>OX638363.1:8043993-8545072 GCA_951812935.1 Hermaeophaga mercurialis | reverse complement strand
AAACGAGCTTATGACGTCAACAAAATTATAATTATATATTTTTGAATGTACTTCAATATTATAATAATAAAATTAATAAAAAGTTTGTTTTATGAAAATAATGGCTGACTTTTAATCACCTTAACGCAATCCTTTAATGTAAATATCACGAAATAATAAAACGAGCGCACTTTTCCTTCATTAACTCAGACATAATCAATACAATACAAAAAGAGAAAAGTTGGGTGCAGATTAAATTTAAATGCATTTTTAATATTTCACAGGAAGCGTTTACATTCGAATCCGAGGAAAATTACTTTATTCTGGATTATGTGTGTTAAATGAATACGGTAAGCGTGAACCCGGCTTTACGTACATAGGTACTTTTGTCTGGTTTGTCAGACCTCGTTCCGGATTCATAACATTTGTTTTTGCATCAAGTCTATAAATTCACGTTTTCAAAAGATTGAGTACGTTTTTTGGGATTATTTTATATAGTCAGATTGTTGTGATAGGCACTTTGTCGCCATTACTTTGGCAGAGATTTACGCAGAGGCAAAACTGGATATAAATCAAGGAAATCTGTACGTGATATTATTCGTAAACGAATTTATAAGCTTATAGTTTGCCTGATATTTTAAACCAATAAGAAGAAAAAATCAGGGCAAAAAGCGATCTGTTTTTGTGTATTTAGACATGGAATAATAAATTCATTTTAAAGGTGGTTGGAACCTTTTTCGAAAATATTGTTAAATTTTTAATTTTAGCTCCCTAAACTAGAGAAACCCCCCCAAATTAATAATGGATAATTTTGAAAATGTAACGTATCTTGTAAAGTCATTTGAGGTATATGTTCGTAACTGAAAGAGGTTTTTTAGATAACTTTTTTAAAAATTTTCCAGTAATTAGGTCATACCTGTTTTTCAGGAAAATAATATTTATCCGTTAAGGTTTTTCTAACCCTACTACAAAACAAAGATGACATTACAATATTTTGAAAAAATTATGGCTCAATTGTTAGCATCATTTTATGATTTTAGTAAATCTGTATTTATTATTTACGAAGAAAAAAAATAATTTGTATGAAATACACGGAAAAATCTAATAATTAATTATTAGATATAAATTTTTTTAAATATTCTTTAAAAAGTGTACTACAGCTAATTAAGGTGGATTATATAGTTGTAATGTTAAAGTTTGATTAAATGTTTATATACCTTCTGCGTTTTTTTAATGGTTTTTTCGATAAAATTAGCGAATTTTTTTGTATTAAATAAAACTGCACGTATAAATTTTTTCAAATCAATACAGACTTCTTCTGATTCTCTTAGTTTACTGTTGTAACAAAAATTAAAATGATTGAAATAACAGCCTCCTTGTAAATGTAAATAATGTTCATTTTTGTTTTTTTTTTAAATAAATCCAGATTTCCCAATTTTTGTCGCAAAATTTGAGATGTTTTAATTAAGGTAAAATTATTGAAATCTAATATCAAAATGACAACAACAGCTGAGTAGGAATGATAACATTTCAAAGATTTTTACTGTTAAATTAACCCCTCATTTGAAAAAAATAGTAATTTTACCCTAATTGTATCAACTAAATTAAGCGCGGAAAGCTTTAACGATCCAAAAATTATATGAAAGAGTAAAATTAGATGAGAAATATGTAATATTTTTGTAATTTATTTCATTATAAATGTAATATAAAGAAGGATAATTTAACACTGAAAAAATAACACATATTTTAGCATTGTTAAAATTTTCAATTTCTAATAAAAAATTGATGGTATCGTTTATACAAAAATAAAAACAATTAATAAAAAAAATCCCCAATTAAAAAAATTCCAAAAAAAATAAATAAATTTAAAAAATAAAAAGAAGCTACACAAGAAAAAAAAATTAACAAAATTCAATTTCTATTTTTAAAATTTTTTTTTTAACGAAAAACCTACTTTCATATTGAGTCACTTCGTAATACTTTTTTATAAAACTTCCACCAATTAAAAAATCTGCATAGGGTTTAAATTTAGTGATACTCTACAGAATATTTTCTCTTTGATCACTGTTGGAATTTCGTTATTTAAATTATTTATCTCAGATCTCTATAATTTTATGTAAATCCACAATTCTAGGGGCTACATGTAAAAATTTAGAATTGATGAAGTATTTTTTCTTATAAGTATATTTTTTATACTGAAGTAAAATGGAACAAATAAAAATTAAATTCTTAAATTTAGTAAAACTGAGCCTTTATAGTGGTCGACGAAGTCACCAGATTTAATTTTTTTATTATCAAATCACAGATATAAATCGATTTTGTTAAGGAAATTTGCGCAAATATTTAGAAAAGAATATTATTGCTTTATATAGGAATGACCCTGTATAAGCGCGAATTTATTAATGAAGAACTTGTATTGTTATCTTTTCTTTTTGATTCGTGAAAGATTTTTTTTATTTATTGATTTATTATTTACAATTGCTGATATTTTTCACATTTTTTTTTAGAAATAGAAATCATTTTTATTTTTTATTCTTAATTTTCTTTTCATGCTTTTACTAATTTGTTTTTTAATTTTAGTATTAATTTTGGATTTTATTTTTTTTATATATAAAATTAATATTTACTGTAACAATGTATAAAAATAAAATAAAATATTTGTTCATACCCTTGTCATCTAATCAATATGTCACTGATGAAATGTAACAGTTTTAGTTTCCTATATTACTGTTATAGTTTTTATTTCAATGTCATACATATAAAGCTTTATCAGCCCAAATCCTTCAGAAAATTACGGAGCGAAATAGTAAAGTTGCCCTAATCTGTACACAATCAGCTAAGTCGAAGGCCATTATAATTTTCATCTTAACTGCAATACAATGGAAGCTACCATCCACGTTAGAATATCCCTTTAGCACTTGGAGTTTATTAACTACCACTGATAATCCCCATCACGGTATAATCTGATTTATGCCTGCTTGTGCAATCAATACCGACAAGGTTATTCTACTGAACGTTAAGCTATGATTTTAGTCATTACGTTCAAAAATTATCCTGTGTGTTCTAGAATGATATATTTCCTCCATAAATTTAACTTTTTTATACAAACTTAACATGGTTAGATCCACAGAAACTGCAATTTTCAAATTACAAAAAGCATAATTAATGTAATTATTGAAAATTACGCAAATATCGTGGGGTCGTGCTAATCAAAGGGATACCTTCACCATATCACAACACGGCCCTTGGATATGCGGCAATAAAAGGGGTTAATAAAAATAATGTAACATGTCACGCAAAAAATAAGCAACAATCATAGGTTTATTAAATATACAAAAAGTGCTCAACAATCATTAATAAGTATATAAAATAATATAATCAGTTATTACCAAAGGTATGATGCTCTTGAGGGGAGCTTATGTCTCTTGGGCCCTAGTTAAACTTCCCCCAAGGTCGGGGGATCGCTTGAATCCCCAACCGGGGACGACTGGACTATCGTCCCTAGTCTGGGATCTACTGGCTACTGAACTCACTGAGCCCACTGAGCCCCACTGCCCGTCCGTGAATTGTTGGACGGGTTAACTAACTAAATGAAATGCCCTTTTCGTATGTGACAATATGGTGTTGATCTTGTTTTTAGACTCATCTATAGACTATCTACACTAGAATTTGTTCAAAATTCGAATTAATTTTAAACAAATTAATTTAATAAGTACATTAAATTTCAATATATTCCTAATTCGTTAGAAGTACTGGCAACTTAAAAGTTTATTTAAAGTTTTTGACAACATTGCAAACGAACTCTTGCTTGCAAACAACAAACGGCTACGCTTGAACTAAAAAAAAATCTGACATCACCTCAGATAGTACCATGAAGAAACTAAAAAAAAAGCACGTGGAAGTATTCACATTTCTGAGACATTACCATAGAAAAACTGATTCATTAACACTTGACCGAAAAACGTCTTGTAAAAATACTCACTCGCATCAGCTTTGAACCGTAATATATCAAAAATCTTTGTTCTGATTTTTTTTAAAATAGCAACAATATGAACAAATACATTGTTAATATAGAAATATGTTCTTACAGTGAAAAGTGTCAAATTTACGTAATACTGCCACATAAAAATACTGTATGTAGCTTTATCGATTATTGAATTATTAATTTATGACACTTTTTTAACTCTGAACTCTCAACATTTTTCCACTTTTATTTATGTAAAAAACCATTAGTGAATTTAAATACTGGATTTTATATACTTTCATTTGCTAAAAAAATATTAACAACCAGTAAAACCCCAAAAGTTCTTCAAACTCAATTCCTATCCAGCAATCTTGTAAATCTGTGACGCCAAAAACTAATTAATTTAAAATCACTCATTTTAATATAAATTAGATTTTATATTCTTTATATATACACATATTTTCCTTTTTTACAAACGGACTGTGTGTCTAGCTATGAACAGAGAGAATAAATTCCCGTGTTTAAAACTAAAATAACGCGGACTTAGAGTTCACTTGCTTGTGGGATAAAATTTCATTGATCTCAGCTCGAAGGGATTTTACCTTTGTAACCTCATATTTCTCCACTTTCATTCTGGATTTTTCCTTTTACCGTTTTCTCGTAATTCCTTCCTTGTATTTGGAGACCCAAGGAATTCCACAAACTGCAAAAATAACTTGGAAGGCAAACTAATGAAAACATAACAAAACAAACAATAGTTTTCTGCCTGATTTGCCGCATATAGTAAAGGTAAAATAATACTTTTTTAAATATATTTAAAAAAATATTTTTAAAATGGAGATGGTCCGGGAAGGGAACAATGGAGTCTAAAATTAAAATAGGTTCTTCATTAAAAAACAATTCTACAAATCGGTTATAAATGTTTCTCTCAAAATTTTACAAACTAATGAAAATTATGCATATAGTTTAATTTTCATTACGTTTGTAAATGAGCTAAAGAGTACTCAAAATAAATTTTTTAATATCTTTTAAACTTTGTCACTTTATATTACAGTCAATTATCTGATTTATTAAGAAACATCTCGATAAAATGTGGAAAAATGAACTGTTTTCGAAATAATAAAATGTGTAAATATTTGTAGCGTAGACAATACTTACCATGCCTAAATTATGTTATTATTTGAAAATACTTGTATTCAAACATTCAAATTAGATTTTTGTTGAAAATTGAGAATTAAGTATTGTAATAACATAACACCAATGATGTCATCTCAAATACTACACTGTCGAGAATTGAAAACTATGCATCAACAAGACTCGTACCGCTTGTAATGCTATCTCTTTTTGTTGTACAGCAGATATAAATGATCAGTAAAATAACATATTTCATTCATTAAAGAGCAAATTTTAAATATTTGGTATGTACTTTTTAAACTTGATAGAAAGAGATATTACATAAATGGGTTGCGTTTATGAAAGACGCACGTTCAATGATTTACTTGAAGGAATGTATGTGGACAAAATATTGTCATGGATTGGACAAACATTGTAATCTCAACGAAAGAGGGTCATTCTAATGTACAATTGATTATTTATAAACAAAATTTAATAATACCCAGCGAAGCAAAATGCCACAAAACAATAATAATTCTGCAAGAAAATAAAATTGTAAAATATTGGAATTTGTGACCATCCCTAGAGACTAATAAATGTGATAAGGACTATTAGCATTTAACCATTGTTTTAATTTTATTTAGTTCTGTAGACGTTCTATTTCGTTCAATCATAGTAATGGGGTTGTTTAATCACTGTCATTTTATCTATTCCTGTTTCTTTTAGTTTTAATAAATATTTATATTTTTTATCACTCTTTTCTTATCTATTACCCGAAACACGTATTTGTAACCACAAATGTCACGAGTAGTAATAATATTATTAGATAAATATAAAAGATAAAATATACCAAAATTTTATAAGAGTAGGAACAATCATTAATGTTAGATACATAAAAGCTTAAAGATTTTGATGAAGATAATACGTATTGCGAAGAAAAACAACATAGATAATAAATAAGATAAAATAACAAGAGACGTTTCTACATAAATCAGAGAAATTCCCAAAAATTGCCTCTGAGATAAAATAGTTTAAAATACCTTTACAAAATATTAAGATTTATCTTTTTCACCCACAAATAAAAATAGAAAAAATTGAGAAAACACTTCCCAGCCTAATTTTAGATGAAGAACTAATTCTTCCATTTTTTTATAATATATAAAATCAAACTAAGATTGTAGACATTTTTTTGTTCTATTCTTTAGAAAACAACGATTCCCATACTTTGATACTAAATGGTGAAAGTTATAAATCCTCGTGAACAAAACTACAATAAATTACGCATTTACGAAATAACGGCCAAATACAAGGGAAAAATTTTTTCAAGCTCCGATTGGGCGCGAAATTTAAATCACAGTAAAAGTCCGATGAAGCTGTGCGCAGATATACTGCGCAGTTTCTCTAGTATGCCCGTCACGTTGCAGCTCTAAACGCGCAATGATCACGTAAACACGTTTACAACATGTGCGTGTTGTAATTCGATTTCTTCATGTTGAGGGGTTCAATTTAAAACAAGCGAAGAGAAATGTTGTCATGAAACATTATCCTTTATATGCAGCTGCAACAAAAATACTCCTGCAACGTTTTGATAAACCACCCTACAGCCCGGCCTTCGCTCCCTCCGATTTTCATCTCTTTAATTACTTCTTGTTTTTCGTCATAGTAGAATCGGAAAAGATTTTCTATGTGGACGTAATATCGCTAGAGCAATACCGAGAATAGAATACTTGACCCGTAAAAGTAAGTTAATAAATATAAAAGGAACGATTAAACAGCGGGATTGTTTGACGGATGAAAGCGTGAAAGCGTAACGTGTCTTGATATGGGATCGTGTTTGAGTTTTATTGCGTTAACAGTTTCAAATCATATTCCTGTAAACTTTATTGAAAGGGGTGTGTTTTACACGTCAACATGCTCGATTTAATGTAAATTTTTGAAGTTTATCACATTTTGTAAACATTTTCAATTAAACTTTAAAATCGAATCATTATTTATAGAAGTAATATTATTAATAAAATGAGGAAGTGACCAGAAAAATTTTGATCATTAAATCATTAAGCAATTAGTTTTGGAGTCATTCGTTTTTTTCTAATTTTCCAAGCTTCTCTTCGCTTTTCATTAGTGTTATCATTATCTTAAGATTATGAACAGGCTTAAGAGAAAAAAAGTTCTTCAATTTTATAATAACTTACCAATGAAATTAAAAAATGTTGATTGCATATTTTTAACAACTAAAGGTGTATTAAACAGTTATCTTTGTTTTTTGGTATGATTAATACAGTATTTCTAAATAAATCGGACAATTGACAGTATAGAAAGATATAAACAATATTAAAATAATAGTCACGGTTCTTCTTTTTTACTTTTTATGAATGGAATGAAAACTATGTATGTATCAAATTTTCATTGGTTCCTAAAATTTTGAAAGAAACATTTATAAATGGTTTCGAACTCTTCCTTTCGGAAGGTTGTACTTTAAAAATTTTGGATTGAATTAAATAGTATTATTTCACCTTTATTTCAGTATAAAAAGCCACTTAATAATGTCTCATTATATACGGGGCAAATCGAGCGGAAAACTATTTTTTATTTTATTTTGTTTTTATTAGTGTGTCTTCCAAGTTATTTTTGCAGTTTGTGGAATTCCTTGGGGCTCCAACTATAAAGAAGGGATTACGAGAAAACGGTAAAAAGAAAAATCTAGAATTAAAGTCGAGAAATACGAGGTTACAAAGGTAAAATTCCTCGGAGCTGAGATCAGAAATTTTATCCCACACGCAAGTGAACTCTAAGTCCACGTTATTTTAGTTTTAAACACCGGAATTTTGTCTCTGTCTTCATAGCTAAACACACTACCGGTTCGTAAAAGGGTGTAAAAAAATCTGATTTAATAAAAAAATTAACATTTAAAATGTAATCAGTGATTTTAAATTAATTACTTTTTGAGTTATCATAATTGATAGATCTTTGAGTGCGTTTTTTTTGTAGCTTTATAAAGACACAAAGCAAATATTAGATCCTAAGCACGAGTAAGACAACGCGTTATGAAAAACGAGCATGCAGTACAATTTCTCCTCTGATATCTTAAAGTGGGAACATCGGAGGTGGGAACGTCGTACCAGTCAATTCGATATTATCGTACCTCTAGCACAGCGGAGTTCGAGAGAGTAGGGTTACCGGAGGGGACACATTATTGTGCTCTCACTTGTTAATCTGGTCATACATTATTATTTGTATTCTCTTAAGATTTCTGCCTAAAGGATTTTAAATTCTCTCTAAATCTCTATAAATGATTATGCACTTACGAGAGTGTTGCAAAATTTTAGGACAGGAAGTAGACTATTCTCTCTAGAAAATAATCTGTATTTTGGATCCTGTAAACTTTCCTATCAACTGTATTCTTTATCACTAGTTCGCCATTTTTTACTTTTGCTTTTTATAAATCCATGTATTTTGTTTAATTTTCGTTCATTTCTAAACCATTTGTCTGCGCAACTTTTTAAATTTTTTCATAATTTTTATCATCTCCTTTCTTGATCTGGAAATCAGCAGTAAATTATCAACTTAAGTCAAACATTGATGTCTATGTTCGCAAATTGTTCCCTGTCACAAATTTACTTTTAAAATATCAAATAATGAGTGAAAATTCTGTTTATATTACAGTTGAATTGCAGCACAACCAATTAATTTTCTAGATCCTTGAGGTTGTTTTTTTTTCTGAAACAAATTGGTTTAATGTAATTAACTAAAATATCAATAATTAACGTCATTTTATTAATAATGAATCATCTAGTAGTTTACAATTATAACAAATTTTGTCCATAATTATTTTGATCTTTGACAATTTCGACAGGATTTGAAATTTCCAAGTTTCTCTCGGGCTTCGATAAATTATTAATCAAAATTAAAGCGATAATAATAGAGGCTACCAAAAATAGAAGAAAAACAACAAGTTAAATAATCCAAAATATTTTTTTGTCTAACCAGACCTCTGTATAACTTTCTAAAACTTTGTTAATAGATGGTGGATTTTAACCTTTTTGGAATAAGAAAAAATTCCTCTAAATTATATTTCATTCCCCAAAACATAATTCAATACATTAGCGTTGGTTCAAATTGAGCATTAAATTTTTTATTATAAAACTAATTTTATTTAGTTTCTGGATTACATACTCAGTGTGATTTTTTTATTATAGTTGTCAATAAATATTCCTAAAACCAATATTTTTTGTTTGTAACACTGTTTTTTTCCTGCTTCTATCTATATTAAACATACAGAAATTATATTTATTTGCGTTTTACAATTATTATTTTTGTGAAAACTACTCCTATGCTCTTGGAAATAAATTTGTCCCTTTCTATATTAGCTACTACTGGACTGCAAAATTAACAATACTTTCGCCAGTATTTTGTACTATATTGCGTAAATAAATTATGAACCAAAGAATTCCAATTACATTCCCTTGGGATTTTCCAGTTTTGTTTGTCAACATATGCAATGTTTACATTATATTTATTCTTTGTTAACTCTATGCATTCAAATAGATGTCATTAAAACTAGTTATTGGCGTTTTCCCTCAATAAATATATTTTTTTAATAAATAATCTCGATTTAGAGAGACCAACTGTTCAAAAATCAAATGAATTTTAAGTATGTTAATAAAGTTCATAAAGTTTCATTTTATCTCCGCGAAAAACTCAATAATTTTCTCGGTCAACTATTGGTACCAACTACACTTCAATGTATTCATTAAACTTCCAACAAAAAACTAACTTGAAACAAATAACATTGTAAAAATTTGGTATATTAGATCGGATAAAAATTTGTTTAAATAGTAACACTTAATATCTAAATATACTAAAATAACCAGTGAATAGTGAAAGTTTTTTTTCAGAAAAACAGTGTTGTTAATAACGCTATTTTGGTTAGCTTACAACGTCACCTAATATATGAATATTTGTTCATCTTTTCGAGACTGAAATCTATTTTTGTTAGCTCAGAAACCCTTTAAACCATTAATATATATTTTTTATAAATTTAAAATTTGGAAATCCTGGATTTTATTTTATTCATCTTCAGCTGCTAATGAAAAGAACCAGCGACCTTCAGCATTTAATCAAAGATTTTTTTAGCTGTTTCGAAAATATACTTTTCTTAAAACACTTTCCTTTATTGTGTACGTTTTTTATTTACTTATTTTACGTCAGTCAGGCTACCAGGTTTAAAGACTGATGCTGGTGAGATTATGTCCTAATCAGAAATTTTATCTAACCCTCTACTGTTACAACAAAACGAATCCAAGATCCATGAACTCGAGACCACCAGCTTAACGTGTCCTCCGAAACACGGCAAATCCTCATTATACCTTGTAATATTGATACTTATAATACTTTAAGTTATGACACAGGAAACACCTGAACCCGACTGTGGTTTTATATTGCAAATATAAAATTGTATTTCCCCCTGAGGCTCAATCTTCGTTAGACGGTTAAATCCTGAAATGAAAAAGCCAAAAAAAAATGTAATGTGAGCTATTTACTATTCAGTTATTCAACCATTAAATTGGAACAAATTATTACCGTATTTTTCTCAGTTTAAACGCCCGGAAATTTGTACTCTGAAAGCAGCTCTCACAGGAGTGATTAATTTTTTGTATTCACCAATTGAAAAACTAAATTTGTTTTTTTAGAGGCATATTTACTGAAACGTTCAACATTCAACAATATTTAATTGAGGTTTTAGATGATCACAGCCGGTGTCACAATACTGTTAACCAGAAATATGTACTTCAACTAGTCACGATGAAATTAAGCAAAATATATAGCCAGACAATGAGCCTTTATTGGCCATAGTTAGTTGGTAGTAAACCGCGGAATGGGTATTTTAGAATTAAGAACTTTATTGCTCATAGGAATTGTTTCTGCTAACAATATCATTGTTAGAGATAACATTTTTAAAGAAATGTGCAAAAAGTAATTGTAGTGGCAATTTTTGTAAAAAGTGACTGATATAAAAAAAGTTTAAATACTGTAGTCCAAAATCGAGTTTGCAGCCTACCTAATCCACCCTCCATACAGTTCAGATTCACTCCCCAATGATTTTATTTATGATAAAAAATATTAAAGAAAAGTATTAAAGCTAAACTGGAATAAAATTATTTTAATAAAAATTCTGTGAGTTGTTCCATTCATAAATCTTTGTTGTTATTCACCCTATCAATTCTTCTACACAGGCAACATGCATTTTCTATTGAAACCCTGTTTCTTATTTGTATTTAACGAAAACCTTACCCTAAGTGTTCTATTTATTAACAACTAAAAAGCACCAGACATCCAAAGAAGATACTAAATCTGATTCTTAAATGATAATTATGAAACATAAAGGCAGTCGATTTGTACATCGAGGCCCGCAAGCTTAATGCTCAGCAAAACCAATTATTCTAACAGGAAATGGAAGTTAGGAAATTTCCTATAATCCACCGGGGATGTTAATAAGATCGAGTCTGGATCCGGAGACTTCCTCTTCGTGTTAATGATAAATGTCTGCTGATCGGCGAATCAACTGAACATTATCAATTCTGGAATCGACTCGCCGGCACCGGAGAGCTCAACAACAATCCAACTAGACTCAAAAATAGTTTATTTTACAAATAATGTCCGAAAGACATATCTTCTTTATAGAGGATGTCCGCGAAAATAATGCACATATTTATGTCAGATACAAATACGTATGCAGAATAAAAATATCATATAAATATTTTTTTCCAAAATAAATATTTTTT
Organism: Hermaeophaga mercurialis; assembly: GCA_951812935.1. Taxonomy (NCBI): domain Eukaryota; kingdom Metazoa; phylum Arthropoda; class Insecta; order Coleoptera; family Chrysomelidae; genus Hermaeophaga; species Hermaeophaga mercurialis. Next base: position 8,533,234 of record OX638363.1, on the reverse strand, counting down.
TCTAAAATCAGACGTTTTCAAAGATATAAATATTAGTACTTTACATCTATCCAAAGATTATTTACCGAAAAGCAATTAAAGCCCGGCAGCACTGATAACTCAGGCAAGAATAAAGGATGGTTTTTTAAACTAAAAATAATTTTCTGTTTTGGTTCTAATTCATTGAGAGTTTTCTGGTTTAGTTCTAGTTCATTAAGTTTTTTTTTGTTTTTCATTTTGGTCTTTTGGAGGCTGTTCTTTTAACTTTTCCTGGCAAATTTTCTTTTCCTTTTCAACGTTCTCTAAGTCTGGTCAATATATTCTTAACCGGCGCCCGTATTATACAGGGTGTCTGCAAAAATAATGGATGCATTTATGGATGAGGTGTAAAAACGTATGCAGAATAAAAATGCCGGCAACACCGATAACTCAATCAAGTACAAACAATGGTTTTGTAAACGTTCAAAAATTAAATTTTTATTTTAGTATACCTAGATATTTAGAATGATCAATTACAGGGAATGTAGAAGAGGAAAAAATGTATTCTAGGCCATTATTACAAGATCCGAACCATTTCTATCACTAGCTTTTTTAAGTAATACACTACACTTTCCAACTATCTTTGAGACACTGATATAAAACATCGGGGGTTAGATTAATTAACATATCATGATAATCTTGATGCTAGGAAAGTCATTGTACACCAAATCGAATGAAATAACCTTAAACTAAAGGAAGAATTTTCTCTTGGGTACCACAGAAACAGAATTGCTAAGAGCTCTAGGTAATTTTTTGGTATGAAACAACAGTATGTTAAGAAGTTACATCTACTCCACTCCAAAATATTTATTAGATACACTTTCAGAACATTTAAGGATAAATACTTTGGAATGGTACAATTTAAGCGAAAAAGGAAAGAGCTATAAGGACTATCTATATATATTTTCATCCTCGGTTGGAACACGCGTTACATTTTTAAAAGCCATAAAATAACCGAGCTACTAATGCTAAACACTTTTACACAAACGGGCAGTAATTCATGATAAACCCGAAGGAACTTATTTTTGCTCCTCTTGTTCACCCCCACGAGCGAAAATATTAGCTCCGGATTGTGTTGAAATAGGATAACGGGAAGCCTGGGTTAGCCGAGGGACCAGACAGAATGTGACCCAGAAAATGTAATCGAAGTTCTACATCGACGAAACACGTTTTTAGTTTAACATGTTTTTTTGAATGTATTTATTATATGAAATGACAGTAAACGTCTTTAAAAAATATAAACGTAAATGTTAGTTAATAACTTGAAATTGTTGCATTTGACAGTTTTTTTTTTCTATTTCGAGTTACATATGAGGGCCGATCAATAAGTAATAAGTAAAGAGACAAAGTTTTCCCAGTTTTTTTTTCATTTTTCAACGTAATCACCTTTTAGATCGATACCGATAATTCTTTAACCTCCCCAAAAATATAATTCAAAATACACGTGTCTCGACGATACCTCGGATTTTAATTGAATTTACCCCGAGTTGTCTTTTTATGTTGAGGAACACAATCCCAAAAAATCATGGCCATAACTTTTTCGGCCGATGGCTATTTTTGCCTTCTTTGGAGTAGATTCACTAGGAAAAAGTCATTGTTTTGACAATAATTTCGTCTTTAGTGTATAATAAAGTATCCAACTTTTATCAGCAGCGGCGATTCGACGCCAAAGTTCTTGTGAATTTAGCTTAAAGAGCACAAATACTGCTTCGACATTAATAGTAGTATCGACCTTGAAAAATCGCTTTCTCATACTAAACTTATCATGTAAAATATTAAGTTAATTGTTTCAACTTTTACTTTATGGAAAATATCCAAAATAAATATGAACAGATAAATTATAAATACTGTGGAAATTTAGATAAGTATAATTTATCTTTTCATATTAATTTATATAAAATATAAATAAATATATAAAACATTGAAAAGTAATTCCCATAATATCAACTAGGAAAATTATAAACAAAAAGCCAATGCCGTCTTTATTTTGATAAAATAAAAAAAACATGTATTTAATTATAATAGTATTGATAGCAAAGTAAAGAAATTCCGTTTAATGTGGAAAACCATTAAAAAAAACTAATCCGAAACAACTTAATAGTACTTTAACGGTGTTCAATTTGAGAATAATGACCAGGTTACTTTTGTAAAAGATGCTGGTGGACTTTCTGAATAGTTTAATACTTTTTAGTTGATGGAGCTCATAAAGTTGATTATATGGTGACTGCTATTGAAAATATTGACTTTATATGTGATATAGAAGTAAGGTAAAAAGCTATAAAATATTTATAAAATAAAGGAAGTTAAATTTGTGAACTAAATAGTAAAATTATAAAAAATTCTTTTGATGTTATTGTGTGATGTCACTTTGTAAACATATCGTTAGAGAGTGGTGATTAATATAAATAATTCAAATAAAAGTGACGGATAATCATTCTTTACAAAATGTGCAAAAAATATTAGAATTAGTGACGAATTTAGACCAGTAGTTTATAAACAACTATTGGAACAGAAATATGCTACGTTAATCAGTCCTATTTTTGTATCATCAGTTCTACATAAATAAATATATAAGCATTAAAAATATGAAATAATTTTGAAATAATAATAAAATAGGGTTCCTTATATTGTGTTACAGAAGACTTTTCATCTGATTCATGAGAAATTATAAATGGTTCTGTAGAGATAACAATTATGTTATCAAGTTGTTTTTTCTATTTTTATAATTCGATTAATACATTTTTACACATTCTCACAGGTTACATCTGATACTGACTTATTGATTAAATTTTTAACATCTGTCAATTTAAAAGTTGAGATATTTCTAGCAACGTAACTTTTAATTTGAACTCATTAATTCCGTAAGATTAAGCTCGCAATAGTAGGGTGATAAGCGAAGAATTTCAATTCCTAGTTTTTTTGGCATTTATTCGAAATATTCATCAAATACATCCCCATTCATTTTTTAGTGATAATGAACGCTCTTTTTTAAATCAAACAAAAGTAAACCAGGCTTTAGAAATCGTTGATAATGCCTTTATGACATACAATTATTGTTGCACATTTACCTGTAGGTTTATTAATTCCAGTAGTAAAAAAGCTTCTTGAGATGAGTTTATATTTTTGTCTTGATAAACTTTTCCTGTCCTGTATTTACCCATGTTTCGTCTTAGTATAAAATATTTTTATTTCCTTCTTAATTTATTTTATTCTTCTAAGATACTGAGAGTAGAGTTTCTTCAAAATCAAATAACATTAAGTGCCTGCTCATTTTTTCATATTTAAAGTTTAACTCGTGTAATACTTTCCACAGTTTATCTCTGCTTATTGTGAATAAATCAGCATCGTCAGTTATAGTTTGTAAAACTTTATCTAATGTTGGTATCAGCTTGTTCAGAAAAAATGAATGAAAAAGCTTAGGAGTTGCATTTTTTTTAAATCATCCTCCTGATTTTTCCTGCTGTAAAACTATATATCGTAGATTTTTCATATTCCATTGCTTTTGATGACATTTCAACTTCGTTATCAACAATACTTAAAGAATTATTATTCTAAAGTAGACATTCAATACCTTCTTTTGACTGAGCAGCAAATGGTCTAGTTTTAATTTTTTATATGGTGAATACTCACAAGTTACTTCCATTTTCAGTCACTACTATTTTAATAAAACTAAATAACTTCTACAAACTTGCATTTTATTTAAATAAAATATGAAATTAATTACTTGTGAACGCCGTAGCCGTTAAAATATAATCCCTTTCTATTACGTTTATGGCTATGACCGCGTTAATGCTCTTAGTTGCTCTTCTAGAACATTGAACACAATGCAATATTAGAAACCAGAATTATTTATATATCGATACTCAAAGTAGCTCATATAATATAAAAAGTTTAATTTTTTAAAGGTTTTATCACTTACAACTATTTACCAGATAATGTAAAAAACTCAAAAAGTCTAGTTGAATTTAAACGAAGTTAAATCTTATACTAAAAATAAGTTAGAAAACATTTTAGTTTGTTTTATTTTATCTCTGTTTGTACTTATATGTATTACTTCATTTTATCTTTGTGTGTACTTACATGTACATACATATCGTAAAAGTGTTTTTCGCACGTTTTTTAAATGTTTGTAAAATTAGGATTCTGCTACTTTAAATAAATAAATAATAAAACACAACTGGCTGCCAAATAAAAACTAACCTATGGATTAATTTGAAATTAAATATTTTTCGTTTAACAGATGACAGTACAGGACAGTAATGCCAACTTCACTCAGAAATGTCAGCTGTTTTTAAACAAATGTACTTATTGATCGACCCTCGTATATACCAGTACGACATTTATGAGGATATAATTTATGCTAGGCAATTTTTTTCCTCCAATATGTTTTTGATTTGATTGAATATCCATCAACCTCTGGCTCTGGCCTAATGGAACCATAAGCATTCAGTTTGATGTTCGATGACATTAAAAATGAGAGCCGTGCCCTAAATAATCCAATCTATCAGATCACTAGTCCATCAAGACAGGAAAAACTAACCAGGTTAGTCATATTTCAAACGTGACACCGCAATCATTTTGCTCCTAGTTTTTGCATGCGGAATCAATACTTTTGTTATAAAACTTCGGGTTTTTGCCGTACTGCATAATCTGAGCATGATTAATCATCAACCAATATTAATTAGTTAGGTTCAAATAGAATGCTAAATCAAAGTTTCGATTGCAAATAGTCGAAATGTTCTCTTTTCTCCGTAAAACCCTTGGAGCGTCGCTACGTCTGTCGCCGCGACGACAATCCGGTGACAAGTATCGATAAAATTAGTCTTTGAAATTCCGGAAAGTTCCTTCCGGCTGCATCTCGAGGAAATGCTCTATTATACATTGTTTCTGCTTTTGTATATAATCTTCATATAAGAATTTTGATCGACAGCGTTGTAGCTCGTCGCTCAGTCAATATACATACATATATTGATTATTGATTGATATCCGACGTCGCTGTTAAGGTGATGGAAATTTTGCAGCAAGTGCTTTTACAGTAGAATAGAGAATTTCTTAAAAAGGGCAGCAAAATTCGACATTCACAAATTCAGGTATAAAAGTCTTTCTATATTCCAAAAATGTACATATACGAGTACATATTTGGTTTAAAATGTCAGTGGTGAGAAAGGCAGATTTTCTATCTGGTTGCAAAAGTTTTACTGTAGTCGGTTTCAAACTATTGCGAACTACTACAAAAAAGGATTTGATGTTTTAATAATTCGAAATGCTGTTTATTTAAATTAGAGAAAAATTGAAAATACTTATGCTGATATTCGAACTAACTTTATTCAAAACTCAAGTAAATTTTAAACAGATTAATTTTACACGTTTATAAAATTTGTTTAATGAAATATTACTATTGTGTTACATTAGTTTAAGTTGGTGTCAAAAATAAAGACATGATTCAGTTTATATTCCTGAGAGTGTCAGTTTTAAGTACTTTAGTTGTGTTCGAAATAGGATCATTGTGTCTAATTTTATAATTTAGCGTTATCTGTTTTTTGTGTTTGTAATTCCGTAGATAAATAAATTAATCATTCTGAAACTTTTTCTATTGTGGTGTACTAAAGTTAATAGTTAAATTTTTGTTTTGTCTTGCTACTGTTTCTTTTATTTTAGCCCAAGTTCGATTGGATTCAGCTAACATAAGGAACCAGTAGTAATACTTATATTATTATTATATATTATATTTCTAACTCGGGTCATCTCATCAACACACATTTCCTTCGGGAAATGCTCTATATATATAAATTGTATGCATTCCTCAGGAAGCCAATTCTGGATTCTCTCTTTTCTCCAGGCACATATAGGTAAAACTTTTCAATAGTCTGGTATTACCGAGAAAGGATCGATTGCGTTCAACATTTTTTCACTCCATTCTTTAAAAAATCGTTACGTTCGTTTTTTTGTTATTATTAACGTTTTAATTTTTCAGTGGAAAAGTAGGAGATCTTTTTCAACAAATCCATTTACTCTCCAAATATAGAGAACTATTAAATGGCGACCCTTTCCAGGGTGTTTTTAACCCGGCGACCAACCTTCCATGAATGCTTAACGAGAACTTTTAACGTTCCTGTCCTGACAAACTTTTGAAACAGTATGTTTTTCATTTACCCACGTCTCGTCCAAATAATATATTTGTTTTCCTTATTCGTGTAGATGTTGCAGAGACCATTTATATTTTCTTCACCAAGAAATAATATTATCCCTTTTAATCAGCATTTTATTTCGTCAATTTTTTTATATACATAAAATTTACACTTACACTACAACATATTTGCTGACATTGCTTTAAATTGGGAAGCTCGTTTTTTTTTAATAGTAATGAATTATTTTCAAAGGTTTTTGGATTTTTTCCTGTTTTTCTCTGTGACTTTTTGTGTTTAGGTTAAATATAAAATAAGTATAGAAAAAACATTTCAATATGCTTGAACTCGATTTTAAAAATAATAGTTTGAAAAATATTAAAAATCCAGACTAAATTTACAGTCAATTCAATCTGAAATGTAGATTTAAAAAAATCCTTAGGGTTTGATATAAATTGTAATTTCTATCACATATGATTAATTTTTAGAAAATATGCAAATTTTATAAGTATTAAATCAACAAACATGATTGCAAAATGTAAATTGTAAAATAAATTATTACTAACAATTACTGTGTAATTAAACGTAGAAATTTAATATTAACAATATATATTTTTATTGTAAATAATGTTTTGGAAATAATTTTGATATTAAAACTAGGATAATTTATACATAATGTTAATTTAATTATAATGGCAAATTTATAGAAAAAAGAAAATATAAACTGACTAACTTAAGTTATTAAACATATTTCTATGAAATTGAAAAATTCTCAGTCAATTTAAGAAAATAATGTATAAAGACGGATAATATTGATTAAGTTGAATATATGTTTTATATAAAAATCCAGGGTATTTAAAAATTAATTTTAATAAATTTAAATTTTAGAAATTATAAATTATTATTTGTAAAACTTATAAAAAAAATAGAATTATGACTCTTTCTCTTCCATTTTGTACATCGTACAGTCCATATCATTAAATGGAAAATTTCGCTTTTATTATCTTTTTTAATATAACGTCAATTTTCATCAATAAGTGAAAGTGTTTAAAAATTCTACTGGTGGAATTTATTTTGGGGATGTGTTTCTATTTCTTCATTGGGCATCACGGAATACATTTCTCAAAAGGATTTGCCACTAATTAGACCAAAGTATTGATTAGAGAATAGAACTATATACCTTGTATATACATATGTATGTTTTTCAGTATTTAAAAATTATGAGATTTGTTGTTGAACTAATAAATATTTACTAACAGTTTGTTAAATATAAAGTTACAATTTCTTTTTATTTTTATTTATTATTATTTATGGAATATAATCTTAAGTTAGTCTAATACACTGAATTCCCAGAGAGCTTTACATATTTATTTAGTTATTTGCTTACAATTTGTTTACACCTGTTCTGTTTCAACTTTATATTATTTTTTTATTTCATTTTGAACATTAATTTTAATTTTAAATTTTATTTAATAAACTTTAATGTTAATTCTGATTAAATTTTTCATTTTAATTACAAATCCCGAAATTATTTTTCAATTGAAATTTACAATCCACATTATTCATTCGGTTACATTTGGCGTTAGTATTTTTAAGTGAATTAGCTGCATCTTGAATTCCACATTTTTTAACGTCAGTTAATTTCAAATAAAATATAATAATAAAGAATAATATAGGTTCATTTTTAACAAATGTAAAAACTAAAAATCCTAAGTTAAAAAAAATAGGAATTATATAGGTTAAATTGTCCGGATTGTAATGCTAGTTATATTAGCCAGACCCTTAGAAATTTTGAAATAAGGTTTAATGAACACTTATGATTTTATAGATTAAAACAACCAGATAAGTCACATTACGTAAAATACCTAATTGATCCTAAACATAAACTTGCACTTGTACAAAACAATAAAAACAATATTGAAAATCCTTCATGTGCGTGATAAGAAAAACTTTTTCGGGAGTAAAGCGACATCTACGAAATCCTGTATACTTATTATACAAAATTTAAAGAAAAAAGATCAGATTTTATTATAAAATAGTTATATCCTTGTAAATATTAGTAATTCAAAATATTCAAGCATTGTAAATTATTAATTTATTGAAATTTCTACCAAATTCATTTAAAAATGTCAAATTTTTTTAAATAGTGTGGGGTGCAATGCAAAACTATAGATACATGCAAAACTATAAATACTGCGTCATATTTTTGACAATTTTCTTTGAATTTTCACTTGCCCAGAGAGCACATTCTTGAAGTTAGTACAATTCATGGCAAATTAGAAATTGAGTTTAAGTTGTTCCTGTTGTTTGAAAAACGTTTAGAGGTATTTCATTATCAATTAATTATATTTATATAAAACTTTCATAACCTTAAAAAAAGACAAACATTTTTAATTTCATAAAGTGTTATAAAAACAAAGTTACAAATAATAGTGACATAGAATTAATTAAAATACTTAATTGTGACATGAATGGATTTTTTGAGTGATAAGAAAATAATATTTTCAAGAATTTTCAAGTCTTCCTGCTAATGCTGATCCACAACCATCATTGTATCGGGAAGGTAAATAATTTTCCCGCCTATGATTGACATATTTCAAAAGTAAGACAATTTTTAGCGTTAGCGTTTAGAAAAATACCAATTTTTATGTTTCTCGTCGTTTTAATGGTTTTTTTTATTTTAAGGTTTATTGTTTAGTTAGTTGTAAGAAAATTAAGAGTAAAACACTTGTGAAAACTATGTACAAGAAATATATTGGATTGTAAATATTATTACAGTTAAATGAAATCTGAACCCACCTAGAGATCGTGTTTGAACCAATATGAATGTAATAGAAAATATACAAAGTGCGCACAACAAAATTTATAATTTTTTTTTCTTGATAATTGGTATGAATTGTAAAAAATAAAATTTATAAACATGGTACGTACTCGCAGATATATTTTTACTTCTGTTTAATATTTTAAATATTTTTATCTACGCCGCTGAACCTCATATTGATAAGGTTCGCCAAGGTGTGGAATCGAGTGTAGGTAAATGTTGTCCGCTTGGTATTGATCTTCGAAATTGTAGTGCAATATCTGATTAATTTGGTTTTGTAATAACGACTCAGTACATTGTGATTTAATCAATACGACATTGGATGGCATGCTCTAATGCAATCGAACTGAAGAGTTATATTTAGAAGCACTATGTCAACGGCACCACAATTGATGATGACATATTCATCTTAAGAATTTACACATAAACAATCTCTATATCCTCTGTACTGGTAGATAATAAAACATTTCTGATTTTCTGAGAAGTTCAAACTCCACCTCCAAAGCGACGATCTCATTGTACAGGATTCAACAAATCATCTCCCGAATTTATGCTTACTCTTTCAAAGATTAATACGATGTTTGTATAATTTTGACGGCAGCAAATTGAGTTTTTCATCATAATATAATTCAGTTACTAGCTTCGCGAACGTTCACAAAATACAGCGCTACTCCAGGATGTGCAAATTGCTTTAAACATCTCGAATTTTACATTCCACCTTAAATTAAGTTTGGATTTTGGAGATCAAAACTTTTACGTCGCGATTTACGGAATAATATGGCTAAAAATTCTTCAGAAATGCGTTACACTGAAATTCGTCGCGATAAAATTAATAATGATAATAAATTTGTCGTCAGATAACGTATAATTCGTTTAACTTTAAAATGGCAGGTAATTTAAAAGTTTTATGGAAAAAGTATAGACAGGGTGTCGCAGAAGCATTGGGTAGCCCACAAAAACAACCCTTAAAGAGCCAACTTCAAAAATGGATACTTGATAATAAAATTTAAAGCAATTTACAGATTTATTAGAATTTTGAAGAGTATGCAGAGTAGGTGGAGCCCGATTTTTTTTATATAAAAAAATATATATTTTTGAATAATTTGATTTACGATATGTATATAAAATATTTAATGAATATTGTTTATATCTTTGAAAAGTAATATTTGCTAAATGATATACAATAAATATTCTTTACGTACACAAAATATTCAAGAGTTTAGATTATAAAATATTATAAAAATTTAATAAATTTTTGAAAACAAAATAAAAAAATGACAATTTTGTAATTGTATCAAAATGTAACAATTAATCATTCCTCAATGTTTTTTCACCCCATCTAGAAGACTTTTTATTTAAAATCTAAATATAATAAAAATTTTCTCTTTAAAGTGGAGATCGATTGCAATCTTTGGGATTTTTTGAGATTTCTATTTTTAAAATCAAAATACAGAATCTTTAATCTAAATGTCGAGGTTTATCAAAAAGTTTTTAAGATCATTGATTTAAAGTCGAGTTTAATTAAAATCTCGATATCAAAGTAAAGAGTATGAAAAACATAAAATTAATGCTTTAAAATCGAGATCTGTTCAAATCAGAACTTTAAAATTTCGAGTTCATAATCGAGATCATAAACAAAAAAGGTGATTTTTTTAATTGTTCGCTTTGAAATCGAGATTTCTTAAAATCTCGACTTTAAAATCGGAATCTTAAAAAAAACACGATATTTATTTTCTGATTTAAAATCGAGATTCATTGAAATATTGACTTCAAAATGTCGAGGTACATGAAGTCAAACACGATTTTTTAAGATTTCTTATATAAAATCGAGATTTAATTAAAATTTTGAGCAAAACATTTGGAGTAAGATTTAGAAGTGAAATGAGATATTTTTAAAATGTCGGCCTTAAAATTGTGATAGAATAATGTAAAAGAAAAGATAAATATAATATTACATAAATATATTACCTTAATGCTTAACCAATATATTTAAACAATATTTCAATATTTAAAAATCTGTCGCAATAAATATGTTTTTAAAAATATTTAAGTAATATTTCTTGCTCTCTGGAATTTTAAAACGTTCATACGAGAGTATATTTATATATGTTTTATTTAATTATTGAAGAGAGAATGACGTTTTTCAATCGAGAGATGGTGATTGAGTGTTTTTATGTTAATGTTGAACAACAACAAAATGAACTTGCAGGTAATTCTTAAGAAAAATATGGTTTCATAGAAAAGATAAATTAATATCTATTTGTTTTTTTAACTGGAAATTCCCATTAAAAAGTTGGGCACCTGCACTAAAATAAAAATGGTCAAAATTACATTTTGGACTAAAAATATATAATATAAAAAATCTAACAAAATTTTCTGGTAAATAGACAAGAACTAACTATCTCTTACTTTTTAGTTAAAAAGGATGAAATGGACTGGTTATAACGAAATATAAACTTTACTTTGTTCATTTTATTATGATCTAAAAAAAAAGTTTACATTTTATTACCCAGCAATCCTTTCAAGTCATAAAGTTTCAAAAATTTTTCATGAAAACGGACCCTCTTCTGGGAAACAGATTAAAGTACATTTTTTCCTCAAATTTAATGTATAATTTTTCCCGTAAAAAAGTAATTATCTATGTCAAAATGTTACGGTTAATTACTAAAGATCTAGCCCATATTTCGTCTCCTGCAAAAAATCGTAACTGATTTTAAGTTAATATTTTTTTCTCGAAAACAGATCAGTTTTTAAAAAAACAAAAATAAAGCACGTTTTTCAATTGAATTAAAATGGGGAATTAAACTTTTTTTATAGAAGGAAAAATAAGTTTTTAAGTAAAATTTTTGGTGTAAGTTATTGAAAAAATTGTTTACTTTTGGTTTCCTTCAAAAAAATTTAAAGCTTATGAACTAGACTATGACAATCAAACAAATTTGAATGTAATCCAAAAATGATAAAGTAACCATTTTCGACGTTGATTCTTTAAGGACACGTCCAAGAAAACAATAGCCATTCTATACGTAACTTAAGTACGAGGATGTATCAGAAAATAACGACACTGGTGCTATAGTATAACAATGAAACATTTATTTAAAATACTTCAACAACTGTCCTTCAAAGTATTTTCCATTCTGTTCAATACACTTATCCCATCGCTTTATCCACTTGTCATAATCTTCTGAGAATCGATTTTTTGATAGTCTGTTCAGTATACCCATCATAGCGTTATTGAGCTCTAAATCAGACTAAAATCTTCGACCTCTCAATTCTTTTTTAACTTCAGGAAACAAATGAAAGTCACATGGAGCAAGGTCGGGAAAGTAGGGGGTTGAACCATAATTTCTACCCCTAATTCTTCAATTGTTCGTTGACAAATTGTTGATCTGTCAGCCGCAGCATTGTCGTGATATAGCGTCCAACTAAAGTCTTGATAAAGCGGTCGTTTTTTCTTTAATTTTACCTTTAAGGGTCCTCCAAGTACGTTAGAATAGTACTCCCCAGTTACTGTATTTCCTCTAGGTATAATGTGATCGTAAATAACGCAACATTTATAAAAACAATCATGTGCATCACTTTACCAGCGCTTTTAACAGTTTTGACCTTCTGGGTCTTGGGCTTGCCTTGATGCTTCCATTGCATACTTTGAGAGTTCAATTCAGGATGGTAATGATAAAACCAATTTTCGTCACATGTAATCACATTATTTAAAAACTGTGGATTACGTTGCAGTTGCCTTTTCCACTGCTGACAAATTGTCACTCGATTCGATTTTTGTTCATCGGTCATCATTTTTGGAATCCATCTAGCTGCGACTTTCCGCTACCCTAATTCTTCAAGAATAATTTTTTGAGTGGAACCGTAAGACAAATTAACAATGTCAGAAATTCGTTTTATGCCAATCCGGCGATCATTTTGTATCAAGTCGTTGATTTCTGTGTCAGTTCGCGCAGTTTATGGTCGGCCAGGACGAGGTTCATCTTCAACTGATTCACAACCGTCTATAAACTTCTTATGACACTCAAACACTCTACATAGTGATAAACTATTATCTGGATATGCAGTTTTAATTATTTCAAAAGTTTCAGTTGGTGTTTTACCCAACCGAACACAAAACTTTATCGCATATCTTTGCTCCACTTTCATTTTTTCGACCGGTACGCTAAACACTGACAATTCAATAATTAATTCGTAATAAACGTCAAAAGTTAAATCAAAGTCTACTTGAGGAAAAGTACATTAAAGATAAAACTTTCATGTCACATTTTTTTGTGTCATAAAATTCTACCTCTGAAGAAGTTACAGCACCAGTCTTGTTATTTTCTGATACATCCTCGTAGATCCCAATACTTTGAGGTTACCATGTACATTGATTTAATATTTTCTATATTAATATCTACTTTTTTGTTACAGCTATCCTTAAATCCTTGTGTAAAGAATTCCTCTCCTACAACGTCTCTGCTATTTTGTATCTCATGAATTATGAACAATACGGGCGCAGTACAGCTTCAGCACAGTATTTTCTACAATTGGCAGGATATCTGGGAATACCAGTCATAGGTAAGTTACTCATCAATTATTTCAATTTATTGTGTCCATTAATACATTTGCAAATAATGCAATCAATACTTAATCAACACTAAATTAAAATATTACACAAAAATATTTGTAGTACAGAATAAAATTCGACTGGATGTACTTTTGTACTGACAGAAACACACTAAATAGATGACTTAACAATTTTTAACCTACATAAACAAAAAAATTGATTAGAACTCCAGGACAATTGATTTAGGTATACTTAAAGCAACTGAACTAAAATAAATAAATATAGAACAGCAATTTATAGAAAACCAAGCTCTTGTCCAATATTATTTAATCTTGATCTCGGAAATTATCTCAAAAATTGTCAATTTAAAAATCAAATAATCACGGGACGTATAAATAAGAAGCTGTTCGAAGAATAGTACAAAAATATTTTATACAGGGTAACGAAAAAGTCTGGCAACAAGGTATTTTTTTTTAAAGAATGAATGTATAATTATGATATAGTAGGGTGATGAATGCGGGACTGTATTCTACATTTTATAAATGAGCCCCAAATATACAGGGTGTAAGGGAACGCTGTGCCAGACCAAAGTTATGTTTTTTTAAATGTATGTTTTTACATTTTTATAAACCTCTTGCCGAGCTATTTTCAACGATGTATCATATTTGATATCTATTATGTTTAATAAAGGATCTAAAGCCACCTGAAAATCACATTTTTTTAATTTATATGTCTGTAGCAGCCAAACATTTTAAAATCAATAAATATGGCTTACATGTCCCTGTCCTAACTTTTCAAGTTTTATGGTATGGCATTAAAAAATATGTATTTTCTGTTAAGTTGTTTGTTTTTCTGTTAAATTATTATTATTTAAACTTTTTTTCCCGATCATCAGTTGACATTTAATTTCATAGCCAACTTTTGAATTTTCGATTATTTTAAATAATACAGCTCCGTTACATGTTCGGGTTTTTGGTGAAAACGACCAATTTTTTTTTTTTAAATAACAGGATTAAGAGATGCTTTAGAATTAAATTCCCCATAACAGAAAATAATAACTTTTTAGGTCCGCCAGCGGGTTAAAATTTTCTATCACATTTTAATGGTGCGTCACCCCTTACTAATCTCTAAGAATGCTACAATTGAACTTTACTTACTATCGATTAATGTTATTGGTACGCTTACAACGGCTACCAAGTCTAAGTTCATCTGAGATATTGATTATTTTCGAAATTTGAAACCCTACTTTCAAGGCCTATAACTGTTCAGGGGTACAACTTAATATTGAAGTAAGTTGCGTTAAATCATATTTTAGGTTCCCCTACATGCCCCTGTTCTGTATCGGTTTTTAGGTGTGTCCCAATAGTGTGTAAAAGTTCAATGTCTCTTTATTAGATTGGAACCAAAATATTTTGCATAGCAGAATTATCGGGGGCATTAAACTTTAAAACCTAAAATTATTTTCCCTTGTACAGAGTGTTCCATAGCTGCCGGCCAACCTAAAAATACATTTTTTAAATTACATACAATGGTACATTTTTTATTATTTATTCGAATTCCGCTGCCTTTTTTAAGTCTCTGATTATAGGGTTTGTCAGATATATACTGGACGTTTCAAAAGTTATAACCACTTTTATACCAAAATCGATGTATATTCGCCAGCCTGTACCTAAATAGGAATAATTGTTTTTCCATTTTTTGCAAAGTTAGTAGTTTAGGTATGTGCACATACTGGAACCAGAAAACTTGTAAGAAACAAAATCCACGTACACACGGGGTAACAAACTAGCACCCTAAAAAAGAGGGCGAAATAAAAGCCCCATTTTAAGGGAGCTTTTATTTCGCACTCTTCGTCCCCTTCAATGATGTCTCTTTTGGTGTTACCGGATGCCAGAGATCTAAGAGGGTCATGTGGCTGCTGTTAAGCTCTCCTTCCCTTTTTGTTTATTTTCTTCTTCCATATTGGAGAAGAGTTATTTTTACACGAGTCCCTACCCTTATTAGGGGTTGAATGACTTGTGTCAACTTGTGTCAACTTTTGAAACGTCCAGTATATGTGTGACAAACCCTATATTCAGAGACTTAAACACTCGTATAAGTAAACATAATTTTAGGTTGAAATAAAGCTTAATGCCACCGACAATTTTGCTATGCAAAATTTTTTTGTTTCAATCTAATAAAGGCACTGTTGGACTGTTACACACTATTGGGATACCCTGTATATTAAATTGTTGTTTGCAATTGTAATACTTTACTGGTGCATAAACATTATTATTATTATTACTATTTTTATTATTATTGTTTTTGTTTCTTGCAGCATGGAATGCCGACAACTCCGGTTTGGAACGCAGGGCTTCCCAACAGTCGTCCTTGATGTTACAGCTGGCTCCATCACTAGAACATCAAACCGCTGCCATGTTGAGTATTTTGGAACGGTACAAATGGCATCAATTTTCTGTGGTAACCAGTTTGATTGCTGGCCATGACGACTTCATACAAGCTGTCAGAGAGCGTGTATCAGCAATGCAGGTATGTACAAGAGAATTATTTTGTCACACAATACAATAAACAAACTAATTATCCGAAAAAAATATCGTGTTTCCTTTACCTATTTATTCTAAGCAAATAATTAGCGACACAATGGTTTATAATTCTAATTTTCCAATGTAAATAAGGAAATTAAGAGATTTCGTATCCATTTACATGTCTGCAAGTATACCTTCTCTAATTTGTCTAATTTCAAATCGAGATTAATTAATCAAAGGCAGTATCAGATTCGCGGGGTAACAATAGATTTGACGCGTTCGCTAACGCCTCTTGAAATGCTGCCTAGGCTCTTAAGAAGATTAACTCAGGGGTTGATAAAGTGCCATACGCTCGCTGATTATTTGTTAAGGATATTATCCATGAGAATGGAAGATTCTGCACGATTTCTCGCCATTCACATCCCACGAGCGTCGCTAATAAAGGACGGAAGGGATTAAGGCTCGAATTTTATTAGTTTCTATTTTTTTAATGTTTCTCATAAAAAAGATTATGGTATCATGGTCGTATACTTACTTTTATTTTATATAATGGATAAGGACCAACATAAGCAGGGATTTCATAAAACACATTAGAACAAAAGCTAACAGTCGCATTTGTTATTATATACTATAACATGATAATACGAAAATAAAGAAAATTTATAGTCCCAAAGAAGCATAATGAAATAAACTCACGTCACCTTAAGATGAAAATATTAGGTACGGTTTTTTAAATCCACAAATATTTCAGAAAATTATAATATACTTTTGGCGGTATCAGACAGAATATGCAAGATTAGATTAAGGGGAAAATATAGAAGGGTCACAATTATTAACGTAGATGAACCAACACAAGATAAATAAAAATAATGAATAGCGGAGTTCTACGAGGAGTTAGACAAAGTTTACAGGAATATTTAGAATATATTTTTTTTAAGTCACACATAATGCCATAACAATTAAAACTGGTCTAGTAGACCAACCATTAATTTTTATATGAGTATCTTACAACTAGGTATTTATGACTAAATTAGTCCACAGGCATCCTTTAGTTTTTCACCACCATGAAGCATTTACCATTGTATGTATTTTGGATTGTTTGAATTGTTTGATATGACTATCTTTTGGACACCTACAGAATTGTATTCCATGCAACCAGGTAGGTTTTGAGATCTGTTTATAAACTAGACTTTTTTTATACAGGGACAGGCTGGAGTGTCTTCCAATGAGTCATATTTTTTCTTTTTAACATGTTCTTTCCATCTCATCTTGTTATCTCGTGACATAATAAGGTATGTAGCTCTGTTTTCATATGGAACTATTGATCCATTTATTACGAGAGGTGGAGGAATATTCTGTTTTTTGTTACTAAAGTTAATGTATTTTGTCTTGGTTTCATTCAGTTTGTCCTTCCAATTTTTGGTCCACTGGTCCAGTTCCATAGAGTACATATAGAATAGATCCAAGTACATTTCCTTATGGTGCTCCTGTCTATCCGATATATAGAATTTTAATGTTTAATTTTTTTTTAAGATTTCAAGCTTGTAGATTATTTCTTCATTCGAAACATTGTCAAAAGTTTATGCGGCATCAAAAAATAAAGTTGAGTAGATTTTACTATGTTCTCGGACTTTTTCTCTCTATTATTCGATGAACTTGTTCTATTGTCGAGTGCTTTTGTCGGAATCTAAACTAATGATAACGAATAATTTTGGTTCTTTGAAATTATTGGTTTTATTCTTTTAAGAAACAGTTTTTAAAGTATTTAGAAATTACTATAGAAGTGAAATCGGTGTGCAAGATTTCACTTCATGTGGTGGCTTCCCAGCCTTTGGTAACTGGATAACCTCTGTTACTTTCTAGTATATTTTAATCTAAGCACTGCATTGAACCAATATATCAGCATTACAGTACTTTGTCTTGGCAGTTATATCAATATTTCCCAGGTAATTAAATCGTGTTTGTTCGAACTTATGTTAAATTTTATTTCTTCTGGAGTAACAGCAGAAATTTTTCCTGATATCAAATTTTCGATATATTCAAGATTATTATTGTTATTTATTTTCTCTTGCCCAATTACCTTGCCATTCTCTAATAGAAGCAGTGGATATAACTGGCTTTTTAACATGTTTTGCGGCTTTCCATATCGAGTATTCAATTTCTCCATCAGCTATTAAATTAGTTAAGAATTAATAGATTCATCCGTATTTACATATTTCTCGTTTCAGTTTTTTTATTTATTATTTAACGCAGTTTTTTCATCTGGGTGGCGTGTTTATTGCCATCGTCGGCACGCTGACCTTTTATCTTTGACCAAGTTTCTTATTTGAGAATTCCAGAACTTTATTTAAAAAGAAGATTTTAATGCAAAATTAGGAAAAGAAGAGATATACATAGAAGCGATAGGGATGGGAAGTAAATATACAATAACGAATAAGAATGGATGTAAACTTATAGATTTTATTAGGGAATTGATATTCATAAAGCCACATTCGCAGATGGTAAAACTTAAAATTAAAATCACCATATCCTAGTAGAAATAAGAAAGCACTTCGAGATGTTAGAAGTTATACAAATGCTAAGACTAATACCGACCATTACGTTACCGCATTAAATAGTTTAATAGTTTAATAAATACAAGAAAAATATCACAATACAAAAAAATTCAAAATATCGAAAACAATCTAGCACGAGGCTAACAAGAGACAGAAAAAAAGAAGAGAAAGATCAATTAGGAAATGATTAACTTCAGTTGAGGAGGACTTAAAAACTTATAAAGTTAGTAAATGAAAAAGAAAGTTTCAAGCAGAAAAAAAATAGCACAGTATCGCCAACCAAGCCTTAGACTTGCAATTTAATTTGTTTATTTACTTAAGTTTAACGTCTAAAGTTTCTAAAATTAGTCTTCAACGTATCATTCCCATGGAACTTACTCATAAGAATATTCTACTTTATAATAGAGGCTCTATTCTTATGTTAATGTTGTAACTGAAAACCGAGGAAATTGGAGTGTTTCCTTAATTATATAGGGAGATCTCCGGTTATAGAGCCTATGATAAATCATACAGTGGATACTGCCTAATCGAAACGCTTCAAAATTATTTTGTCACGTTCCAGAAACCAAACAAAAATGTTGGACTATTCACGTAAATAAAAATATAATAAATTAAAATTGCCGACATATTTTTCGAATAATCAGCAACATTAAAGATGATATCTGATGTATGTCACTTGACATTTTGCAGATAACATTTGGTTTAACTTAGTGGACATTTGACAGATGACACTTATCAAACTAGACAACTTTTTATTGTAAACCATTTAATCCACATTAATAGCAGAATTTTTACTTTAATTTGTTGTGGATTATCCTCTACACGAGATCCGTGTCCTCGGATTAAGTAATTTGGGAGAAGAGGTTTATGTGATTGATGAAGGTGATGTGATATGTAATACAATACGCGTACACAGAACTTTGTTAATCGCTTACACAGCATAACACTTTGCATTTGACAAGAGACGCGTTGATGTCTTTGTTCGGGTTGGTGTTTTCGATATAATTTAAATTCATCAAGTTTTGTGTATCTGCGTGTTTCTATTGCGAGTGGGTGTATCATAAATTCTTAGCAACCGAAGAAAAAAATTTAGATGCTGGTAGCGAATGGGTAATTTTATTGATATATTCCGTGCCTTCGAAATGGTTTTTTATTAATTTTTTATTAGTTATTAGAAATAATTTAATTTTTTATATATTGTTTTTATCATATTATATTGGTTTGTATATATAGTTCTTGTTAGAATTAATTTGTAATATTTCACTTTTTCGGTTAGACCAAAGATCGCGTGCCAGATCGAGGGGTGGCTAGCTCAGAGTCGGATTTGAACTAGATACGATATACCTACTTTATTTTATTTTTAAATTATGATCATAAAAATTAATATAAACATGGGATATATTAGTCGGGGTTTAGGAAATCTTTGGATCAAATATTAGTAAATGCAAGTTTTTAAAAGCACGCATCTTCACAGTTACATCCCTTAAGAAGGTAAAAAGGAACCACAACGGGCTTCTAGCAAAAGCAATGTTTTAAAATACGTTTAACGATTTAAACATTAAAATTCCAAATAAAAGTTAAAAATCTTTATCACTACTGTCATCTTCACTAAACGTGTCTATCAGATTTATGATACACGGGTGAATGTGAAATATTCTCTAACAATTTTCAATAAATTTTACATGACGAACACAATTGGACTATAAGTTTGGAGTTATTTCTGCAACAACTTCTCTGATGACGTCTAAAACAGTTTCTCACAATTTAGGAGTGACACTCCTCTTCCGTACTTCCTCTTTGATTATTAATTCAATGGAGTTGAACGTACAATAATACGGTGGCAAACATATAACAGTGTCACTAAATGTTTTAGCTATCTTATCAACAACGTACTTAGGCTTAAGATTTAAACTTTTCAATATAGCAAGCAGGTCTTTTTTCAAATATGTAGGAAGATAAGCTATATTTACCAATTTACTAAGGGCTATTTTCCATTACAACAATGGCGTTCGGTGGCGAATTTGGTATTAGTTGTTCACCAAACCATTTCTCAAATAAGCTTAAAGTCATATGTTGATGTTATTCGGTAAAGCATTCCGAAATATTCTTTGCCGATAGAAGTAAACAATTCGTCAGAAATCCGTTTTTATTACCAGAGTGTAAAATGTTTATGCGCTTTTCTCTATTTGAATGAGCATTTAGGGAACAGAGGGCTGACTCATCACTCCATCCTATCTTCACAACGTCATATGTGTCATACCAAGTATCATCAAGGTATACGTTAAATCTACCTTAATGACATAACTCTTCTATCCAACTCAAATATTTATCCCGTAAAATGATAATCCTCTTGAGATTTCATAATGGTCTAGTTACTATTTAATTTTCTAAATCTAAAACCCAGAGTAGAGAAGTTTTCATATAGTAAAATCAGCTGTATATGAAAATCCCGGAACCTGTTCAATGTGTTCTTGAATAATTTCAAAATATAGTCAATATTAATACAGTAAAAATTACATACTTTTCTCTTAATATTGTCTGCCATTATGTTATCCATACAAACCATCGATTTTTGGTTTATTTTTTTTTATCTAGCCCACGTTTTTTCCTTAGAACTCTTTTTTATGATAATATAATATATAATATAATTTAATTTAATTAAAACGTGAATCCTGCCACTGCATAGTTAAACCCGTTATTTTCTATCTTAAGCTGCTGGTACATATTCTTTATTGTTCTTTGGGAAGAGAGTGCTATCCACATATCAAATTTTTGATGATCATTCTCTTTTTCACTATCAAAAGAAACTATGACATGATCTAAATAAAGATATTTATTCATTATAGAAAATACTACGAGTACCAATTCCAGATTACTCTCAGGAGTATGTGGAAAATGTCAATACACAAATAGAAATCACAAATTTACGAAATAAATACATTTTGACACAAAATAACCTAAATCAGTCCACAAAAAATAAAAAGTAAAATAAACAAAAAATGTATAAGGTCCGATCAGATATTTTACAATGAAATTAAATTGGAAACAAACTTAATGTAACCCTGGAATTCTCCAAATAAGGTAACCGGTAAACGTGGACTCACACAGTGCAATTGTAACCAAGAGAATTTAACTAACAGCCAATCAAAAATAACAAATAATCTGGAAGGTGTTGTTCTCTCTCTCAATTTAGATGCAGGTATTGCGGCATTGCCAGCATACATTCCCTCTACCTTATGAAATATTTATATGAAGTTTTCTCCGCACGGTCGCACTGAAATACATTACAACAAACAGGAAATTCTATGCGTGGAAATTGGCAACTACGTTGCTTCGTCCGATATTTTTCATATAACAAATTACTAGTCTAGTAACGAAATACTCACACAAGGAAAACAAAACAGGAGTACTTGACTCATCTTATACTTACATTATATAAATGATATTTCAGAATATATTCACTCTACTTTTCTTTATAAACATGACTTTACTTATAATATCACAACATTTAAAATTTAACAAACAGTTGTTTTATATGCATGGATTACATATCCCCACAAGAGTATTTGTATCCCAATAACCATAAATTATAGATTCGTATTTATTAAGATGAACAAAATCCCCCTAAATGTAATTTACCGTGGAACTTTTAAGAACCAGCTGAAAAATACATAAAAGTCTAAAAGTTTCCGCGCAATTTCCACAAGACAATAGGACCCAGACCACAAAACAAAAGAAGAAATAAATCGCAATACAGCCTGAAATTACGGTTCCTTAATTCTGTTTTAAAGACTGCCCCAAATATCCTAATGAATCTAATTGCTCTAGAAATATTTATTAAAGAAAGATTATATCCTTGAAATACCCCGAAAACCTTAATGATACTTTTAGCCTTAATAAAATTGGTTTTTTTGAAGAAAAGAAAACAACTTTTAACGTAAAAATAATATACCGCGCTCAAATCAAGTTTGTACCTTTCATTTTTCTGCCACACTTTTATCGTAACGGCTTCACAGCTCCACAATTTATTTTAGTAGCGAGGATACAAAAATTATTTAAAGTCAATAAAATAATTTAATAAAATGGAGGGGCGACTATAACTTGAAACAATAAAAAATTGAAATCTCAATATAAATATGTTGAAACTCAAAATACAAATGAATTTTAAACAATATTGTAACTTTATCAAGAGAATGAAAAAATTAATTAAATAATCTTATAACTCAATTAAATCATGAATTTTTATCAACTAATCATAGAATTATCAGGCCTGCAAATTTATTAAACGATTATTTTTTATTAGGGCATCTTGTATCTTTATCAAGAAATGAAACTTTATTAATTAATTCTGAATCTTTATTAAGTAATAAGATTTATCAAACAACAATGAAACTTTATCATACAATCTTGGAACTAAATGAAGCTTTAAAAATTAAATACTCGTGACATTTAATATAAATAATGAATTATATTATGCATAATTTCAGAAATACTATAGTTTTATCCGATATATGAGCAATGCTGAGACTCACCGATAAAAAGTTGGCCTAAAAAATTTTAGATGAAAACATGTGGTGAACTGCCCCATTGAACAGAAACACATTAAAAGAACAATAAAAAAAAGACGAAAAATAAAATCATAAGATGTCAAATTTATATAAGGAAAAATTTAGCGCATTAACGTGGCCTCCCTTGTTGTCTTTTAAATCTAGTTACTATTGACAATAACTCAATTGTTATTATTTATTTTATTTGTCAGAAAATTGTTTGTATAAAAAATTTCGTTACAATGATACTTCCCGATACTCTTTCAAGAGTTTACTAAAAATAAAGAAAAGAAAACCTACTTCCAAATAGGTGAGACCCTGAACGCTCCCAGAAAATGGTCCTCAACTGTGGAAGTTTCGAAATTCACTAGAGAATAAAGTCAAAAATTTCAACGGAACCATTTTGAACCAAAGATGAGGCAAAAAATTGGTGATATTAATCATGATATAAACAAGCAAGTTAGGGTTTTTCAAGAAAAAGTGGAATAATTTTGTGGAATAGTGACAAAAGTGAGATATAAAATCTAAATTTCACAATGTAGTAGGAAATAATGTTCAGAAGGATAAAAGTTGGTTTTTATTTGTTCTATGAGGATGGTGCAGTTTCTATTAAAAATATCAAAAGGATTAACAAAAAATTCTCTCTGTGCAAACTACAGATGATCAATATTTTACAACAGATGTTAAGTCGAAAAAGGGTTCTGTTTGATAGAAATTTCTTTCTTGAAGCTTTTTTGTTTGATCCGGTAACCAAACTTCATTAATCTTTGTCTACAGCAAAACTATCTTATTTATATTATATATATAAAACATATGCAAATCTAGACACTCATTAAATTTTCACTATCTTTTTGAACACTTCTCCTTACTTAAAATATAGAGACTTAAATCTGAGAGATAGTGAGAAATAGTAACATAAGATAAAAGACCAATTAGGTAATGATTATTGCAGCAGATGCAGATCACAGCAAGTAAGGAACATATCCACAGAATAAGAAGTCATAGCAAAACGAGAAACTACTTTTTTGTTTTTGAATTTACATATTTTAGAAATTAAATATGCAGTTTTACCTTAAGTGGTCTTGATGAGTTTCAAAAATGTTTATTTTTAATGAAAAACAACAAGTGACGTACGTTAGTGAAAAAAGCGTTGTTTGGAATAATGAGAAAAATCTAAAATTAAGGATATAGCAGAGAGTAGTATTCAAAAGGATAGATAATGTCTATAATTATACATACATACGTATTTATATATATTTTTAACAAATAATAATAAAATCTGTATATTATTCTACTTCGTTTTATGTATTATATATTTATTATAGTTATTTAGGAGGGATCTTTTACTCAATATAAGAGAGTGCTCAAATCCGAGTGGTCGTGAGTTCGAATCCCACCGAAATAAAACTCATTTACTAGTTTTTCCCAAATAGGTATTAATTTTGTTTTTCGCAGGGAAACAGTAACAAAATACATGGCTAATGACCACGGTAGTCAATACCACTACCACTAAGTAAAAGAGACTTGAAATAAGAAAAATATATACACAATGTGCATTTATGTAGAAAACAGAATCAATTATGAAATTTGCATATCTTTAAATTTTAAAAATTATAAATTGAATTTTGTTAATGCACTTGATGAATTTTAAAAATGTCTATTTTTAATGAAAAACTCCTGAAAATAAAGATATGCCTATGCCTTGTTGAAAAAACAAAAACAGAATTTGTTTTTTCTAAAGATCAATATTTTGTATAAAATTAATTTAATATTTTTACGATAAAAAAAAGATTTTGATCAAAATAGTATCCGGTTTTAAAGGAAAAAACTACTAAATTAATAAACAGGATATGTGAAAATAACCAATGAAATTGTCAAATAGTTAACTACCACAAGGACCCTACATTCCCAGCTTTATAATTATTGGTCAAATTCTCTGGGTAAATAAAATTGAAATTCGCTGTTCAATGTCATTTGAATGACGTATATAATGTCCAAATCTTTGTTTATTTATTATTATTTGTGAAAAAATGGTTTGTATCAAAATTTTCGTTAGAATGGTACCAGCTGACTCCCTTAAAATCGTTTAATGAAGACCAATCAATATCCATTTTGGCGACACTAAATATGGAGCCAAAATGTGTTAATATGAGATATAGCACAAATAATCAAATTGAAGTTGCGCAAAAAAAATGGATAATTTCGTGAACTATTTGCAAGAATATCTAAATTTCACAGTATAGTGGGATATAATGATCACAAGAATAGAGGTTTGTTTTCATTGACACATTCATTGGCTTAATTCTTACTATTTATTTTGTTTGACAGAATTTGGTTGAAATCAGGACCCTTGGAACGAATAGACGTGAAATTTTACAAATAACCTGGCATGTCCTACTTCCGGTATCCGAATATCCAAAATAGATTGCATGTGTAAAAGCTTATCTTGTCAATGTAATGGAAAAGAGAAAGTAGCAACAAGACGTACGGATTATCCTGTGATTCTACATGTTACAATAAAATCAGATCAACATGTGCAATCGAATGAATATATTCATATTCCTTATACTTCAGTGGCGATTTATTTGAATATGAACACAGAATTGTTGCATTCGGAAATGAGGATGGCACTGTCTCCATTAACAGTATCGACAACTGTCTTCCAAGATCAACGAGAAACTCATCAAGTTCTGTGCAAGCTACAGATGATCAATACTTTACTACCGGCCGTATAAGAAGAGAAATATCCCTGTTTAACATAAATTTCTTTCTCAAAACTTGTTTTTCGTCCAGTAACCAAATTTGATCCATGTTTTTCTAAGCAAAATTATCTCAGATTTACTGGCAGCATCAAATTAAGATGCCCCTACCTTCTAAGAATTAAGGAAAATACATACCGAATTATATTCTTCTTTAATATCATCTTTTATTTTGAAAGCATTATTGGTAACAAATCTTTAGTACAAAATGTTCCGTATTAGTTTATACTTCAATAACTCACCGAACGTCTCCAGATTTGAACTTTTTCTTGGGAGTATCCGAAGCGTGGCCAAAGTGGAAATTGCTTTCTTCTATTCGGTATTCAGTAAACTGTTTTAAGGGTGTCAAGGGTACCATTCTAACAAAAATATTTATACAAACTATTTTGAGAAATATCTCAAAAATGACATCTTAGTAATCCTCGACTACAATTAAGATGTAGCAAAGAGTAGTTTTCATAAGGATAGAAAAAAATGAGTGTCTATAAATATACGTATAAATGTATTTACATATGTATTTTAATTAATAATAAATAAATCTGTATTAATTCTAATTTGCTTTTGTGTTATTTAATATTTAGGAGGGATATTTTGCTACATAATGGAGCATTGGCCTTAAATCTGAGGGGTTGTGAGTTCGAACTTCACTAAAAGTTCTAATTTTTCGCAAATAGAAATTAATTATTGCTTTGCTGTGACTCTTACATTATTCACTTTTATCAGGTTAATGTTATGGGTAATGCCCATGTAGGGCTTACAATACCGGGATTCCGGGATCCCGAATACCGGAATCCCGGACGATTTTTGTCCGTTATTAAAAACCGGTATTTTTGTAAAAATACCGGTATTTTGGTATTACATTAGTTGATAAAAATTGAATTTATGCACAATATAAATCTAATTTAAAATAATATTAATTAATTATCACGAATACTTCAGTATCTGCAAAAGGGCTCACAAGATGTTGGAAAAGTATTTAAATGCATATCCAAATTTACAATCATTAAAAAAATTGTAAGCTTAACTAAACGGCTCACACATGAAAATCTAGAAGATACAGAAGATATGGAAGTTGTGCAAGAAACATCCCTTCCAATATCTTCCCAAATTAGTAATGAAACAGTATTAGAATCTGACAAGGTAAACGCATTAAAGAAAAAACTACAGGCAGCAATAGACGAAACACTAAATACATCAACCGTGCCTGCGTTTAAAAAAATTCCAGGTCTGGAACAAAAAATAAAAGATGAAATTACTTTTTTTGAAAAAACAGGAACAAAAGGAACGTATTTACAAAATGTGTATGATTTCTTAATGACAATAGTGCCGACAAGTGTAGAATCAGAAAGAGCTTTTTCGGCGGCTGGTTATTTTTTTGTACGAAAATTCGGTCCTCGCTTGATGATGAAACGATTTATTGTTTATGTTTTTTAAGAGCATACTTTAAACAAATCGCAAGTTATTAATATTATTTCATAAATACTTTCAATTTAATTATATTTTTTGCTTCTTTAATTATATAATGCCTTACGAGTCTATTATATGTAAAATGTAACATAGATTTTAATATGTACTTTTTTTTACTTGCACGTTTTTTTGTATCTATCTACTCCTACTCTCTATGTAATAAAATAAATAATATCTACTCATTTCAGAACAATATTTATTGGATTTCATATATTATTTGTTAACAAGTCAATATAACAACTGAGGTAAGTAAAAATATAACTAGTAAATTTTTTATTAATAATACCGGTTTTAATACCGGTATCCCGATATTTCAAATTTCAAATATCAAATACCGGTATTCAGATTTTAGTTCGGTATTGTAAGCCCTATGCGCATGGCAGTAGATACCACTAAGAGCAAGTAAAAAAAATAGTTAGAAATAAGAAAAACATACACAGAATGAGAAGTTATGGTGAAAACGGAATCCATTATTTGTTAAATTCGAATGTTTTTAAATTTTAATATGTTTAAACAGAGTTTTGGTAAATTTTCAAAAATGTTTATTTTTAATGTCAAACGCCTGAAAATAAAGACAGTTAAAGGAATATAAAAACAAAACTTTTTTTCACTATAGATCATTATTTTGTTTAATAATCAAGATGGTATCCGATTTTAAAGGGAAAAAATATATTAGTCCAGCAAATAGATTATGTGAAAAAGTAACCAATGACATTATCAAACAATTGACTGCCACAAGGACCTTATGCTTTAAGCTTCATTATTATTGGTCGTCTGTCAATGGGAAAATATAATTAAAATTCGCTTTTTATTTTGTTATTTGAATGACGCATCAAATAATTCAATTTTTATTTTATTTGTCAAAAAATAGTTTGTATCAAAATTTTCGTTAAGAGCGATACCTCCGACCCCCTCGAAACATTTTATTGAAGATCATATACAGAAAACCAACTTTAAATGTGACTTTACTCTGTGCTCTCCTACAAAATAAAATTGAAATCTGGAAGAGTTCCGGAAGTCACTGGAAAATAAAATCAAAATTTCAACGGGGATTTGAAAGCAACGATGAGGCAAAGATTGGAGGATTGGAATAATTTCGTAGACTATTTACAAGAGTCAGATGTAGGACCTAAATTTCACATTGTAGTAAGAAGTGTTCAAAAGGAGAAAGGTTGGTTTTGATTGACACATCTAATGACTTAATTCTTATTATTTATTTTGTTTGACAGAATTTTGTTAAGATCGTGACCCTTGCAACTTGCGGAGAAGACGTGAAATTTTCCAAATGGCCTGGCTTCTCCTACTTCGGAATCTACAATTTGATGGAAAAGAGGATGTAGTAAGAAGGAGTAAGGTTTATCTTGTGATTCTATATTTTCCAGTGAAATCAGATCAAAATATATTATCGAATAAATTTTCTCACATTCCATAAGCTTCCGTGGCGGCTTTTTTGAATATCAATCCAAAATTATTGCATTCAGAACTGAGTCTCCATGAAAAATGTCAACATCTGTCATCCGTGATCAATGATAAACTCCTCCTTCTTTGCAAGCTGAAGATGTGTGTTGCTTTGCTACTGGTTATTAAAGTAGAGACATATTCCTATTTTTCTTTCTGAAAACTTTATTTGATCCAGCAGAAAAACTTATCAATCCTTGTCTACTGCAAAATTATCTCAGATTTACAGGCAAGGAGCAAGTTAATATTGTTTACTATGCCTCTACCTTCTACGAATTGAAAAACTTACAGATC
The DNA here is from genome assembly GCA_951812935.1 of Hermaeophaga mercurialis. NCBI lineage: Eukaryota > Metazoa > Arthropoda > Insecta > Coleoptera > Chrysomelidae > Hermaeophaga > Hermaeophaga mercurialis. Next base: position 8,504,116 of record OX638363.1, on the reverse strand, counting down.
TCGCTGTTGATCATCATTTATTTAGGAAATAGAATTAATGTGGAATGTATTGCTTATTTGATCTAAACAGTCTTTTCTCCAGTTTGGCTTTTTTAAACTAAACTCATTAATTGGCTAAATAACACACATAAAGTAAAGTCTAATAATACACAGATTTCATTGTAATTTATTTAAAAAACTATGTACATCTAGGCACTAAAATTTAGATCCTTCACATGGCTCTTGCAAACAGTCCACGATCTTATTTTTATACATCAAATCATTAAACTTTTGGAATATCCGTTTTTTTCTCAACGATTTACTAAAGACCATTTTTATGGAGAGTCCAGAGTGTGGTCACATTTAAAAGTGGTTTCCTCTATCTGATCTTGAGTAAACTATTTTAAGGGTGTTAGGGGTATCATTCTAACGAAACTTTTGATACAAACTCTTCTGAGAAATATCTCAAAAATGACGCTGTCCTCCAGCAATATAACATCAAATTAAATTACCTTAGATTTTAATAACATCCTTAACAATTTTATAAACATTCATACTTGCAGACAAACAGTTCGATGAAAATATGAAGCAGGTGTTTGTTAATGTGAGGTTTAAAACCAATAAAAATAAATAAAAAGCTTTAATAAAAAATTACATAACGTTGGAAAAATTTAATGAACTGTTTAAACGCTCAGGTTATGGATGTAGGAATAGATGTTTAAAATTATAATGAAAATTAAACAAGTGACTAGGTATACCTATGATTTTTAATAAATTATTCTGAAATCTATTTATTGTTTTTAATATTTTTGTCTTACAGTATTATCCGAATCTTACTTTACTTTATGTGATACTTTGTTATTTAGAGTGACTAAATGGATAGAGCACTGTGCTCAAATCTGAGAGTTTGTGGGGTCGAATCTCACTTAACCATAAATATATTTTCTAAAATTTATATTTTTTAAGTAATCTTCAATTTAAAATACGAAAATTTGTTGTATATATAGATATATTGTAAATCTTATGACTAATATTGTATTTTTTATTAAAATATTAAAAAAGCCCTGTCTTTTTAAGTGTTTTTAAGCAATCTTAAACAGGAGGGAAAAAATAAATGTGAAACTAGTAGGGGTTAACCTACATATACAAAGAAACTGTTCTTTCTAATAGAACAATGATTTGTAGGTGAAAGATGTAAATTTAAAAATTGGAAATAGAGGGTGTCTAAATAAGAGAGGTATGCGGCCATATATGGGAAACTATTTATCTTACAGCTTTCGGGAAAAAATATGTACAATAAAAATACCAAAGAAAAATCTCTGGAAATTCTTTGCTGGTTTGAAATTCCACCGCAAGGGGGTGTAACTGCTGCTCTAAATAGTAGAACGTAACATTTTTCTATTTTTTTCAAAGTTATAGTTTACTAGTATTTATTTTCTTGAAATATTGGTGAAATTTTGCATATTTTTGACACTTTGTCCGCTGAAATATGTAATAGAGGGAAAATTGTTAATAATGTACAAACGGCGGAGTCAAATTGAACCGGCGATATTTCAATATTTCAAAAAATAAATAATACTCTACCATCACTTTGAAAAAAGTAGAAAAATGTTACATTTTGGTATCGAGTTACTCATCTGAAAATAATTTCCAGATATTGCTTCTTGGCACTTTTATTGTACAGATTTTTTCCGAAAAAAAAACTATCTACCTCTAACACTATCAGAAAAATAATAAGTAATTATGTTGTGGAAAAGGCAGTTTCCTTATAAATTTGCCGCAAGGAATAAGCAAAAAGGTTATCAGAAAATGGAATCATTTTTAAACGAGAATTATACTGCTCCCGTCTTTTATTTTATTTTCTTTAACGTTAATGTTCCAACGAAAACATAGTCAGGAATAATGGTGTAGAATAGTAGATACTTGAAAAAGTACACAAGCAAAATGTAAATATCAAAAAAACAAGACTAAAGATTTCTCTTTTTAATCATACAAATCGAAAATGAGACATTCCTTCTACTCAAATATTACAAGCGTATAATATAAAGTGATAACAAATATGTTTCTAAACCAACATATTTCCTCTATAGACATGATAAAATTGCACGTTATTCGAACTACAATAAAAGAATAAAACTGGAAAGATCTCAAAGCCAATATAGCTACAGAGCTCATGAAATATGGTATTTCAATTCACAAAAGCACACAAAACAGAACCCCAGGGCGATCAAGTTTATAAAGCGGCTGGAATTTTCATTGTATTGTTACATTTTATCGCCTTTTCGACTATTTCTGTCATATTTTTTATTACTAAAAATAATATTTTTTCTTATCTTCTTAATATATTTACAAAAGTTCTGTTGTCTACATGAATAGTTGTAAGAGCAAATTAAATAATCAAACTAGTCATAAGTATCTTAAAAATGAAAAAATGAGTTCCTAGGGCAAGTCCTCACGGCTGGGATTTAGTCGTTTGAGTTTGACTGTAAATTAAACTCAAATTGGACCTGTCAAGTTCCTTCCTATAGTCCTTTTTAAACTTAACTATAATTTAGAAAGTACTCGTATTTCATATAAAAAAATTATTTGTCCATGAAAAGTAATTACATTCTATTCAACCAGTAACTTTGGTTTAATGATAGTAGATAGAAGGACGGGCTAATGCCCCACTCATGTACAACTTTATCTAATCTAACCTAACCTAATGTACCTGAACCAAACTTAACCTAACCTAACTTAACCGACCCTAACTTCACCTAACCTAACCTAACCTAACCTAACCTAACCTAACCTAACCTAACCTAACCTCTAACCTAACCTAACCTAACCTCTAACCTAACTTAACCTAACGCGATAATCTTTCACGATTTTATATTTTAAGTTTTTACAAGGCGGAAGCGGTCTTACGGAATAATTTTTTTTACGGGATTTATATCCATATATGATTAAATTTTAGAAAAGATGTAAACAATTCTCAATATTAAAATCAATCAAAAATATTTTCTCAATTAAACTCTAATTACTAATTCTATTACAATTATTTTTTTGGATATTCCTTTAAAATTTGTATTTTATTATAACCAAATTCAATTCGTTTTATGCGTTAAATAAAATATTGTTTTTGGTTTAAATAAAATTTCCGAACAGCCCTCAAATAAGTTTCTAATAGTATAAAACATTAATTGTTTCTCTTTAAATTAGTGTGTACTTGTACAAACGTTTGATGTTGGGTGACCTTAATTAATTTAACCAAACTTTATGTAACGCCCTTGGGCAAATTAAAAGCTTCATTTCTTATTTAAGTCTGTATTTTCCACTTTATAATTAAATCGAAAATTTTCATCAATCTCATTAAATTCTCACAGGTTTCCTGAGAAAATATATATTTGTAATGGCTTCGTTTTGTTTATTTTTGCAAATGCATTATTAGGATAGAATTTAACTTTAACTTGCACCATTCGTATTAGACTTTCATAGAACTAAAGAGCTAAAATATAGCTGAATTCCTAGCGCTAAAACTCTATTAAAGCACGTAGCAGGAACCGTGAAAGTTTTAGGTACAACTTTGGTTAGTTACTAACGCTGTTTATCAAAGTTTAATCCTAACCAGATTTCTATATTGCACATCCAAATGATAGAGATATCTCCATTTTGGTTTCATTAAAACCTTGGGAAAAAGCTACACACAAAAAACATTTTTCTGAAGTGTCCGATCAAGCATATTTGATAATTAAGAGAATGTTCAAATTGTTCGCGTGGTATTTTGCATAATTTATGTCATGGACTTTAAGTCCTAAAGCCTTAATTTTATTATTTTATTTTTCTTAATAGAAGTTCAAATGTTTATAATTCAGCCTTCTTATATTAATTGTAAAAATGTATTATTATCTCATTTATAGCATAACATAACCTCAGTTTTCATCAGCAAGTGAAAGTGTTTTAAAACATTTGTGTTACTGATGGATTTTGTTTTGGTGATGTGTTTCTTCGATTTGTGTTTAAAACAACGACAAATGTGGATTTTTCGGGAGATAATAAATCACTTCACCCATCAACAAAACAGGTCGTAAATCAATAATGCTATTAAGTAGAGAAAAGTTAGAGAATAGAACTATTTACCTTAAATTTAAAATTTTTTGTAGTTATCAGTTTTTATGTAAATTGAATTAAATTTTATGTGTGAAAACTGTGCAAGATGAAACAATTTTAAGAAATTCCTCTATAGTTTAAGCAATTTCTTTTGTTTTCTTTTTTGAATATTAGCATGACTATTATATATGTGTTACAGTTAGGTATTTCTTTTACTTTTAATATCTCAATCAACAATTTACGGAAACTTTCTTTTGAATTTTGTCTCATATATTTTATCATTTTCGATGTGATATCGTCTTAACGTGGGACTTTTCTTACTTTTAATTTTTCTCTAAACTTTGTGATTTCTTTTGGTATTATTGGTTCTAATTAATTTTAATCTCCATTTTATTTTTGATATTGTTATTTTTCCCCTTCTTGGTTTAATTTTGTTAGCTGTTCAAAATATTTTTCCATCTGTTCATTATTTCCATTAGTTTGAATATTTATCATGATTACTTTTTAGTCTGGGACATTTCGTTTATGTTTATGTAAGAATAATTTTAGGTTTTCAAAGTTTTCGTTCATTTTATATCCATGACTGACTTTTTGCTATCTTTATTAAGGGTTTTATTTTAGTATTATTGATAATCTTTTGTTTGTAAATTACAAATTTACTCTTACAATAATAGCTCAGTGCCACTTAAAGAAACTTTTCGATCTTCAATATTTACAACGCTACAAGGAAGAAACAATATCAACATATTTCCGTTAGTACATAAATTTTACATTATAAAATTTTTGCGAAAATGACTAGTATGCAATAAAATACTTCCTATATATATTTCAATTTATACATTTTGCTCGGCTTTGACTGCCAACCGAATCCAAGTAATAAAGCAAACATTGTAAAAGGTGAGCACAAGGCAGCATTCTAAACTCAACGCTTGTCCGTATGCGTTATTGCATATCTTTCTGACAGAAGATGCATTTCCTCTTCCATCCCAATGCCCTCAAGTTTGAAATTCTCGAAGTGGAATTCAAACATTCGACTTGACGCTTTCCTAAAAGTGCTAAAACACGTTATAACTCTCCTGCCGGAAATTGATTCCGGTTTACAGGGATTTACTACGAACTACTAAACTGGGAATTTATCTTTAGAAAGGTACACAGGACGGCTTTACTGCAAGTTTTGTTGTTGTTCAAATCAGGTCAGAATGAATTTTGCAAATTTGTAGATAATCTCGATTTGATCCTATAGGAAGTCCGTTCCTCAATGGGTTATAGTCTTCATTTTCTAATACATGTGTAAATTTAAAATAATATTTTCTTTAATATAATTTGTAGAATTATGTACTTAGTAAAGATTTTTGTTAAGAACAATAAAGCTGTGTGAAGATTCTAATTATTTCAAATCAGAAAAATATGTACATATTTGGGCGTTGATTGGATCCTAAAAGAAAATAGATGATGCTAAAGACATTGAAAATAAAAATGATAAACGAAAAATTGCAAGAATCAAAGCAAGCATATTGTCACGCAAAGACCCTTGGGTCGTACTAATTAAAAGTACACCTTTACCATGTCACAGCACGGCCCTTGGTCATGCTGTAATAAAATGGAATAATAAAAATAATTAAAATTAAAATTAAAAAATATACCACTACTGAATACTTAAAAAAATTGTTTACAGAATCTAGATTTAATGTAAGTTTTTGCTGATGGTTGATTTAGGAAAAAATGTCAGACACCATGGTTCAAACACGTTTTGAGAAAATGACGTACCTTGACTGTGTAAAATTAGCATTGATCGCATAATTTAATTTAACTCCCACTAGGGAAAAAGGTATTCTAGAACCATGATGGAACTAAATTTGGAATCGAAAATATTATTGACAAGAAGTCGGTTTGGTGTCTAAATCCAATTTTCTGATTTGGAAGTTTTTTTTGTAGCAAAATTGTTCTGGTAATTTTATGTTATTATGTTAGGTTAGGTTAGGCTAGTAGGTTTCTTTGATTTAATTTTCATCTCGTTACTCGTGAGCGAGAGGCGCGAATCATAGGGACAAGAGTTAAGGGAAAAAAGGTTCTTGTCAGTGGGAAATGATTACTTACACATATGGCCTAAGTAGTCCAAGCCTTCTGGAGTTTGCCGTCCGTCAGAAAGCTGACTAAGAATCTATGTTGTAAGAAAACTAATCTTAGCGTAGAAAATTTGTCTCGGTGGTTTGGTCATTCGTAGCTTTTTTTTTACAAGAGTTAGCTTCTTTTTTTTTAAATAGAAAGAGGTTTCATTTTAGTATATTAACTTACTGGGTTTCCTCACATATTTTTTGGTTATTAATATTTAATTAAGTAGATATTAGTTGAGAATTAATTATGGTTTAAATTTCAAACGTCTGGCCAGTATTGAAATTATACTTGTTTTTTTTATTCATTTCTTTTGGTATTGCAGTTAGATATTTTTGAGAGAATATTATATTCAGTTGGCCGGAAATTAAACGTTAACAGATTTGAATATATTTTTTTACTAATTCGACGAATAAACATCGCAATAAAATTAATAGAAGCCGTGAACATGAAGTTTTGTCAAAAGGAAAAAAATACTGTCCTTCAAGATATCTTCTCATTAGTAACCAGATTGATTTATTTTTTTATAAAAAATTAGAAAGTTTTCTTTTTGAGCCAGCATATGTTTTAGGCCATCTTCTCGAGGCTAGGAGCTAAATTCATTGTTCACAGCCACAGCTGATTCCCTTTTTATTTATTTTTTTGTTTAATCCATTGTTTTAAGACTTGCACTTTCTTACATTTGTTATCATTTTTACAATTTACAATTTTCTTTATTTAGTCAATACCATATATTCCAAAAGGATTCAAATTCTTTAATTTAACCACCGGCCTTTTTTTGAATTATACCGACGGTCCCCCCATCTTATTAAGCCGAGGCGAACCTTTCATTCCTTAAGGACAAGGGCGTATAGAACCATTTGCCAAACTTTATTTAATTGGTGACAGGGTAGTTTAGTTTTGCTTTTTTTTGTATGACAGGGTAACACCTCTCTGCGGTTATACTGCGACCTTAAGTTAGAGTTTCAAACTGTAGTTCAAGTCCAAGTAAATTGCAGTACATGTAAAATCAGAAAAAAATCGGTATAAAGGAAGTAAAAGTTATTTTTTAAGTTTCATGTTTATCATTTTCCACTAAGTATATGAACTGATAGTTTTCTAGATTTGATTATTCACTAAAATAAAAAATTAACACTAGTCTTCTTAATATAGTCACCCACCACCCAAGTAAGCCTACCTAAATATTTTCAATGAACCTCTAATTTTTTTTTATTTTCTTAAGCATGAATCACAGTTTCCCATTTAGACATTCCTTAAACATTTAATTAATGTTTGAGTTTTCAGGGTCGACCATAGAAACGCATCCAGACTTCTTTAGAAATTCCAGAATGAAAATAGTTTTTCTTTAAACGTGGTGCAACCAAGTAGGTAATTTTCGACAAAGTTTGATTAGGTGGAAAATTGAATTCTTTGTTTGTGCCCAGAGAAAAACGATTTCCGTCTGGAGCCCGAATGATAATAAAAAAACAGCGAGTTCTGTAGGCGGGCTTGATTAAAGAAATCTATTCATGAAACTTAGAAGTAATTATGTTTGATCAACAAGAAGTGTTTGCTTATGGATTATCGTGTCTAAGGAGATGCTTCCGAGTAGATAATTCGATTAAGTTAATCCGACTATGACTATTTGCTTAGAAGTTAAAGCAGATAAATAGTGTCATCGTAAACAAAGTAACATTTTGTTGATCATTAACCAGGATTTCACCTACAGGATGATCCCATTTATTTTCACATTTCACATAAAACAGTGGAAACAACGTGAAAAATAAGAGTACACTCGAGAGCTGCTACAAAAAATTAACAAACGAAATTTTCAATACAAATTTGTAAATTCTAGATTCTCTTTGTACTTAAGACAAGAAGCACCAGTAGCAACAAGACTATGGACAAAATAAGTTAAATAACAGAACAATTACCTTGTATAAATTAATTTATCTCATAGTAAATGTTTGTATGTTGTTTTATCTGTTTCTATTTAATCCTCATGGGATTAATAATTTCACTAGCTTTGGGTACGTATTGTTGAATGAGGATTAACAAAAGCTTGATATATAGATAAACGCTCTTTTGTTTTATAACTTCATTTATGATCGTTTATATCCTCTTTGACTTTTTTTAGCGAAATGTTACAAATCCAATAAGGTTGAAATAATGAAATCATTTCAAAAATTAAAGAAGTGAATATTAATTACGTAAAAATTCAACCGTTAACAAAGACACAAAAACCGAAGAGCTTTCAAAAAAGGGATGGGAGACAAGTTGTCGACATAAAAAGGTTCTAAAATTCTACTGGAAGCATAATTAATTTCATTAGATTCCCGAGTAATAAATTTAATGAATAACGATTTAAAAACCTGAAAGTGACGCATGTAATTAAGTTTTATAAAAAAAGGAAACTTTTACAAACAGAGTACAAATACGAAAGCCGTTTTAAATAAACATGTTTACCAAAAATAAAAAATGCTTTTGTTTACACGAGTTTGAATATACTAATTCATTCTAATTCTAATATACGAGGTGTATCAGCGAAAACGTTACCCCCTAAAAACTCAGAAACAAAATTTTTCAAAATTTAAAAACACCAACTTTTATTGGCAAGCGAGCGAATTTTATAATATTTATATTCATAATAAAAGCTAACCCTATAATGTTTGTAAACAATGAGTGAAAGGTGACAGCATTTCTTTGATTGATTTGTGAAACACCCATAAATTGGATTTTTCCATTTCTACAAAGTGTTACCGCAATTAAGGACTAGAGACTAATTGAAGAAAAACATATTTATCTGGTCAATTATACTAATCTGAATACTTTCAATTAGACAATTTATAAAATAAACACTTTTATTTATGAAAATAGTGTTTGATCAGAATTGATATAACATTTTGTGACAGTTTGGCCAAAGTAAAATTGGAGCGACTAATTACTCGATAGCAGATGGCAGTGGAATATTTAAATGTTTTAGTAATTAGCGTCCATTTTCCCCAAGACAGTTCGTGCGGGGAAATATCGGGAGGGAGTTAAGTAATATTAAAATTCTGTGTAAAACTAGAACAAATATATTTGCTGCTGTGCAGCTATGAAAAATAAATATGCACAGGAAGTTAAACACAAAACCAAATTAGAAGAGGTTTTAAGATCAGTGCTCTTTAACAATTGGATAAGCGACAACGTCAGCCCAAGCACGGATTTAAGGGATGTATCGGTAATAATAAAATATAAAATTTAACACTTTTAGCACTACAGCCGTAAAGTTTTTATATTTTGCGTGGACAATAATAAATAGCTTTTTTAGAGAAGTTTAATTAGGGGCATATTATTTTAATTATATATAGTTTTTAGAAGTGTGCCATTTATAAATTAATGTGGATGATTTTGAAGACTCACCGTGTTGTTGTTTTTGAGAAATTTTATATTTAATGTCGTAATATACGAGAGGAGGGGAGATTCGAACTTAAGGAATATGAGAGTGAAAGATTTCCGATGCGCTAATTCAAATGCCAATTCGAGGGTGAGATCCAATAGAAATCACAAAACTTTTTTGCGGTTATTTTGAATTAATTTATAGAAAATTTTAAGTATTTGTGAAAATAAAATCTAATTTTGTACCTACTTTTATGAACTCACCATGATAATTTTTTTTATTATAATTTATTATTACTGGGCCTCAATTCAAATTTTAATTTTTTAATTTACTCAATAAATTATAACTTGTTTATAATCCAAATTTCATGTTCTCTAAAATATCCAAATGAATATGTTTTACAAAATAAACCCCAAAATAAATTCCTTACAATAAATTAAATAAGTACTATGCTTTATTTATGGGTATCTGTCATATAAATATATAAATAAATAGAAGAAATAAAAAGAAAAAAAAATGCATATTTTTCTTGACATTTCGGTATATTATATTTAATTAAGTGATCTTCAGAAGAGGTTAAATTACAAATATTCTATCTTCAAATAATTACACCAAAAATTAAAAATTAAAAACTTACATTTGATGAATAATGAGCACAATTTTATGTTTTAGATTCTGGATAATTAAATTAAAACTTTAAAAGTTGAGACTGGCTTATATACATGATAAACTAGAAGAAAAAGGCTTATAATTTAAAAAAATTTACTAAAATTCGTCAATACAATAATTTCAAAAATTATGTATATACTGATTGAAAAGGTGCAGATTTATTGAATCACGTTGTTGTAAATGTAAAATTAACTGACTGATTATCTTCCTCGATGTGGATTATTATAATTTGTTTTTGTTTCAGTATTTTTTACATTTTAAAAATCATACCTATGGGAAATATCAATAGCGTATCTAGACAGTACTGTACTTTTATTATTATGTTGTTTTCGTGTTGATTTATTGTCTTTTTTAAATATTGACTGGACTGACCTATGTATGTTTTATTAAAATAATATAAGTTTAAGACCAATTTCAAGTAATGCAAATATTGTGACAAACAAATATAAGCCATATAGAAAATAGTTAGCATTTCTGTAATTTTATTAAACATCAAGTAACCTCAACAAACTATTGTTTAATTTTACTTGACGTGATTTTATTATATACCAACAAACTTAACATGTATAAAGGATAAACTTACTTCACTAATACTTTATGCATTCTGTGAGAGTGTTGAACTTTGTTTGCATTCTACATACGAGGGCTGTTCTCTTTGAGATGAGCCAATTAAAGTAAAATACAGTTTATTTACAAAAAACATTCATTTATTATTTCAAAGTATTCTCCTCCACGCCAAAGCATTTTTCATCTACAAAAACCATTCTTTAAAACATTTTCTGGCCGTAGTTAATTTACTTCATTTTTAAAGGCATTAAGCGATACTTCGGCTGATGTAAAATGTAAACACCGTATTTTATCGTTTTCATGCGGAAATAAGTAGAAGTCATTAGGTGCTAGGTGTGGACAATACGGCGCTGGACTCATTATTTCTATATTTTGCGCATTCAAATACTCATTTGTTCGAGCAGCAGTGTGAGCCATAGCGTTATCTTGATGCAAGATGGTCCATCCTCTTGGATCTTCTGGAGAAGATGACAAAAACACATAGTAGTGAATTAATAGTACGTCTATGCACCAGTGCTATATTAGAAACATACCTAGGAATTCTAAAAAAAATGGCAACCATCTTTTTGTTTCTGCTTTTTTCACGAATAACTTTTGTTGGAGCCGACTCATTCTCAAAGATTCAAACTGACGGTTATTGCTTTTTCATCGAGATCATAGCAGTATACCCTTATTTCATCACCTGTGATGATGTACGCCTATAATTTGGTCTACGATCCTTTTGTGGCTTAGGAACTCGAAAATTTTAATTTAAGGAAAGTGAACCAGTTGAATTTCATTGTACCTCCACTTTACGGTAGCCAAGCAACACGACTTATCAAGCACTCGACTGATCCTCAAAACATTTTTTACGGTTTAAGCGACGCTTGAAATTTTTAAAATCACAGCCAGATAATATTCCTTGTTCAATTCCATCACGTATTGGCGAAAGGATTACTTAGATTTGACAACTGCTCAGCGACAAGACAACAGCCCTCGTAATTTCAGTTTAATGGAGATTTTTATTCACAAATTTTTGGTATTGTTCACCAATTTCTGAACCTATTGCAATGTTGTTCTAGAACATTTAAAACAATATGTTATTAATTATTTACCCATTAAACCACTATTCTTTAAACGATATGTTGATTGCATTTTTGTGTACCAATTTATAATATTTTAAATTTATTCCAGGACCGCTTCAAATTCACGATTTTAAATGCCGTTTTGGTCGCTAACAGAGGAGATTTAGCAGCCCTGGTAGACTCTGAGGCCCGTGTCATGCTATTGTACTGCACCCGAGAGGAGGCCATAGACATTTTGACTGCAGCCAGAGATCTTCATCTTACTGGCGAAAACTACGTATGGGTCGTCACACAGAGTGTTGTAGAAAATCCGTTGCAGACGCCTTACCAATTTCCAGTAGGAATGCTTGGTGAGTAGAAATATTCCGTATATTGATTTCGTATACATTTTTGTATCCAGATTTGGACTGTCGTCGTTGTAATTTTCAAATTTGTTCTAGTTTAAGTTATTTTATGCCCGTTTCTATTTTAGTAAATTTGGCAGAGTTTTCGTAGCATAGTGCACTAGTACCCACTTAGGGTATTTATCATTGTTTTTGTATGAAGCTACTATACAATACTACTCTATGACTGACTTAATTGAATGTTTTGGGGTGCCGTAAGAATCGTTTTTGAGATTTCTTGAGTTTAGTAACTCAATAGTGTCAGTATCAATAAAAAATAACTTTGAATGAAGATTTGATCTGCACATGGTTTAATTAGTAATTTACAGGTCATTGTTTTCTATTACTATCGATGTGATAGCGGCATTAATTGAAAATGTTGTGATATATTCATAATGTTTAATTAAACTAGAGAGAAAGTAGATTCGGCTCGGCAATATTAACGAAATTAAAATCGGTATTCAGTTCCCAATAGGAATAGAGAATTCATCAAATTCGAAAACAAACAAATTTCATATTTGGAATGTGGTGGATGTAATCCTATCGTTTGAACAATCTTGTTTCAAATTTAAAAATAGTAGCGATAAAAATGGTCTGTATATTACATTTTTTATACCTAACATTGGATTTATTTAGTAACTCTAGTTTAGCTGTTTTTAAAATTAGAGTAAATTCTAACAAACAAATGCCATAAACCGGTGGAAGTTCTTTCTTAGAAATAGCATCGTTTTCTAAAAATACCCTTAAATATCCGCGAGCACGTCACCGAGAATTTCTTTCTATTTGGAGAATATTTAATAGAATACCGACAAAAGTGTCGAAATGCAAAAGCAGGAGTTCTTCCAGCAAATAAAAATGTCCACAGGAGAAATCTGAAAACTTCCACTTAGAATTTCCAATATGTCTGAACGTATGGATTCACTTTTTTATCATACTATTTATGCAATATTCCCCATGCTATTTATAACTTATTCGTGGTATTCATATTTCCCCTATTTTATTAGATTATAATACTTAACGCCGAAAACAGTAAGGCTCGATAACAAATTCCATTCTCCGAGTGAACTGCTACCAAAATTAGTGTAAAAGGGGAGACGATGAAAATTAGCAGCTAATTCGATTATGGAAGCGGTTGTTATGAGCTTTTATTTTATTTTTATTGTCTCTGCAGCTCTTTCCACTGACTGAACGAAATACGCCATAACGAATGAGCTTGGTTTGAAAAATCGCTTCTCAAGAAACTAATTTGTGGAAATACAACCGGGATGAAGTGTCAAAAAATTGTTATGTGGCATTCAGATAAATATTTATTGCCTTAGAGTTGCTATATTGGTGTCTGAATAAAGTTGAAAAATGATCTTTTACAACATAATTCAATATCTGTACATGGCATTGTAACGCCGAAGCGTATTTCCACAAATTAGAAAATAATTACAAAATAAACAGTGTGAAAAAAAATCAATTTTTCTACAATTCGGTAAAATTAAGCGGAGATCAAGTGAATTTCTTAATAAATACATCAGAATAGGATTTAAAAGTATGGTTTTTTAATCCACATTTGACTGTAATAACTTTTTTTAATAAGCACAGTGTGTCTGTGAAAATAATGCACATATTTATGGATGAGGTTTAAGAACGTTTGCAGAATAATAGTGTATCCTATAAATTTTTTTCTAAAGTCAACCGTTTTCAAAGAAATACATATTAGTATTTTGGATCTATCCAAATATTATTTACCGAAAAACAACTAAAGCCGACAACGCTGATAACTCATTGAACTATAAACTTAAATCGATTAAACGATCTGAATCTTCTGCAAACTAACACAATTTTATGATTCATCAAATAGATATTCCTTAGTTACATGACACATTTTTATTAAAAGTGTGACGTTTTGCCACGTATAAATTTTCAAGTAAATGTTTATACCAATGATGATAGTTAGCAAGGAGGAACTTACTACTCGAGATCTAATTACTACCTTTGTGGCGTATGAGGCATCTAATATTTAAATATAAACTTCATGGAGGAAATTATCAATGTGCCACTCACATGGGGTCGATAGTTATCGTGCATTAATAGAAATCTATCGTATCCAGTGTGTCCCATATATGGCACAATATGCTCAAGATATTTTCAATATACAATTCACTAGTCATAAATCCAATCACTTCCAATAGTTCGGTGTGATATTCCCAAATAATACACATTACACTGGCAACTAACAAGCCTCTATTAGATTGCGGTTGGCATATCACTCTTCAATTCTCCCTCCATTAAGCTTCCATGAATGAATTTTTATCCCATTTATGAAAATTATATTTCACCATTGCTCAATATTCCACTGAACATGAATTATAGCAAATTCGAATCTAATTGTTGGAATCTGACTGGTCCTCTTGTCTTTAAATCTGCTTCCTTTAATCTGGCTCTAACTGTTCTAACATGAACTTGTTTGTCTTAACGTTTAGCAGCTCATTTCTAATGTGTGGAGTTAAGAACCAAAAAATGGTCGTTCTTGGTTATTGTAAACCTTTTATGCCCTTGGCCGGCTCTTCGGATATAACTGTCAGTCTTTTAAAATCTTTGCAAAATTTTTGATCCAGTAGATTGATTTCTTCCAATGCGTCACGTAATAATATTTTATTTTAATCGTTCTGTATGTAAAGTTACAATTTCTATCGCTTTAGCTTTATTGCTAAGTGTAATTGGTTGATACTGGTATATTAAATGGAATAAAATATATTAGCAAGTCAATATATATTCACCAATATTCAACGTCAAACGTATCAACACTAAATTTATATTGATTCAATTATATATGAGTCGTCTAGTTAAAAACACGACGACTATCTATACTTTAGTTCATTTCGAGATAAAGACAAATTTCTGTTGTAACTATCAATGGCCAACTTATGTACCTGTTTTTTTTTAAATTGTTTTACCAAGAAATATAGTAATAAACAAAAGGATAATGATCGGTCAGCAACAGTTATATAGGAAAACTTAATTCAAAAATATGCTTTTGTAACTAATATGACGGTCCAAAAAAAAATTATAAAATAAATAAAAAATGCTATACTTCATTTTTACACGGGTTCATTCTCTGCTCCTCCTTTTGCTCCCCTTCATTTTGTTGCTATTTGTTTTGTGCTACTTAGGTTTGTGAATTTTTATTTAAAACCTTTTTGTACGAATCAACACCTCCCATTGATTCCCAATCATTTCCAAAATGTTTCTATACATCGTTTGGTCTAGGTTTTTTACGTGAACTCCCAAAGGGATTTACCTTTGAAAATCATTTGCCTAGTTGTTTAGGTTGGTTTTCCCTTTAAGGAGAATTTTTTTTTGGAATTCGTCAAAACAATTCTTGTTACTTTTCTGATCTGAAAATGTAACTGGCCACCTGTTCTCGTGTAAGTACTTTTTGTTCTTTCGAATCACAAAACTTAAATTGTACCGAAATTACGAAAAAAATTTAAGAAACTGTCATGCCCTAGGAAAAGGTTCAATACGTTTTTTTTATCCTAACATAAAGAAACAATAATAAATTGTCGCAAACGCCACTTCCACCATGTCACGCCCTCTTCTGTATAAGGAGGGATTCAGTAATAATTATGTGAAGAGAAAATAAATGCACTAACGATAACTGCTCCCCCTCCTAAATGTGATCGTCCCGTATTTATATTAAATATTATTGTGGTGTTCTTGAATAATAACCTTGCGTTTAATTAAAAGCGCTCTTAATAATGGTCAACAACATTTACTATACGAAATGATTTTCAAATACAAATAAATTCATGAACTATTGAATACATTAATTTAGAAAAATATATTTAGTACCTTTTTGTATGTGAGAATACTGCGACTTTGTTATGATACATTTCATACATTTTACCTTATTTTCTATGAGACCAAATATGCGATCACTCGGCATAAACGAGTGACGAATGACTGGATATACCATCTTTTAATAAATGAAAGGGCGTGTTATTGCAGCCATGTTGAGCACATTATAAGAACGTTAATATACAGTACAAGAATCGTATTTACGGATATTTGTTTTACTAATTTGAATATTGACATTCACCTTTGACAGGGCCCTCTATTAGAATTCTACTTTTTCGAATATTGAAATTCAAAAAAGAAGAAGAATGACAGCTGATTTTTTTGACATCAATGTCATAAAGAATCTCTGAGAGAGTCGTTTTACTAATTTCTTATAATTTTGATAAATCTCAGCGTTTTCATTAGTTATTTATATTAATTTGTTCGTTTTAATATCACGATGAAACAGGTATGTGTTAACAAAATCTTTTTAGAGTATTGTTTCGGAATTAATATAATAGTTATTAAAAATATTTCATAATTAATAACATTTTAAATTTCCTTAATAATGTTCAACGTTAAAAATATTAAAAAATCAATAAACGTAAAAGAAAAAATGTACTTATCTTATAATTCCAAGATATTCTAAATCTCTACATTTATTGAAATATTCTTTCACCCATATTCTTATGACAATTATTTCACCAATAATATAATAATATTTAAAGAGTTTTAGAATATAATGGAATTTTAAGATAAGCATATTTTATCTTTTACATTTATAATTGATAAATTCCACAAAGTAAGGGTAGAAAAAATCAGTTAATAAATCAAATATTTATTTTTTCTTCTTCGATTTAGAAGGTCTCAGCTAGTAGTTTTATTAGGTCAATTCTTCTTTCCACAATGTGAGGCCAGAGTATAATTCGAATACGACATCTGGTGAAAAAAAAGTGAAACTATCCCAGTAATAAAATAAATCATAGTTTGCTATAATACTGGACTTGTTTTTAAATTTTTAATGTTTACATTTGTTTGTTTTTTTTTTGTTGAATGACATTTAACATTTTTGGCACCACAATCATGAAGAATTTCAATTTAAATATGGTAAGTCGTTTTACTAATTTCGTACAGTTTTGATAAATTCCAGCATTTTCTTTAGTTATTTGTATTACTTGGAATGATCTCAGGCATTTATATTATTCTGCATATTATCTACCTCCTCTTGTTCATTGTTCATAATTTTCGTCTTTGTATTCACTATTACTAACATCATTTTGTCTCTTAATGCTCCTCCTTCTTGCTTTTATTTGTTAATTTCTGATTTGAGCGCTTCTAGCACTAAATTATTTCATAATTTTCGCACAGAACTGTACATTTTATAGTCAGGGAACTTATTTGTAGGACATTTTCCATTTTTTACAGCCAACGATCCAGTTTTGAACCCATACTTTAAGGCTCTTAGAATCGAAAGTCGCAGCTCCTGCATCTGGACTGTAATAATGTCAACTACCTTCAGAATGGCCTTTTCTGATGAGCCCTTCGCTTCTTGGAGTATGGCGATAGCATCCATAACTTCATAAAATGATCTTGGTGGTTTAATTTGGCTTTTGGACACCTTTGACAGTTTCGGCATATTTGCTTATAATGAAATTTCTTTCAGAGAAAAATTTAATTTACTTGAATATATAAAGGTAAATGGTAACAAATTCACAAATATAAATACAACTGACTCGATTTTGACACATCAGGAAACGGCACCATAAGAAGAACTACTTGGTTCGTTTTAATATCAAGATGAAATAATTATATGTTAACAAAATCGTTTGAGTATTTTTTTATAATTAATTTAATAACTATTAAAAATTCTTTACGAAAATATGTATTAATTAATATTTTAACTTTGCTGAATAATATTTAACGTTAAAAATATCAATAAATCAGTAAATCTAAAAGATAAAATGTACTTATCTTAAAACTCAATGATATTCTAAAACTCTAAATTTGTTTTACTAACATTCTTTCACCCATATTCTTATGACAATTATTTCACCAATTATAAGAATATTTAGTTTTAGAATATAACGGAATTTTAAGATAAGCATATTTTACCTTTTACATCCATAATGGATAAAATTCACAGAGTAGAAAAAATAATAATAAGTCAATAAATCAAATCCTTCTCTTTTCCTCTTCTTCGATTTAGTAGATCTCAGCTAGTAGATTTATTTGGCCAAATTCTTCTTTCTAAAATGTATTGGCCAGAGTATAATTCGAATAAGACATCTGATGAAAAAAATTAATCCAAGTAGTAAACTAAATCATAGTTGACTATCAGCCGGAGTTGTTTTCAAGCTCTCATTGTGTAAATTTATTTGTACTTCATTATGTTCAATATTTTTAATGAAAAGCACAAGAATCGTATTTACGGATATTTGTTTTACTACTTTGAAGATTGACATTCACATTTGATAGAGCCCTCAATCGAATTCTACTTTTTCCAATATTGAAATTCAAAAAAGAAGAAGAATGACAGTTGACATTTTTGACATCAATGTCATAAAGAATCTCAATTTAAATGAGCGAGTTGTTTTACTAATTTCTTATAATTTTTATAAATTTCAGCGTTTTCATTAGTTATTTGTATTAATTGGTTCGTTTTAAAATCAAGATGAAAGAGGTATGTGTTAACAAAATATTTTTAGAATATTTTTTTGGAAGTAATATAATAGTTATTAAAAATATTTCATAATAATATTTTACATTTCTTGAATAATGTTAAACGTTAAAAATTACAATAAATCAATAAATGTAAAAGATAAAATGTACATATCTTATAATTCCACGATATTCTAAAACTTTAATTAGTAACACTAACTTTTCCTTCACTAATATTCTTATGACAATTATTTCCCCCATTGTCATAAGAATATTTAAACAGTTTTGGAACATGATAAAACATATTTATCTTTTACATTTATGATGGCTATATTCCACAAAGTAAGGGTAGAAAAAATCAGTTAATAAATCAAATCTTTATTTTTTCTTCTTCGAATTAGAAGGTCTCAGCTAGCAGATTTATTTGACCAAATTCTTCTTTCCAATACATATAGTGACAGTTGACAGTTCATACATACGCGATTTCGCTTTAAGAAAACTACAATGTAGATGTTATGCTCGTGATCGAAAGATGTCTACGTTTTCGAAAATTTTTATACACCTCCAATTCAGTTTAAATTCAATTTATACATCCTAGTATTAACGTCATAAAACATCAGTTATGCCATTTAAAAAAATTTATCTTTTGACGCGTTTCTTATTATTTAAAGGTATTTAAAGATAAAAGCAAGTATCTCAGGCACGTTAAGGAAGCGACGAAAAAAGAAGCGTGCGAATAAGAAAAAAATGAGAAATAAACCCATAACTAGATTTTGTAGAGCAAATGACGTAGTCAGTTTAATTGGTGAGATCGTCTCCAAATAATGGAAGAACCGAATCCACTTGAATCGATTTGGTCAAATGTTTACAAAAAGCAGCTACAATTTAGTCCAAGGAAAGCATTTAAGAAAGCACTAAGTGAAATTTTATTGAATGCTACTTTCATTTTTGTGCCAGGTACAGTAAAAATTTACCCCCAAATATTTAATTTTCATTTCATCTGACGCTCCTGTAAAAATGTTCGAATTGGAGTCATGTCAAATCTTTCATATTTCATTTTTTTACTGATACGAGACCCCTACGCGTTTTTATATGTTTAGAAAAAACTATTCAAAATTAACCAAAATAGATGCGCCACTCTAGAAAAAATTAGTTCTAAAATTTGCGAATTTTGAAAATATAGAGCAAATAACTTTTCCTTAAAAAAATAAAGTCAAACGTACGCACTACAGATTTGTATACTTTGTAAATTAGTGTTGGTGTTGGTTTGGTTGTGCGTAACACCTGATTAAAATTTTAATTTGTTCAACCGGCCCGGCCCGGCCCTAGGTCATTTGAAAAATAGGTCAAAACACGCGACCGATAGTTCGCTCATTATTCAATAATATCTACAAGAAATACGCAGTTGTCTACACGCAGAAAAACACGTTATTCAGACATAATTGGTCTTGCCCAATCCATCTAACAAGAATAAAATTGTTAAAAAAGAATTTTAAAAAAAGCTTAAAGTTAAACCTATCAACAGGGATTTTTTTTAATACATATTATTTAGGTTGATAATGATTATCCATTTTCTCAAATGTGGAATTAGGGATTAGAAACAATCAAAACTTCAATATCTTTACCACAAAATTGTTTTTATTTCACAAGGTTGAATAAATTAATGACAACTAGTTTCGGCTTATAAAGCCATCTACAGGTATTAAATTACAATAAAAAGTGTTATAACATAATAGAAACAATTAAGGAAACTTATTACAACTTACCAAATATAGGATCCTAGTATTATAGTAGTAATTATATTATATATGTATATATTATTTGTTTAATTAGTTTTGTGTCTTTTTTTGTTAAGTGTAATGCTTTTTGGAGTCTAATTTTCTTTTTCTTTGCTTGATGCTTTTCCATTCTACTTGTCAGTTTATTGTTTTTAGTAAACTGTTATTTGTAGAATTTGTAAAATAAAATATCATATATATTTTATTTTGCTCTCAATAACCATTCGCTACAAGTCGTGCGGAGTTTACTCTCTAAGCTTGCAATTCAAAAAACTTCCTTTTAGCTTTTTTGCCTCATCAGCCATTGTGACTAATATGCAAATTGATTGCTCACTTTCAGCAAAACTAATTTTTTTTGACAGACAAATAACAAAATGCAATATTCCGTCTTGGTTTTAAGATATTGAAAAAAAACATATGGATTTTCTTTTATGTACAGAAAAAGCTACTTTTGGTAGTCGGATCATTTTTTTTATTTTTTAGCTCTAGATAAGTAAACATAAAATATAGTTCGAAAGTAAGATTTTTTACTTTGAAATCCTCGAAAGCATTACCATTCGCTAAAATTTTAGCTATGTTTAGTTCACTGAGCAGGTATATTCTGTTATTCTTACTCCTAGTTTAATCCTAGAATAATAGGAATGTAATTTGAATATTTTTATAAATTTTTTAACTGAGGATCGTATTGTGCTTCCTTTCTTCATTCATCTCTTATTTCAAATGAGACAAAACTCCCTTCATTTACTTTAAAGAGACGGAGAGCCCCCTCGACTCTATGTTTGATCATTCTTAGAACTAAAAAAGTTTTGGGTATAGTCTAATCAGGTTTGCAACTTGATTTTCAATTAAAAAATTCAGAGCTATAGTTTTGCGAACTGATTAACCTTAATATCTTGTTCGAGCAGTTTATTTCACGCACTTACGAAATATTTCTTGTTGAACTTTTGTTGCAACTTTGTAAACTCCTTGGTGGATTTTTTTTCTCTTAATTATAAAAGAGTACTTGATATAATGGTATAATGCGCATTCCTTGTGATGAGTATCTAAAACTAACTGCGTCTTCTGATTGGTTATTGTGGATTTGGTCGGGTTTGTAACTTTATGCTTACGAATTTTTTTAAACTGATTTTATGATTAATTTTGTTCGTTTTTGTAATATTTAAACTCCGATATTGGATTTCTTGGACAAAATCACATTCGACACATGCCTTAGCTCAATTTCTGAAAAATATTCTTTGGTGGTGTTTGTAACTAGACGCCTCATATATAATTTAAGATGACAACTATTTTTAGAGCTAAAATTGAACTTTTATTCTAAATGGCCTAGGAAAAAAATACCTTGTATATAAATGTTGAGTAATCATTTGCGTGTGTATTCCTATTACACTTGATATTTTAATTAAAATTTTAACATGGTAAATGTTATATGGACCATTGTTGTGATTTAAAAACAGTTTTTAATTAATTTGTTCGCGTTGCAGAGCGTCATGTTTTGTTGAATTTAAATATAAAATAGCAAAAATAA
This sequence comes from Hermaeophaga mercurialis, assembly GCA_951812935.1. Lineage (NCBI taxonomy): Eukaryota > Metazoa > Arthropoda > Insecta > Coleoptera > Chrysomelidae > Hermaeophaga > Hermaeophaga mercurialis. The sequence continues at coordinate 8,482,103 of OX638363.1, read as the reverse complement.
TTATATTTTTTATATGTTATAAGATATATTACCAAAAATAAAGCAACTATTTTAAATCGAATTATTTCGATGTCGACTCATCAAAATTCGTCGCTAATGCTTAATGTAATAATAATAGGTTTAATCTATACATATTATTGGTTATTAGTTTAACTTATCCCTTATGTGAAAAACTTTTTCGTTTTCTGTGTTTCTTAAGCGATTTACAGTGGTAATATTATTAAACGGGCCTTATCTTCCTTCGTCATTCTCGAAGCTTAAACTTGGTCTCCTTTGCTTTCATGTCACAATATATACAACTTTGTAATGACTTTAGAAGCTCTCTGAAAAGTTCAACTCAAGATTGGCAAATGTTCAAGATGAAAACACACGACTTCACAATTAATTTACGTTATAATTATCATACTTTTCTCATTTCCTCACCTTTTATCGAATCAAGTCAGATTGATAGCGCGAGGCTTCCTAATACGAGTAATTTAATGGTTTTAATGCCAAATTGTTGAAATGTTTTAACAAGAAACTTTCAACCAGTTTAACTACGGTTTAATAGTACTTTGAAAGTTTTGACCCGGAGACTTCCTTGTTATGATTAATAATAAATGGTATCTTGTTTAAAAGTATAAAGTTGTATATAGGAGAAACAAAGTGGCTATTAAGAGTCACAATAAAAGTGCACAAAATCCCACACCATGCCAGGAAACACCGAAAAATCAGGAATAACAAAGCAACAAATATTTTTTTAATTATTGTTAGAAAAAGGTCTATTGACTACTCTAATTTAAAAATATTATATAACCCTTTTAATTTGTTAGGTTCATTTCATTGGAGAACAACACTGGCTTTTATAACAAGGTCCCATTCATAATATATTATTAATGGAGTTATTGACGTTTCATGTAAAACACAGGGAATCGATATATGACTAAAAAGGCCGGGGCAAACAAAAGTCTCATTAAAAGAGAGTTAAGGCAGCTATGAAGATTAATGACGCTGTTTGAACCCCACTCGGGATCTTAAGGCTCTCAAATTCATCATTAAATGTGCATTAGTATCGGCAATTGCCATATTGAAACAATCTGTCTAATTTATTTTACTAATATACTGGTAAACTCGTATATTAACATAATGTGCTTTGAAATATTTGAAAATGAGGCAAAACGATGTCTTAAGTTAATCTACTTGAAAAAATTAACGGGGTATTTAATTTGGGTTATATACAGTCTTAATGATTGTTTTTACCGTTTGCGGAAATTATCGATTATAAATATAACAGATAAAATATACTTATTTTAAAATTCAAAACTTTTTTATTATTCATATGACAATTGTTTCAACTTTTGGCATCTTCAGATAAGAATAAAAAAAATTGACTGACATTTCATTTGTATTATAAATGTTCTAACCAATAATATTCCTCATTTTCTAAAACATTTCGTTAATATTATATAATTATTACAGGACCTAATCTAAAAAAGGTAAACTTCCCAGATTTATTTGTTTGTCTATACTGACGTCTCTTTATTTCTAATTCTTCCAAAAAATCAATTTCTTCCTTCTTATGGCATTATAGGTAGGTTTATTTTGAGTTCAAATGAGATGTTTTGCATAATGTTGTTGTTTTAATCTACAAGCTCGTAATTGTTCACTCTGTCTGATTTTATAAAATGTATGGGTCTGGCTAATATAGTTACTTATTTCTAATAAATTTATGGAGCTGTTCAATTTCCACGGTAAATATTATTTTTGGACAAAATTAAAGAAAATATCCAATTGTCTATCACTACCTGTAAAACCAACCAGAATATCGTCAATATATCTCTACCAAAACAGTACATTTTGGACAATATTTGAATTTTTTTTTCCAAATTACCCATAAAAATATTTTTGACTAGTCATTAGCTCGTTTTGCTAATAGTCATATTTCAATATGGGTTCCATTTTAATTGCAAAACTTTTATATATTTGTATACAGTATGGGTCGACTTTACTGTGTACTCGAATTCTCTAAACACCTGATGTAATTTAACCTCAATTTCAGTTGAAACCATCTGGTATAATAACTTGTTCTATAAATAAGAAAATTTAGAAAATAAGCAAAATAAAAAAATGGAAAGTCCCATCCTATCCAACAAAATTAAAATGAGATCCGCCAAGAAAACCGTAATGGCATTATCAATCCTGTTTCTATTTGAATTTTCTTCGAAGATTCCTGTAAAAAATATCGCCATTTTAAATTCCATCAAATCTCAAATATAGATTTAAATGCAAGTTTATATTCACCGATCCATCAAGTGTAAAACCCCACAGCGACACTTTTAATTTCTTTCATCCATTCGCATTTTTGTTTGATTATGTAGTATGTATATAGTTACTTGTATGTTATATTAAAATAAGTGTAAAATATTTACATAAGATCTACTGTGAAATTAAAATTTAATTTTAGGATTTCTTTTGGGTAAATATTTTATATTAATAAATGTATAAGATAAAATATACTTGTTTCAAAGGAGATAAGTATATTTTATCTTTTACACTTATAATGAATAGATTCTAAAAATAAGGGTAGAAACAATCATTATGTTTAAAGAATTTTTGAGAGTAAACTTAACCCATCTGTATAACAAATTGCAGATGAAATGTCAATTAGCTTATCCAAATATTTGGTCTAACGAAGAATGCTTGAGAAGAGGATTAACACCAGAATTTATGAATTCAAAATCTCAAACGAAAAAGCCACAAACTGAAAACGCAATCAGACAAGCAAATATATTTTTGTTAAAATAATAAATTAGGAAGTAGTTTAAAATAACAGACTACTTACTGGTTGAATTTGATATTATAGACGATAAGATTCAAGAGAATATTAGTAGAATGAAATATAAAAAATTTCTATATCAACTAAATTAAAGAATTAAGAAGTCATTAAACGTAAGTATCACAAAACACATTACACAAACACAAATTTTCAGATCGTTTCCAAAACTTACCTAGCACTCAATTCACTAACAGTGAAATAAAATATCTTAGTAAGTGACTTAAATACAATATCCCCCTAAATTTAATTAAAAACAAAGTTACTGCAAATGATCTAAATAATTACAAATCAGATATAAACGAATTTATGCAATCAAACATAATTCAAAAAAATCAAGGTACGGTAAATTACATAAACCAATTATACCTGTGGTTTCCTATGTCAATACACCGGGTAATAAATTAGCAGAAATGCTGAATAAAACTTTAATTAATTACAGTTACATAGCAAAATATTAATAAAAAACTATTTAGTATTGATTCGAAAAATATGTACACATAAATTAAAAGAAAACACAAAATTAGTTTCATTTGATGTTGGTTGTAAATTTTCAAACATTCATCCATGTAAATGTGTACCAATGGTAACTAAATATTTAGAAGAAAAAAACATTAAAAAATGTTTAATTATAGAAATTGTAAACTTAATTTGTGCATCAGTCAAAATTACTTTGTTTTTAATTATACATTAAATAATTAAAATGAAGGATTACCAATGGGTAGTCCAATATCACCAATTCTGGCAAAAAAGTTTTTATTCATATATTTCCAAAAATGTATATTATACTAGGTGGTTTCAACTGAAATCGAGATCAAATTACAACAGTTGTTTAGAGAATTCGAGTACACAGTAAAGTCGACCCTTACTCAATATAAATATAGAAAAGTTTTGCAATTAAAACGGAAGCCATATTGAAATATTACTATTAGCTACGAGCTAAGGTATAACGAGCGGACAGTCTAGTTTAGGGACTCAAAGGAGTCGTGTCTAAATATTCAAGAAGTCTGGGCTAGAGACTCAAGAGTCTAACAAAGACTCAAATAAAGGTATTTTCTTTTATTTTTGCTATTACATTAAGATGGGTATTAAAAATAATGCACGGAAATTGGTTCATTACATACAGAAAGTAGACATACTTAACATTATTTAAGGATCATTTGGTTTACCTTAAAAGGAAAAAATATTCATTGACCCTAATTAGCTACTATTACCCAAATGATGGTCCTATTTTATAAAAATCAAGAAAATTGAAACAAACATGCTTATAGAAAAAAATAACCGTTAACACTAACGTTACCGAACATTACTCAAAGGTTACCTCTAATAACAATATCATTTAAAAGCAGGACGACCGCACAAGCTTCTTTATTAGCTACATTTTGGTTAGTGCCTTTAGGCAAAAGGGATTTCAAGCAGTGAAAACTCGAAGGAAAAAAGAGATAATCGTTACTTAACGGTCGTGATTAGGACCCCTTTTAGGGTTAATTAAATGAAACTTTTTATGTCTCAACTTGTTTGCTTTATTTTGTCAATAGATACACTACAGAGAAACAGAAGTTTTATTAGTTCGTAAAATCTCAATTAATAAAAAGTAACTGTAGAATAAATATTACGATTGTTGAAGAGCTCTTCCATCAAAATTATTCTTACACAACGTTTTCATTAATGTTGAATCCAATCATCTTCGGATGATAACAGTTTTTTTTTGACAAATAAATATATTTTACTTTTATATATATATATATATATTACTGCTCCTTATTTTTTCATCTATTTTGGTCCTTCTACTGAATCTTGCTTTATTGCTTACAATCATTTTTTCCTATTATCTTCCCTTCGTATAATGCTCTTTATACATTTCTAATCTTCCATTCGTATTATGTGCAATCTGATCTTGTGAGTTATTTTTCTTCTCCATCCCTTTTTATTTGTACATCGTTAACGTATGTTTTTCTTTATTTTTACTTTTCTGGAATTTGTTCTTGCCCATATTTCTATTTTTGTTTCTTCTAGTTAGGTCAATACCCATGTTTCACTTGCTTATAGCACTGGATTATGTTTTCATATATTCGGATTTTCGCCGCCATGGTTAGGTTTTGTTTTTGTTATTTTAGTTAATAATTCAACAGCACGGTTCCCTTTTAGTAATATTTTCTGTACTTTTCGCTTCAGTTTTTAGGGTATCTTCTGCTTCACTTTTCCAAACTTATATTTTTTATTTTGTTTTTTTAATTTTATATATTTATTTTTGTCATTATTAAGACGATTATCTACAGACAGCAATACATTGTTCATTGTTATGGAATATTATTCCTTGATTTGTTTACCTTTCCAAACAATGATTTTTAGAAGCAAATTAAGCCAAAATGGCTTGATAGTGGTAATGAAGAAACATAATTAAATCCGTTTAAAATATATAGTGTATAACAGCCAAACGAAATAAATTCAATTCTCCATAAGTTGACAATAATATGCCGAAAAACGTCAATCGCAGTGGATATTTACTGTCTATTAATTGCATTAATAGTTCACGTGATTTTGTTTTTCGACCCCATTCCGAATTGAAGAAGAAAAACAATTTCGGACATATCAATTTTAATTACAGCTAATGTAAGAAAAACTGAAATTTACCCCTTGCACGTTCCGGTAACACCCCAATCTTGTTGTACCTGATACTGTTTAATAACTGCGTTGTGATAAATTTAATGACGTTGGTAATGGATATCTTGAAGTTATCAATGTAAGAAAACTAGAAAAAACAATTGGTTAACAAATAAAATGAATAAGAATATAAAAAGAGAGGTTAGTGAAAACCAAAGCAGAGTAAAATAGAAAATAAGCAATACATTAAAATAGAAAAAGAAACTTCGAACGTAGCTACGTGGAAGAATAAATGTTGTAAAAAGAATAATGGAAGGAAGACAGGTAAGTAAAAATCCATAAAGAATACTGGTTTTGGTAATTTGGTGTTGAAAAAAACTGAAAGAGCAAAACAAGGAGTAGGAATAATAATAATCACAATATAATAAACCGAAAAATATACCTAAAGAATGTTTTATAAACGACAGAATAGTAAGTATAGAAATTAAAATGATGAATAATGAAATGTGAACCATAATTATAACATATAGAGTAAATGAAGACAATTGTGTGGAAGAAAAATACGAATATTTTAAAATTCTACAACAGGAGACAGATACAGCTGAAGGAAATATAATGATAATGGGAGATCAAAACGGAAGAGTAGGTAACCAAATTCAAGGGATAGAAAAAGTATTAGGTAAAAAAGAAAAAATGACAAGAAATAACAATAATGAATGAATAATAGATTGAAATATAGAAACACATTAGAGTCGTGTGAAAAATTTAGAGAAAGGACGAATACTAACTATTTAATGGTACATTGAGGCAGTTAAGGAAAAAGAAAGAAAATACAATTATTAATATTAGAGACAAAATTAGGTCTCAAGATAAAATAATAGAAAAATTGAAGGAATAGCTCCTAGAATTAACAGCAGCACACAGATGAAACAAAGGAGGAAAATTTAATGAATTCAGGGGAAAGTCAATCAACGATAAAAGAAGACGCAATAAAACAAGTAAAAATTGGAAGAGCACCTAGAATAGTTGAAATACTGGCAGAAGCAATTTAATACATTGAAAAGGAAGTAGTTACGGAAAACCGTAACAGAATAATATATGTATAATTGAGTAGTTGGATGGCCCCTGGCGGTTATACACTCAACGTTACACCAATAAAAAAAGGAAGACTGTAATTTACATGACATTTGAAATTGACATTGACGTTTTTTAAGAAAATTATAAAAATTTTTAATAAAATCTTTCAAGATTCACTAGTCAATTATCTACAATTTCTTGCAATAATGAAAGTACCAAGAAGTTTTTGTTAGTTGTTTCCCTGATTTTACTATTCCTACTATTGAACCCATCAGTGGTCTGTTTTTGTAAAGGAATTACTTACCAGAAACCTCCACAGAAATTAGTCACCAGCCCCAGATAAGTAAATACTTTTCTCCTACCATTTAAACTAAAAGAGTTCAAAAACTCCGCAATTTAAATTAACAAACAATTCTTAAAATTCATTTTTAAAAGTGCCTAAGGAATTCGTACTTAATTTTACTTTTTAATAAAGTCAGTTGGTTAATTTAGTATGCTGCACAATTTAAAGTTGTTAATGTTTAATAATGATTAGTTTATGATTGCCTCCTATATTATTGCTATTGAAATAAACACCCTTAAATTCATTTAAAATTCTTGCCAATAGTGTAATTATTTTTTGGGAAAATCGAACCAAATTAGGATTGTTCAATATTGGGTTATTGAACACCTCGATTTTATGGATGAAAAATAATTAATAAAAATGTTCGTAACAAAAGGAACGGAGAAATTACGAATATTATAAATATTAAAAATAAATAGATACCACTCGATTGGATAACAGGAATAATATTACATATTTACAAGAAGGGGGATAAAAGAAAGTGTAATAACTATAGAAGAAACACATTGCTAGATAATGGATCCTAGGAAAAGAATAGAGGGTATTTATTGTGACTTCGGGAAATTGATAAATACGCAAGATTTTTTGTAATAAGACAGATAAGTGAAAAACTAGTAAATAAGAACAAAAATATGCAAATTTGCTATGTATATTTAGAAGAAGCCTTTGATAAAATTAGAAGAGAGGACATTTTGAAAATATTGGACACAAAAAAGATACAATTGACATAATAAAAGCAATATACATAGAAAATGTAAATACTGTGAGAACAAACAATGAAGAATCCAAAGAATTCTCGATAGAAACAGGAATATAGCAAAGATTTGTGCTCAGCGCACTACTATTTGTAGTACTAATGGATGAAGCAATTAAAGAAGCCAATACAAAGATGGAAAAGTTAAACGTAGTCTACTGAAAAATGGAAAAAGTAGATCTAAGAGAAAAAAATAAATAAGTAAAGAAATAAAAGCAAAGAAAATAAAACAAATTGTCAGATTATTACTATTATACAACACCGAAACATAGACATTAACGAAATAATACAACACGAAGATTAATACAACAAAAATGAATTTCTACGTAAAAATACAAGGTAAAATAAGGAAATACAAAATATGAAATGAATCTTTTAAGCAACAATAATATACAAGACTTAATTGAAAAGCGGCAGTTAAGAAATGGAAGAAATTATACAAGAAACCTAACTAAACAACCCAAAAGTAAAAAGATTTTATATTAAAAAGAAGAGAAAAATCTCGCTGCTCATTCTAACTATCTTCGCCTTTGAAGTCGATTTAGAAAGACAAAATCAAGGTAGACTCAAATCGGAGAGATTGGTTTGATTCAATATTTCACTGTTAGTGGGTTCTACTTAACAAGATGCTTGGAAACACTAACAGAGCATACACAAAACATGTAACTTAGAAAAAGTGGTAGATGCCGATGACAACAAATAAAAAAATAAGAATAACATAAACATTGGTAGCACGAGAAATTGTTGTTAAACAAAGAATCTATACTAGTTGTTAATTAAGCAGTGACTTCTTAAGTTCTCCTAATAGGTCTTGAAAATATCTATTTTTAATGGAGAATGCCTGAAATTGAATAATCATAATAAAGAAAATATAAAAAGTGTCTTAATCAATTTCGTTTGTGGTCCAAATATCATATTTTCAATTGGACTAAAAACATAAATAATTTTGGGAAATTTATTTTTAAAAAAGACAAAATTGTCGTATATAAAATACAGAGAAACTAGAATTTTTTCAGTTATATACAACAATTTCAGCTTCAAACGAGCTGTATTTTTAATCGTCGTACTCTCTTTGTCCGATTAGTATCAGTTATTTATGTAATAATTAGTGATGGTTTATTTATTGGATAATTGTTGTTGAAACCATTTCATCATGATAATTACTCAGCTTAATGTTTGATAGAAATATAAACCCTTTTAATTCCAGCTTGTTCTGTATTACACCCCAGCTTAACCTAATCACGCCATGTGATAAATTAGCCGATTATTCACAATTGCAAATTCTCTTTGTTACTTTTGAAGTAGAAAAAAGTAAAAAATTAGTCAAAATACAAAAGTAATTACGTACTATATAATGTACTGATTTATACCGGGTCCCTTTAGATTTAATTGGACAGTTATATTGATAGTTTAGCAATATCCCAAAAGATACATTAGACATTAAGTCTTGTAATACAAGGATGGAAGAACACCTTCAGGGTTTGTTAAAGTCTTCAACGGGGAGTAATAAACAAGGACATTATTAAGGATATCAGAGCCCCTAGAGAGAATATCGGCGGTATTAAGGGATTAGTCTGATGAATATTAATAATGCACAGTTGGAAACTGTTTCTGATGGTAATTTTTCTCATTAATGTACCGTAACTATACTTTATATTCTAATAAACATCTGTACAAGTTAGTCGTGATTAAAGACGTATATAAGATAGCTGTTGGTCTTATTTGCATGTTTTCTAAACGAGACAGGATATTAGGATTGTTGTGAAACAATACAAAAAATATCGTAATGAAATCTACTTTGACGGATCTTGGATATTTAACTATGTGGAACGGGACCATTAAGGACTTTAATATTTTGGCTCTTAGCCAAATATCGTCTTCCTCGTAGCGCTGGTGAATAGTCACTGACAAATTATTACGTAAACTATCCAACCTTCGTCAAAGCGACGCTTTTATCCCATATGTAGTTTCTATAATGATGAGCATTTTTAAAACTCTATTTTGTTGTTTAATAATATTAATAATAATCTTATTTTCCATTGGACAATTATAATTGTATAGGAATACGTTAATTATACATAAAAATATTTACTAAAAAATACTAACTCTTAACAATTAATTAAAATAAACATTTAGTGAATAAAACAATGTTCCAATAAAAAGTTCTTTAATCTTCTTTTGAAAATAATAGTACTAGATGTTTCTTTAATGAGCAAACGGCAAAATGGAATATGAAGTTCACCAACCTACCGCGTGTTATACTGATTAACGTTTTCAACAGGAATAAACAGTTGTTTGTTTTTTAAACGGTATATGCACATTTCAATTGTAAGTAGTGATGGAAGAGGTAAAATACTGTTTTCTTTAAAATAACGTCTACATGATTTCCTATCAGAAATTATGGCTATGCATCGCAGAATTTTTTTCCTCAAAATTAAACCATACCTAAGTCTGGAGTCGACCCTGGCAAAATAAATCATGACAAGTCGATGAACTTCCATAATCGATCGCAGATTATTAAAAATACATTTTTACGAATTAATTTCAGAAACTAGATGATTTCCAATCCAGCTCATCATCTATAAAGATTCCTAAAAAGCGAATACTCTCATGTTTAATATCAATATTTATTGTATCTGCATTGATGGAAAAGTTTTGAACTGCCCCGTACTGATCAAATTCGTTTTATTAACATTAAAAATAGATAAAGATTATTAAAAGAATTAGAAATATCTTTAATTGGTGCAATGCTCTCCACAGCCAAATCCTCGGAGTTTTTGAGTTTTTAGCTGAAACTACAACAGAAATATCATCCGAATACGCAACGTACACCAGATGTTGGATACTCGTATTTATGTTATTGGTATATAATATAAATAAAATATGGATCCTTGAGGAACACCCATATTTACATTCTTAAATTCAGAATTGATGGTTCTTACTGAATTATTTCCTTTATTGATTAATGAGATATACTGTTTACGATCGCTAAGAAAAAATAACATCCAGTCTAGTGCTACAACTCTCATTCCATAATTTTGTAAAATTGATAATAAAATATTATCACTGACGCAGTCAAATGCGCTGCTCAGATTAATTTGTTCTAACGAAGTTCGTGTTGTTTTTCAGTAATAATATTACATTTAGTTAAAAATGAAAGAAATCGATCAAGAAATACATATTCAAAAATTTTATAAAAAACGCAAGGAATAGTCACTGGTCCGTAATTTTCTATTAAAATCGGATCATCTTTAAATTAGAAGGAAAACGGTCATATTCAAAAGACATATTCATCAAAAGTGTAAAAGGGTCTATAATGTTTTTCATAACTATTTCAACTAAAAAAGTAGGAACATCATCTACACCAAACAGATCTTTAGTTTTTTAGTTTAGTTAAAAGCAGTTGTAAATATTCACTAGAATGAAAAGGTGTTAAGTATAAAAAGTTTTTGTTCGAATGAGTTCCAAAGTTTATTTTTATGTTATTTACAAGTTCAACTGGGGTATTCAAAAAAAGTTATTAAATTGCATATGGATTTTTTTAAAATTGACCGTTTCTTTTGATGCTAATATTATCATGCTCTCTAACTAGTCAATTCGGACACTAGATTCCAAGAAGCCCTAATTGTGTTACATGAATTAAATATACGATTCTAATAATACAACTTTTTCTTTTCAGTCAATAATCTCGAATGAGTCTTTTTAGAATTCTTATAAATTAAATTAAAATTAGAATTAATGGATCTAAGACAAAATGAGTCTTTTAATTTTCAACTGGATTCGATAACATCCGCATCAATCCAATCTTTACCACTATGTTTGATACGCTCTTTTCGCTCAGGAAAGTGTAATTCGAAGTGGTATAAGAATATGTTAAAAAATATTCAAATTATTTCTCGAAATGATCAAATTTGTATTTTTCTATCCAATCTATATTCGACAATGTTTTGTTAAAATTTTCTGTTTCATCTTCGCTAAAATTTATTTTCTCTGTAATAGTTCAAAGCTCTTAGATTTGCCCATGTCAATACCCAAAAGGATTGTTCAGTAATCAGAAAAAAACTCATTGTCCAGAACACAATACAAAAAGTCAAAAACATATCTCTCCGACTTCTAACAAATCTTTAGTTAGAGTGTTTAAGGTGATTCTGGTAGCCAGTTTACAGTTGGAATCAGATCAAATGAAGATAAAGAAACATTTTTTATTTATCAAAATTAAAAGAGTACTCAGGATTACTGAATTATTTTACAGGTGTCCATTTCGACACTTCGAGCTCTTCACTAGTTAACGAAATAATGACAGCAGTTAAAGTGTATGCATACGGCGTGGAAGATTTCACCTCAGATCCAGCAAATTACGGGCGTTCTTTGAACACCCAGTTATCCTGCGAAGGAGCAGGAGCAGCCAGATGGGACACTGGCGACCGATTTTTCCGTTATTTGCGAAACGTCAGCGTCGAAGGCGAACAAGGAAAGCCAAACCTCGAATTCACACAAGATGGCGTCCTTAGAGCTGCAGAACTCAAGATTATGAATCTAAGACCCGGAATTAGCAAACAGCTGGTTTGGGAAGAGGTAAGCAAATCGCTGATATTATTATTATTAATAACAATATAATTAATTTAATAGTCAATCAATATTTTTCATTGAGTCCCTCTTATAAGAAAATTCATTGACTGGATGTTAAGGTGTTAGTCAACTAAATAAGACTCCACTCGAATCCTGAGTGAGCTAACTCAATTTTCGATTTGCATTTCACAGATTGGAGTTTGGAAATCCTGGCAGAAAGAAGGACTTGACATAAAGGACATTGTTTGGCCGGGTAACAGCCACACACCTCCCCAGGGAGTGCCCGAAAAGTTCCACTTGAAGATAACTTTTTTGGAAGAACCGCCCTATATCAACTTGGCCCCCCCGGACCCGGTCACCGGAAAATGCTCGATGGACAGGGGCGTACTTTGCAGAATTGCCACCGACGCAGATATCACAGAGTAAGTCTAAAAATTTAACAAACAAATGATTAAAAGTGTTGGTTTTTTAATTTAAATAAAGAAACACAAGCCGGTCTAAAAATTGTAGAATGTGGGGAAAAACTGTCTTTATTTATTCCATTCTCTTCTACCCTTTCGAATATTATTTAATAATTGTCAATATGATTATATAGGAATCAATTATATACCGATCCCTGATAGCACCAAATATTTTATAAATATTTTTTTATATAAAAGAAACATCATATGTTTTAAAATTATCTTATTCATACTTTATATTTATTAAATATTTACTCTACAACATTTATATCAAATATTTAATACTAATTTGCTAAATTATATACAGTAAATATTCGATTATGTACATATACAAAATATTCATATAATTAATAAATATTTTTAAAAGAATTAAAAATAAATATTGTAATTTATCAAAATTTAAAAATTCTCTCAATTTTCTTGTTTTTTGAAATTTTTTCGCACTGTCTATAAGATTTGTTATTTAAAATCGACATATCTTAAAATAGGTCCCTCTAAAGTCGAGATTAATTGAAATATGGATATCAAAGTAGAGATTTGAGATTTTTGAGATTAATAAACTTTAACATTAAAGTCGAGATTTAACATTACATAAATATTTAACCAATATTTGTCGAAAATATTTAAGGAATATTTAAAAATCTGCCACAACAAATATTTAACAAACATTTTATAAAAATATTTAAGTAATATTTCTTGCTAAATGGGATGACAATAAAATTATAGATAAATGATATAAAATAACGATTGAATAGTACTCGTAAATGTCTTTAACGACATTTTTTACTCTTTTGTTTGTTTTTTAGCAAAATTATATTATTTATCGTTTGTCTATTGTATTCTGGTATGTCCTATCTACGATTTTTTTATTTTTATCTGCGCGAATTTCCTTAATTTTTATTTTTTCGAATTTGTATTTATAGAAATTTTACTGGTCTTCACTTTTTATTTGTTAATACCTAAAATTTAATAAAATCGGTTAAGATTTGTAATAAATGCAATATTGCTCCTATCGAACCGATAGTATTCACTAAAAAAGGCCGAGTTAAATGCACATATTTCTTCCTTAGAATTTATTAAAGTAAAAAAAGCGTTTCTGTGAGTTTATTTATTTATTTTTTTATACATAGACCATAAAAATGTCTTTCGAACACAAAGTTTTGGGCTGTCGTTATGGCAATTTATTACCAAAATCAATTTTACTTTTTGCGGGTTCGAATAGACCACACTTTTCTTGCTGAAATTTATGTTTGGTGCAATGGTCTCCCAAAAATCCCTACTAAAATATACATTCTGGGAAATATGGTAAACAGAATTTATTTCTAAATCTAATAGTTTGTTGGTTTCTAAAATGTATGAATGTATTTTATATCATAAATATGCAAAACTGTAACTAATTTCTTATAAAAGAAAGGATGTTTTTTGTTGTAATAATTCTAATTTGGTAAACCCTTGTATTATTTATTAATTTATGTGTAAATGTTCGGAGGGGTCTTTAGAGGGTTCTCTGTATACAGCCAACGGTAGAGATCGGTTATATAGGTTAATTAAAATGCCAGAAATTATGCAAGAGTCTGGCAGACACTCCAGAAACTCATCTTGATTGGTTTTGATTCAATCTGAAAATTGAAACTACTTACCCTAGCCCACACCTGCACGTCGTAATCATTCGCACTGATAATTCTTAACAATCCTCTTAGATATACGAGTTTTAGGTAACAATTAACGTAAATATACCAGGTGTCACAAGTTTAAATAATTTTAGGTGTTGTTGGGAAGTTACGGAGAAGAAACTGTAAAGAGTAATGGATTAAGAATGCTAGATTTGTGTAGAAGAAATAACTTAATAACCGCAAATACCAGCAAATAGATGAGAGGTAGACATTTGTAGTAGATGAGCAAAAGTTTTACAGACTATATAGTAAATAAACAGAATTTAACAGAGACATTGCAAAAAATAAAAACAAGCAGATTAACAGAAGTGACAATCCAACCACAAACTGGATAGTTAAAACAAACAGGAAAAAAGAGACACTAGAGTATACAAATTTAGCTGTACAAAAACTCAATATCAATGAAAACAAGCATAAATACGAGAAGGAAACAAGTGCAGAATTTCAAAGCTTAAAAAATTAAAAAATTGAATGGAGTCTAAAAGAAAGATGATAAACATTTAAAGAAACACTAATAACATAGCACAGAAATGTATGGAAACAGAAAATTCAATAAACACTTTAAAAGAACGAGGTGGTGGAATAATGAAATAAAAGAAAATAGAAAAAAAAGTTTGAAAAAAATATATCCCAATAAAAACACAAGAGGATAAAGAAGATTGTATTAGGAAAAGAATATTTTGAATTATTAAATTTATTGATGTTAAGTACATGTGAAGATAAAATTTTATATTTTTATTACTTTCATGAACGCATCCTGAGAACTATGTATTATTTGTTTACTTTTTTTCTTTATAATTCATTAGATACATAGATATACGTTTATTGACTACAAATACATATACAAAAATGTTTGAAGTCATACTTGAACAAATATTAAATGTAAAATCAACATGTTTTACCTGTAATAAACATGGTATAATGGCAAACAAATACAAAAAAACTAAAATATTTATAAAAAAACTAAAGAAATAAAATTAAGCTAAACAGGAGAATATACAATTTTTAATAATACAAATAAGCTAAAAATTTTAATAGGTTAATATTAATTATAAAAAAGATTAGTTTTGATGGGCCAGGAATTTCACAAAATCATCAATACCACAAAAACAATGTTGAATTAGAAAGTATTTAATAAACCTTTTAAAATATTTTATTAATAACTGGAGCTCAATTTATGTTTTTTTCTATTTGACTTAAATTATATATCCATTTTATTTTTGTAAAATTGCAAAATAAATACTTGCTGGGCAATAAAACCCCAAATATAAATTAATGAAGCAAAACATAGATTTACGAATTTCAAATAAATGTACTCTTTAGTGATTTAGTGATTTAGTGATAAATGTTTATTTTTCGTTAGATACAATCAATTAATTTGCATGGGTTTTTAACTCTTGTGTCTTTATTTTTGTATAAAATTAATGCATTTAGACGTACAGTTTATTTTTGGAAATACTCAATTTTATTTCTCTTTAAAACATAAATTTTGTTTAAAATTCAGAAAAGTACTGATTTTCAAAAAAACATTGTACATGAATTTTAAAGGAAAACAATTATTACTTACTCATGTTATTACGATTAACTGAAATGTCCAAAATGTTCACCATTTACATTTATAAACAATAACAGGACTCGAACTCGTTTCAATATTTTTAAAATCTTGTGACGTTACATTTCGACATTCTTCTTTATATACAATAGATTTCAAATGGTCAAATATCTATTTGATGAACTCCTACGTCCTATATCTTGTCCTGGAAAAACAGATTGTACTAAGAAGGAACCAAAAAATAGGAGTCAAAAGACAATGGAACGAGCCACCTAAAAAAATAATAAAACCTAACAAAAACAGACAAACAAAAAACAAATTTCTAATCTAACATAGCCTAACCTAACCTAACCTAACCTAACCTAAAAAAATGAGTATTTTTAGATGATTCCATAAATGCTAATGTTCATTTATTTTTGTATTTTGATTCCTTCTTCTTTTGGCTCTTTTTATATTTGGCTCCTTTTTCTTTGACTCCTACTTTTTAGCTCCTTTTTGCACCCTCTGAAAAATATTATCCAAATATTGTTTACTTCTAAAGAATAATATTTCAAATAGATTTTCTCTTCCAAACACTGTAGAGTGAGAGGAGTTCTTAATTATCCTAAAAACTAGAGGGATCTAGGTCCGGTTAAATTTTCGTGAAAAAAACTGGTCCAATTATGAAGAATTCCTGACTACTTATTACATTTTTAGAGACATTGCATATGGCTTTCACTGAAGATTATGTTGTTCCAATATCTGAAAGCTTTTGGCTTACATGATAAAAAAACCTGCAAATAAATTTTTAATACCAAATCTTTCGATTTGTGTATTACTTAAAATGCTTTTTCATAAGGAAAAAGAAAATGGAAAACTCTAAAGAGACATGGAAAATCTCGAAGGGAGCTTATAAAGCGTTGAAAATAAACAAATGTTTTGGGACTTTATATATATAGAAATATATATATTTTAAGAGTGCTAGTGCATACAACAAGTAACACACACAAACAAATAAGGGCTTCAAAGAATAACGATGTTAAAAATACTTTTATTTTACTTAATATAATTTTATTCAATTACTAACCAACTATACGTCAAAAAATATATATATATATATATTGCTCCCCAGACAACCGCCGCAATGAATTCAACTTAGAGTTAATTCCATTCTATACCTTTTATTAAAGTTAAACAGAGATCGCTAGAAAGTAACCTCAGAAGTTTGCGGTCTTTTACTGAAAGTGTGATAATAGCTTCCATAATTATAAAATCTGACTGTCTCGAGACGATTACTTTGTTGAATAGAAGCTGAGTTAATTTAATAAAACATAAGTATCGATCTACTTTGCAATGTTGCGGATTTCTGAATGCACTGACTTTCATTCGTAACAACGAGTCTATTTACGGTTAATGGAATGCATTTTGAAATTATTGAAATATGGTAAATGGAATGGCTCCATCAGTTCAGAAACTATCAACTTTAATTATCTGATGCATGAATTATCTGCAAACATTGCGTCCCAGCTATAAAAAAAATATTTGTACCTGGTGGGCAATTGTTATACCGGTTATCAGTATATGGTAACTCTGGTCATTTGAGTGCAGGTTCTTAAAAAGAATTTTACTTATGTCTTCAGTAGAAAAATTTTATCAGCCCATAAAATTTCGCTATATTTCTAATTTATTAAAAGTACGGCCAACTAATACTCTACAACTACTACTACTCAACTAGTACTCTTCACCTACTTATTTCTATGTTTAAATGCACACGTGCATCATATTCTGAAGTGTGTTAATTAAAAATTACCCCTAAAAGCATCGAATACAAAAAGTCAGGCAGCCCATATTTTGAACCCTCGGCACATTTAAATATGGAAACAAACTCTTGGCCGAAAAGCATCTCGTAAAAATATAATATTCGCTCTTCAATATTTAAATGAAACATATATGTATTCTGTTCTGAACCAGCAATATTTCAACATATTTGTTGTTAAATAGAACTAAAAAACTTCTAATAAATAAAAGTGGAATTCCAATAAAAAAAATCATAATAATAAAATATTAGTGGTTTGGAGTCCTGGAATTTTATTTTCTAACTTTCATTTGTTAAACACTAATTAATACCTAGTGACCAATAACAGTTCATCTGTATCAAAGAAAATTTGGAATACCTTCAAATTTTATATATGACCAGCCAAACCAATATACAGCTGTTGAAAATCCAAAATATATTTTTCTTCAAAATAGTTCATCTTACAATCGTTTACATTTTTTGGTTTTAAAAAATAACCATTAATACATTTGGTCGCCTACATGTTTTAATTACTTTTAGAAAAGTTATTTAGATTTACTTCTTTTGAATGTTGTCCCAATTTTTGGGAAAACTACCTGTTTCTGTACCAAAAGCAATAGAATATAACAGATTTGTTGTATATCTACTTCCTCAAACTTACAGTTTAATTAGGATTGATCCCTTTACAGTTCAGTATCATATTTGAATTCATGTCTTGATGATTTGTTAGACATAATAGTACCAGTTTCTTGTAATAGGATCATGCACAGATATATACATATGTCAAAAATAATAACTATTTTCAGAAAAATGTATCTCCCAACTGCAGGACCAAGGTTCAAATCGTTGTTTGGAAGAAGTGTTATTGCACCACTTTAAGAACAACAGATCTAGAATTGTTTTTGACGTATTAACGCGATTTGGCTCTTCCTAAAAAGAAACTCATATCTTCGTAAATTGAGAATACTACGTTAGGAGCTTATTTAATTTGTTTGGCTAAGGCAAGTCCAGACTTTATTTGGTGCGTCACAATCTGAATCTGATGGACCATCTTTACTTTTTTCTAAGCTGTCTTTTTTTAGGCTTTTTATCCTGTCCTCCTCTAGAGTAAAGGGGCTTTAATAGGCTTTCACCATTTTCCTCACCAAATGAAGAATCAGAGACTGTATAACTTATTCCCATGTAATCGTATCGTTATGACATTCAAAATCTAAACCAACCTCAGTAAATAATTCAAATATTACATCAACAGATATGTTTGAATTAGACATCAAAGAGCTTTTTAAATGATCGTTTCAAAAAATACATGATATAATTTAAGAAAAATTACCTACAT
Source organism: Hermaeophaga mercurialis (assembly GCA_951812935.1). Classification (NCBI taxonomy): domain Eukaryota; kingdom Metazoa; phylum Arthropoda; class Insecta; order Coleoptera; family Chrysomelidae; genus Hermaeophaga; species Hermaeophaga mercurialis. The sequence goes on along the minus strand of OX638363.1, from coordinate 8,463,148 downwards.
AACCGGCTAGATCAGAACAAACAATCCAAAATATTCATTATGACTTCTGCGACTTTAATTGTCAGAGGCGGAGTGAGAAAGATAATGTGAAATAATTATTAAAATATATTTTAAAAGAAAATATATTGTATATGAACTACACAAAAAAATAACCCCGCGATCCTGAAATGTCTCACTAAACTGCGCTCTTTGTTTAGCACGTTTAAATAAGACCAGCAAAAATCTGAGGATCTGGAGTAAAAGAAGGTGAATTTATGATGTTATATAAGAACAATAATTTTTAATATACTTTGTTGGTTTGAAAAAATGTGAAAATTGTGAAATTTGTGTAGACCATTTCCAGGATTGTATGGTAAAAGTAGAAGGAATTTGATGATTTTTTGTTAGCAATACTGGCCGAATAGTCGCGATTATTTTTTGTCAAGCTGGCTTGAATTTCGCAAACTTGCTACTTTAATTCGTTAATAAATGAAAAAGATCTTTTATAGTCAATAATTAGAAAATCCTATAAAGAAGAAAGGACATTTTATCAAACAAAATTTATCATTTATACCTAAATGCTATTTTGTCGATGACTTTTTTATACCAATATTACATGTTATGGGATTTTTTTTATAAACGGAGTTTTTATAAGTAAAAATTACCGTTCGCATCAAGACATCAATTTTCCAAACACAATTCTCTTTACTGATGAAGCTTCTTTTACTCGTATTACAAATTTACATAACTATCATGAGTCTTCTGACCTAAACTCTCATTCAGTAACTAGTCGATTTTTCCAACGCAAGTTTAAAATAAATGTTCGGAGCGGTGTTATTGATCGGTATTTAATTGGTCCAGTTATTGTACCTAATTGACTAAACGGCGAAACTTATTAAATATCTAAAACACTCTGCCGGATCTACTTGAGTAGGTGCCACTGCAACTCCGACTGGAATATTGGTTTATGCATGATAAAGCACCGCCTCATTTTAGTATTATTGTTAGAGACTTTTTAAACCACCAGTCTTTCCTTAAAGATGTTTCAATTACAGATTGCTCTAGATCAGGAAAGATTCGGCTTAAAACAAGTAAAAGCGACTAAGAACATCGATGTAGAAAATATGTTAGAAGAGATGATCAATATCGATCCAAACTTAATCCAAAGTAACTATTTAGATGGTACAATATCTAGATCTGAGCAAATTAAAAGAGAAAACACTTCTTTAACATCATCATTAAATCTACGTAGTGCTTTTAACTTTCTTTCATGGCTTCTTTCTTAACTTAAGTTTCTACCGCAACTTTTAATGACTTAGAATCAGCTGCTAAATAAATGGATTGGAAGAGGAAATAATTGCCGACAAGTTTGGCCTCCACGATCACCAGACCTCAACAGATTTGACTTCTTTCTTTGGAAAACGTTAGGAAAATGTGGGTATTCCTCACTAATTGCATCTTAAGCAGAATTGTAGAATAACATTATGGATAAATTCACATTAATTAGAATCAATCATCCGTTATTGGGTAGAGTAGACTTAAATTTTCGACGAAGAATAAATTTATGGCTGAGAGAAAACGGTGATCATTTTGAACAATTTGTACAATAATTTATCAGTGCAAATTGTATGTTTTTTTTGTATTTTTGTTGTTGTCATTTGAGTTATTTGATTTTCTATTAAATTATTACTTCTACTGTTTTTCTTGATCGAAAAGTTTGCGTTTAATTTCATAGCCAATTTTTGAATTTTAAGTATTAAATATTTTTAGTTATTCGGGTTTTTGTTGAAAACGACAAAATCTTTTGAAAAAAAGGCAAAAATAAGAAAAGATTTAGAATTAAATTCCCCATAGAATAAAGTAATTACTTCTTTGGTCCGCCAAGTGTTAAAAAATTTAGTGACATTTTAATGATGCATCATCTCTCAACATTTCTAGCGAATGCTACAATTGAACTTTACTTACTGTCAATTAATGTTCTTGGTACACTTACAACCAAATTTGGTTTTTCTAAGTTCAAGTATAAATGAGATATCGATTTTTTTCATATTAAACTACGAGTATAATTTAGTCTTCCAACCGATTTGGTCTGCTTAATACGCCAAATTGAACAATTCTTTAAAATCGCACTGCCAGTATTCTTATTCGAATTGAATTTAGTTTCACCGATCTAAAATTTGACTTATTCCAGATATTATCATCCAATTTATCCTCCAGAAATATTCGAATAGCTGTGGCAGGAATTTTTAGGTTTGGCAAAGAAGCTTATTGACTTTCTGTCTGTTTTTTTCGTCTTAACTAAACTTTACGGCCGTTCATGAAGAGCATCCGAGAAAAGTTTCTGGATTCATCGAAGTGTCGTAAACTTTCGTACCAATAAAAAAATTAGATTACATCCGGTCCTTCAAAAATGCGAGAAGACTTAACAGACAATTTTTCAACCCTTCTGTGCAGCTTTCGGAAAGTATTTGCAGTTGGAAAACCTGGCTCTAATAACGTGTCGTTTTCAACAACTATTTGTAAGCGCTTTGATTTGGTGTAAGATTTTTATTTAATCTGCCGGTAAAATCCTGTTGGCGACGGTAAATTGAAATGTAACTCAGTGTAAAAATGTTTTATCGGCTTTGCTTGATTGAGTAGTTGATCTATAAGAAAAATAATTTTTGAAATTCTTATTTTAAAATATTAAATAATACGGCAAAAAATTTAAATAAATTAAACCACTAACTGTACCTTTAAAAATGATCAAATGAAATAAAATTAGTAGTATAGCAAGCGGAGCACTGAGTCGATTTGGTAACCTGTCCATCCACTTCTAAAAACCTTCGAAAAACAATGGCTCTTCTGAATACGTTCTAAAAACGATGTCCAATAACTTATTTAAACGTAAACAAAACAACAAATTAATTGATCTGCAAGTTTCACAAAATTTTCCCTAAATTGATCTAAACTAAATCTATTTTTTATAAATATATTTTGTTTCCAATTAGATAATTTATCCATAACTTCCACAATACATTATATTCTCATGTATTATTATTATGAAGTAGTAGCTCTGAAAAGGGCCTTAAGGGAGGAGAATGGAAATGCGATGAAGACGGCAAACAGAAGAACCACACCTCTTTGGCTACAGATCATCTGGTTTTTGTCTTCAGAGGGTCTTCAGAAGTGGATGGAAAATTTACTAATGTTATCCACTACCAACATTATTATGTATGCTACTTAAATTACATATATTCATTCAACTTACTAATATGTATCATTATATGTAATAAGATATCTTTATTTAATTTTATTGTTGCCTGTTTATCGGAAACGCCGAATAAACATTTTAAGGATGATTGGATGTTGAGTTTATAAACCAAATTGTTGTTTCGCAAGAAGCCACACTTTATTTATACGAAACGATTAGCAAACAAAACAGTCGATACTAGAGCAATGTTCTCATTGGTTGATGGAAGCTCACACATAATTTTCTCATAAAGTAAATGTTTGGGCTCGTATAATTAATAATCAAATTATTGACTCTTTTTTTATTGAAGGCACAGTAGACGGTGGTGTTTATCTGGATTTTTGGGAGAATTTTTTAGTACTGTGTTGTAAAGACCTTTTATTGATGTTAAATATCCAAATAAAATAAATATATCTGTTTAGTATCAACAAAATGGAGCTCCATCTCATTTTTAATCTGTTTCGAAATTATTTCACAAGTTGAAAGACGTGGAATTATCGAATAGTCTGCTCGGTGTCCCAATTTAACCCTCTTCAATTACTTTTTATATAGCTATTTAAAATAAAAAATGTATGTTAATCGTCCAGGTAATATTGTCTGACTTGTCTGATATGTCTGACTTATGGAAACACATTTTAAATGAATCCGTTTTCGTTTTACAGGGTGGACATGTCTCAGGCTCACAAAAATGGCAGCTATTATCAGTGTTGTTCTGGTTTTTGCATCGATTTGCTGCAAAAATTCAGCGAAGAACTTGGCTTTACATACGAATTGGTAAGAGTGGAAGATGGAAAATGGGGTACGAACCAAAATGGAAAATGGAACGGGTTAATAGCAGATTTGGTGAATAGAAAGACTGATATGGTTCTAACATCGTTGATGATTAATGCTGAAAGGGAAGCTGTGGTAAGTGAAAATGTTATCACTGAAGATTATTGAGGTTAAGAAAGGATGTTCTGTATAAAATAAATAGTTTAAAAACTAAAGTTAAATTGTAAATGTGTTTCTTAAAATAGAGAATGTAATCGCCAGGCGGCGTAAAAAATACAACATTCAGTGTTAGATAATTTCTCAATAGAATGTAATTTCTGCCTTTAATAAAGCGAATGTAATAATTAGTTTACTAGGAATAGCTTTTTTTAGTCTGTTCTTTTGGCCAAGTTATAAGTGGCTTTTTTAATTAACTTAAAGAGAACGTTGTCAGTGAAGATTGAGTTCATTTCAATTTGCAGAACAACTGATTAAGGACAGAAGTACAACTGATTAAGGACAGAAGTGGCCTTACAAAGAAATTTTAGTGTAAAAAAAGTAGTTTCTGTTATTTTGGAGTTTTGGTAAATAAGCCTTATAGCAATTTGAGTAAAGGTCATTAATTTCAAAAATTTGTCAGACGGGGAACCAAGTATTATCCTTTCCAGGTAGTTTTTTTATAAAAAACATTTCTTATGGGGTAACTTATTTGTTACGAGTAAAAGGGTCTTCTGCCCGAATCTAGAAAGAGCCCTGCTTTGATCAACTTTTGTTAACCGTTTTGTTTTTTATTAACTAGTTAATTTCCTGAATTTTGTGTCATACAATTTTATTTTTTATTCAAATCAATATATTTGTTTTTCAAAAGGTTTTAAAATTTTTGATTTGGTAACCCTTTCTTTTAGATCAAGGTACTAATGAGTCTTGCATTTTTTCGCATCCCTTAAGAACAAAAAGTGTCTAAAACCTAACCTAACTTTACCATTCTAAAGTCTCTAATACCTTCAGAATATTGCTTTTTTTATGGATGACAGTTAAAAAGTTAAAAGAACTACTAAATTATCTACATATTTTACATTAATTTTAATACATACAGTAATTATCTGTGAGATCAGTATCGTATGAATATAAGAATTCTCTACTTTGTTTACATATAAGATTCCATTTTTCCAACTAACAGGTTCAAAATTTTCAACAGCACGTTCAATTAATTGAAGCATTGACAGTAGGTGAAACATTATTTCGTTTAATTGCTGATTTTAATTAATAGCTTATATGTTCAATTGAATTGAATATACAATAAATAATATGGTGGAAGTCTTAAGACTTCACAATCGATACTTTGTGGGTTATTAACACAAAAATATTCAATTTGCGTATTAGAACTTTTAAGTATTTCAATAAATTGTATCCTAATATAAATTTTCAAATTACCTATAATTATCGTGCATGTGTTCTTGAACTTACTTTTTAAATCCTTTATGAAAGGAATTTTATTTAATTGTCTATTATGTTAACTTGTGTTAGGCATTACAATTATACTATTAGAGGGAATATTAGGTAAGAGTAACTAATCCTAAAACGGTGCAGGACTTGAGACCAATAAGTCTTCTACCAGTATTATCCAAAATTCTGGAACGTGTTGTTTACATTCAGTTATATGAATACCTTACAAACAATAATATTCTACCTTCTCAACAATCTGGTTTCCGCAAAGGTTACAGTACTACCATTGCCTTATTAAATATAATTGATAATATTGCTAGAGGTACTAATAAGAAAATGAGAGTTTTATTAGTCGCTTTAGATTTTTCAAAAGCCTTTGATATAATTGATTATGATCTACTATGTGCTAAACTTAAATACTATAGTTCCGTGCTACGGGTCTGTCTTTTTTTAAATCTTATTTGTGGGAACGTAGCCACTCGTAGTAATAACAACTTCTCATTACCTAAATTTATAGTGTCGGGTGTACCACAAGGATCGATATTTGGTCCTTTACTGTTTTTCCTATATACCTCAGATCTGCCAAATGTGGTAAATAAGTGCGCAGTGCAGCTATATGCAGATGACACACAATTGATTCATTGTTTTGACCCGTCGAATATCCCAGCTGCAAATGAATCTATAAATAGTGATCTAACTCTAATATCTCAATTCTCCAGAGCACACAATTTAACCATAAATCCATCAAAGACAACCGCTGTTCTATTTTGTAGTAAATATAAAAGATTAAATAGTCAGAATTCGATACATCTCGAATTAGATGATGTTGCAATAAATTTGTCGGAACAAGCTAAAAATTTAGGTCTGATTATAGATCAGTCAGATTTAAAGGTCATATAAATTCACTTGTTCAAAAGTGTTATATGAAAATGCCAATAAACATATAATTCATTTTAAAATGCGTAAAAATCTAAGCGAAACTTTAGTTCTTTCAGTTTTAAATTGTTCCAATATTGTTTACTACCCTTGCCTAGACCAGGAATCCAAAAATCAATTGCAACGTTTTCAAAATACATGTTGCAGATTTATTTTTAATCGAAGGAAATATTATTATTTTATTTATTTTTCTCAAATTAGATGGTGAAAAATTAATCATGTTTTTGAATTAAATTTCCTTGTTTTTATATGTCGGTTACTTAAATCTAAAGCTCCCTCTTACTCATATGAAAATTTTTTTTTAGAAGATCTATCCACAACATTAATATCAGACATAACACTTAATATGCCACAACACTCCTCGGCTTTATTTGAGCGTTGCTTTACGTATAATTTAGTAAAATATTACAATTATTTCATCGTCACTATGCCCATTTCATATATGTTTAAATATCGGTGTACTCTTAAGGATATATTGTTAGCCAAGAAATGATATATAAGTATACCTTCCTACGTTTGTACATATATAGCAGAAATACTTTTTATTAAATTTTTATTGTATTTTATTTTATTTTTATTCTTTTTTAACTCTTCATGTTATCCAGGAAGGTTAAGAGTTAAAGAGTAGCTCTAAGCAAAGTGTTGTAAGAGCACACTTATTAAATAAAGGCATATTGTTATTATTATATAAACCAGTCTTCCAAAAATTCACCTGTAGTGTCTTTATGGTAATATGGTAATTCTTTTAAATTTATTTGTAAGGACTTTTGTTATGCATTGAATACTAGAATCAACTCAACCTCCTTAGGGAGAATCACAGGTGTTAAACCAGGTTTGGTCCAAATATACAATACATTTATTTTTTATCTTCTATATTCTTGAACTTTTGTTGAATGTTCTAACCGTACCATTTGGAGACGTAAGAATTTCATAAGTCATACGTCGTCTTCAGTAAGTCTTTGATGTAAATTGTTTTGGCACACTTTACTCTGCATAAATTGTACGCTGAATGGGATCTTCATTAAATCGATCTAATTTCCTAGATACGCCAGTATTAAGTCTATCGTTTCTTGAAGATGCTGGATTATTGACAATACTTCTTAGGTTTGACAGTGTTGTTTTAGTCAAATTTAGCAGTTTCCTTCAGAACACTCGTTTTCTTTGTACCTCTTTTTTCGTTGATAGTAAGAAATATATTTTTAATAATTTGTGTCTGCAGACAAATGTATCGTTTTCATCAACACATTTAACACTATAGCATCATCGATGAGTTCATTTAATACCCCGTTATTGGCAGTTGCTTCCACATAATTAGCTCTTGTACATTTGCTATGATTGGCACATTTTTATAACAATCATGGTTAGTTTGAAGTTAATACTAAAATGATTATAGAAATTTAAACTTATACTTGACGTGATTTAAATTTCATAAGCGTCATTAACCAAACGAACCCTGATTTAGTTCTGCATTGTTGATCGGTAAATAATTTCTTAATAATTTCTGTTCAAAAGTGGTCATTTATCTGAATATTATAAAATTAAAATATTATGAATGTGAACATAGTATACCATTTGCAATTATTTGGGGTCGCTGTTTCTGTTCACAGGTGGATTTCAGCGTTCCTTACATGGAAACCGGCATAGCAATCATAGTTGCCAAACGAACAGGGATCATATCGCCCACCGCATTCCTGGAGCCCTTCGACACCGCGTCCTGGATGCTGGTCGGGATCATTGCCATTCAAGCCGCCACATTCACAATATTTCTCTTTGAATGGCTCTCTCCTAGCGGTTTTAACATGAAGCTCTCATTCAACCAGGTATTTGTTATATTGCTCGATTCATAATAGTGCGGTTTGTTTGTCTAAGAAGTCATTTGAATTGCGTAAGAAAGCGTTCCTAATAATTATAATGTTTTTCTACAGGGTAATACAAGCACTAAATAAATATTCCTAATTTTTTCAGAGCCCTTCAGCCTCGCATAAATTCTCCCTATTCAGGACCTACTGGTTGGTGTGGGCAGTGTTATTCCAAGCAGCCGTGCACGTCGACTCTCCTAGGGGATTTACTGCCAGATTTATGACGAACGTTTGGGCAATGTTCGCCGTTGTCTTCCTCGCCATCTACACTGCCAATCTCGCAGCCTTTATGATCACCAGGGAGGAGTTCTTTGAATTCTCAGGTGAAAATTTATCTCCTTAACTTTTTTTAAAACAACCAAAATTCGAAAGATCCCATCGGCAAATTGTTCTAACAAAAAAAAAGATTAACTTTCTGTTTGAGCGAATGAGCAGGGATAATAAAAAACCAAATAGAGATATTATAATGTTTAGAAAAAATGACACCATTCTCTCCATGGGGAACAGATTATTGTATATGGAGAAGTCAAAATGTTTTTGAATCTAGAGGGTGACTTTTTAATTTCAAGCGAAATTTTAAGCTTATCTTGGGTCATAATATGAATAAAGTTCCTATAAATACATATCCGAAAACATTTGGACCTATTTTAATAATTTTTTGTATTATTTCCCTTTTTATGATTTCTTAATATTGTAACAGCATCCTGTAAATTTTATCATTTTTAGATAATGCAACTAAAAATACAAGTTTTTATTTTTCTAAGGAATTTTTGCGATTTTTAGTAATCTATAGTAAATTGGTTGGAGGTTTCCTCTATTTTTTGCTATTTTTAGCGATTAAGAAAATTTTTCTTGTTTGCAACATGTAAGAATTTTTTTATGATTTCTTCCATTTTTGGCAATTTTTGGGTTTAACGTTGTTGATTTTCTTTATTTGTTAAATATATGCACCTGCTCTTAGTGATTTTTATTAAAACTAAAGCCCACTTCATGTATTATATTTTTTTTAATTTTTCTGAGGAAATTAGTTCTTGGCTATTTTAATTTATTTTAACGTATTTTTTAAATTTATCAAAAACATTAACATTACTTCTCCTGCTTTATCTGCGTCTTCTAGAAACAAGGAAATATATACAAAGGTCATTATAATATTATTATAAAAGTCGACTAATTAAAAACTGACATTTTCTATTCAGTAACTTCTTGAAGTCAGTTAAAATGAAAATATTTGCAATTCTTCTTCTTTTTTTTATGAATACTAAAAGTCAGTCCTATGGAACTAAGCAGTAAAAATGAAAAAATAAAGAAGAAAATAGAAGAACACGTTGCTGTACCTACAAACCAGAACAATCAGAATCATAAACACAAAATAAATTTCAGTAAATATATAAAAACCGTTGACTGAGCAATATTTTTTTAATTTTAAATATAGAACATCCCGTATGTTGTATATATTATTTATTGACGTTTAAAGGTTTTCATCTTTTTTAAACGTCATCGACTGTTACTTTAAACAAATGACGCTGTCTTTATTTTTTTAGTTAGATCCTAGTAATCTGCTAGTTGACAAAAAAATGAATTTATTGATATTTACTGTCAAGTGAATTTATATATTTAATTCTAGTCCTCCTTTATTTATACTTTAGTTAAATCATAAGACGTTATTTGTTCTTAAGTAAACGTGTACGTCCTCCGACCCTACCAGTTTTGATCACGCGTTTCTCAGTGTTTCCATTCCATAATTAGTTCTGCAACTGTCAGTATGGACCCGAAGAAAGAAAATTCTTCTATTAGTTGTCCTGAACACAAGACGGCGTCAGAGGGTACTGGCCTAATAAAAAGTATTTTAGGTGAATCAGCCTCCGCAAGTATAGCAACACCTCTGACCATGAGTCTAATAAAAGCCTCATCAACACCTGGAAAATCACTCTCTATCTCCTGCAAATGTGGAAGAGCTCCCTCCACAAGTGAAGCAGTGCCCTCGACAAGTAGAGCAGTGCCTTCTACAAGTGGAGCTGTACCCTCGACAAGTAGAGCAGTGCCTTCTACAAGTGGAGCTGTACCCTCGACAAGTAGAGCGGTACCCTCGACATGTGGAGCTGTACCCTCGACAAGTAGAGCGGTACTCTCGACAAGTGGAGCTGTACCCTCGACAAGTAGAGCGGTACCCTCAACAAGTGGTGGAGCAGAAGCCTCCACGAGTAACGCAGACCCTTTCAAAATTGAAGCTGCGTTCCTCGTAAATGCGCCAGTCTCCCCCATGAGCGAATCATCATTTTCCTCAGATGACCTCGCCGAAGAGACTGCCGTAACATTGAAAAGGAAAAGAACCATTGAGCAACCGTCAACATCCAAAATTCGTCAATTTGAAAATTATCAAAATACTGGTAATAAGAAAATAATTGGAAAACGTGGAAATAAACGTTCTAAACATTCCGATTCATTTTAGATTGTATTTAAACATTCTGAATATTTTTAGTTTGTATTCTTTAATGGTAAAATAAAGTTTACTGTTCAGGCGTTATGTTTGACTTTTATTTATGTTTATATCTTCTAATTTTTGTAGGGTTGGAGGTCCGACCTTCAAAATTACATTATTGAAATGTTCCAAAAAAAAATTTTGTGCGGGTCAGAGATGTTTCACAAATGAGGTGAAGCCCAAGTATGTAGCTCAAAATTATATAGTTTTTTCAGAATAATTAAAACGTCGTGAAGATTTTTCCCTATTATTTATTATGTTTAGCTAATTTAAAGCTTATTATAAGATATTCTCATTTTTGACAATTTTTATATGATTGGTCTAGTTTAAGTTCGATACACTCTGATGTTTTCTCAAAACTTTCTGTTTTTTTGACAGTCTTGTATCAACTTTTTTGTAATTTATATTATTTAATCAATTTTCACCTAACTTCTAGATTTTTGCTCTTTTTTGACTAAGATTAGTAGGAAACTATATGTATAAATATTATTGCAATTCAGATATTAAAATAGAAAGAGGCACAGAACGTAGCGATAGGCGAATCTATTTTAATGAATGGAGGATATAACAAAAACCTTTTTGTAGCAGGTTTTATGTTTCATAAAAGTATTAAAAACACGATTGTAAAATTAGAAACTTTTACTAATAGAATATGTGGAATTAGATAAAAATAGGAATATAAGCATGATTAATGTGCATGCCCCCACTAAAGATAAGGATAAGAAAAAAAAATGCTGGAAGATTTTTTTTAAATACTCAAGTGCGATGTAAAAATATTACTGTTAGATTATAAAGCTAAGATTGGAAATGAAATAAAATAAACACCACTAATCGGAAATCACAGTTTGATGCGATTACAAAAAAAGGCGAAGGTAGTAGGAATAAAAAATAATAACAATAATGACAATAAAACTGAATTTAGGAAATAGAAGCACCAAGCAAAGGAGATAGAAAGGTTAAACTAGTAATTAAGCCAATTGAAGGTGACAAAATCTAGTGATAAAAATTTAAATATCTGTATGTAGACCTTTAAAATTCTTTATTTGTTTTTTATTTATGAACATTTAAGCTATGACGATGAAGCCTAACCCTTTTTACTATTACTATTCCTATAATTTTCTTTACTTTTTTGTCGATTAATTTGCACTGTGCAGTTGTAGTTTTTGTAATAAAATGTCTACATCTTTGATTAGATAAAAACATGACTTATTTTTTTTATAACTCACCTCCTAATCTAAGAGTTCGTTTGTTAATTCCAGGTGTACCCGATCACCGATTGTGCAGACCAACTTCCCACAAACCTATGATAAAATTCGGTACGATTCCTTGGTCCCATACAGACTCAACTATTGCCAAATACTTCAAAGAAATGCACGCTTACATGCAACCATTTCAACGATCAAACGTCGTGCAAGGGGTGGCTGACGTTCTCAGCGGCGATATGGATGCTTTTATCTACGACGGTACGGTCCTGGACTATTTAGCCTCCCAAGATGAGGACTGCAAACTCCTAACCGTCGGTTCCTGGTACGCAATGACTGGATATGGTTTGGCGTTCCCTAGAAACTCCAAGTACCTCAAGATGTTTAACAAAAGGTAAAAAAACATTTTTTTAATTTATGTGACATATCTCATTACCAGTATCATTGACTGAATTCAGTTTAAATTGCTTTTTGAAACTTCATGTTATCTCTAGATTATTAGACTTTCGAGAAAACGGCGACCTTGAGCGCCTCCGTCGCTACTGGATGACAGGCACTTGCAGGCCTGGCAAACAAGAGCACAAAAGTTCCGATCCACTAGCCTTGGAACAGTTCTTATCAGCTTTTCTTCTACTAATGTCCGGAATCCTTCTGGCGGCACTCCTCTTGCTCCTCGAACACCTCTACTTCAAGTACGTTCGAAAGCACCTAGCGAAGACTGATAGAGGAGGCTGCTGTGCTTTGATCAGTCTCTCTATGGGGAAGAGCCTCACTTTCAGAGGGGCGGTTTACGAAGCTCAGGATATATTGAGAAATCACAGGTGTAGGGATCCAATTTGCGATACGCATTTATGGAAAGTGAAAAGGGAATTGGACGTCGCCCATTTGAGGATCAAGCAGTTGGAAAAGGAAATGGAAACACACGGTATTAAACCGCCACCGCCATGTAAACGGTAAGTTGGATAACGAGGCTAAATCCAGGTTTATTATTCAATTAAAATGCACTATAGAACTCCACAAATAAGCTTGCAGGAAAAAATTAACCACTATATTATATTAAATATCTACTATATGGAATGTTTGTTCTATAGTGTGTTTGCAAAATTTACCTCAATTTTTTCTTATATTTAATTGCCACTTAATCCCCTTTATGCTATTGCATGAGTTTTATTTAAATTAAAAAAGGTAAGTGATTTCGTTTGATAAAAATGTCTACTTTTAATTATTTAATACTCAACTCAAAATGCTTGATGTAAATATGTAATCTTGAATTGCCACTATAGTTTATGACATTTTCGCCTTATCTTCTCTTATTTTAACTATCGTTTTTCTTTTAGTTTACTTTGAGATTAAATCGTAAAATATAAAAATATTACGTTGCAATAAAACTACAGATCGAATGTTTACGTTACGATAAGGCCATTTTTAGATTTTTAGAACATGTCAGCACTTTACATTATGATAAATTTATACAACGAATTAACTTTCTTCGTTACAATTAGTTTATTAATCGAACTTTTTACGTCTTAGAATAAAAAGGCCAGTTTTCAAGTCACTAAAAAGCTATAAATTGTGATAGATAACTTTTTTCTTTACGAACTGATAAGGACGTAGTAGTTAACTTTCTATATAACGATAAATTTGTAATTTGTAGATAGAATATTTTACGTCACGTAAACTTATAAAGTATGGTAGCTCACGTTTTTTACATTACATTAAACCTATAGAACATGTTATTTGACTTTTTAAGTTTCGGTAAGCTTACGATAAGTTGCGATGAACCTCTCAAACAAATTTATTTTTACAAATCCACATTTATATATCGCAATAAGGCCATAAAAAGAAGAAGTAGAATTACTTCGAACAATTTATTCCACTGCAAACTCACAAGAAATGAAAAAAAAAATTTATTTTAAGATAAACGTATAGTACACCACATAGTGAACGTATTCATTGCTTTGTTTAAGTTACGATAAAGTTACAGATCGTAATAAATCTGTAGACAATAAAACGTCACTTTTTACGTTATTATAAACTTCGAATATACAGTGGCTTAATTTTCGCCATGATCCATAAAACGTACTGATTGAATTTCTACGTTACGATAAGTCTACATATCGAACTATCAATTCTATGATGCCTACATAAACATTTTTTTTCGCTATGATCAACCTCTAGAACATAATAGTTTACTTTTTAAGAAAATAGAGTTCTAAAATTCAAATATTCAATTAAAAAAATACTGGTTGGCAACCAACATTAAACATATGCGTTGAGCGGTCGATATATTATGTTTTGTCTCATCTTTATGAACGTTTCTCTAAAATCACATAATCTTATTCATTTCAAATAAATAAAGAAACAAAGTAACCGTATTTAAAACCTTTTTTTATTTTATAAAATTGTTTGGATACATTTATACATTTGGCTACAATGAAATGGAAGTACCATATATCCTTCCTTGTTTTCAAAAACTATGACTCCGAAATATTCGTTCGATGCTTGGTGGCTTTATCGTTTTATAAAGAAGTATTGTATTTCTCAAAATCTACAATAATCAATAAAGATATTGACTCATTTTTTATCTTTTCGCAGACTTTCATATATAGCAGTTTGTCTAAGATTATGCTCGGACACAAAGGCAAAACATTAACGGTAAACTGTTTATATAAGATTGAAATCATTAACGCAGTAATTGTGAGAATAAGACAGTTAACGTAAATATAAGAGTTGTCTTTTTAATTTTGCATATAGAGGCCAAATAAAATAGTAGACAGATTTGAAGGACTTCATTGTTTTTCGAAATATTCCCCAGAAAGTTTAATGCATTTTTGCATTCCCTCGAACTATTTCTAGAAGCAATTAGTCCACGTTGGTACAATCAAATTTTCGTTTTTGAATGCGTCGACTGCTTCTTCTGGCGACTGGAACTGGAAAGGTAAAAAAAAAGTTGGGGTTTAGGTCGTGACTGGACGGAGAAAGGCCTGGCAATTCTATATTTTCGAAGCTCAGCGATTACTTTCAATAAACAAATGGTAATAAACCAATCAGCAGTAACACTTCTTTGATCTTGCAGAAGGATTGTTGCTACATGATCTGCTTTTGAGAGAAATATCGCGACCATCTTTTTGGATACACTTCCAGAACGAAAGAATTTTGTTGAATTTTCTTTACCTTGGAACACCCAAACAGACGATTGGCGTTTATTTTCGGGTTCATATGAGTAAATCCACCATTCAACACCACTGACGATGCTGCAACGCTTTGAGAGTTTCCTTTGTTGAATGTTTTTTGGTACCAATTGACCCTAGTTTTCTTCTTTTCTTCGGTTAACAGATGCGGTATCCAAGGGGAAACTACTTTTTTTTACACACAACTTTTCTGCAAAATTTTTTGAATTGGGTTTTCTGGAATCGCCAATATCTCAATCTCGCGATATGTTACATGTCGACATTCCTTGAGCACTTGCGCTCTGGTTGACCAACGTTTTTGGTGCACATGTTTTTGGATTGTCACTAAGACTCATCCATCGACGTTTGAGTTCTCCATATCAACGAGAAATTATCGACCGATATGGTGCTTGATTACTGAAAACAGAAACCAACTCGGTGAGGCATTTTTGTTGAGATAGTTTTCTCCGAAAGTTGTAAAAAATTATTGCGCTAATATTCCATAGTCCGAATTACTTTACGTATCCCACTGAGATTTTGGATTTAAGTTACCTAAATATGGAGGTTAGTCGTGTCATTTGATTAGTGGCGTCCTGTATGTTCCTATACACAAAACTAAAAGGAACCCATAAATATTTATAAACATTCTATTTACCGATCGAATATAATGGATATATTTTATTTGTCTAATCCTCTTACTAATTTTCCCGTTTACAATTTATTTTTCGATCACCAGTTTGGACATCATAAAAGTAACTATTCTCTTGAATAATGAGATAAAGGGTTTGTTGTGCTAAAGTCGGGAAACATTCTAGCGTGACATAGCATCTTCCATAAATATAATATATTATAGTTTCCAACTTTAAATTCCCTTGTAACGTATTTTAAAACTTTATCTATAACCAAGTTAAAGCCGTTAAGTTTCTCTAAGTTTACGTGAATAAGTATGTTGGGAAAGTATTAAGAAGGACTCTAAAGATTGAGCACTTTGTTTGAAAATTAATGAATATTAAGTATTCTTAATGTTAAATACGGGAACAGAATATATTGGATTAATTTGAAGAAAATAAACTAGAGTGGTAATTTTGTCCCTTGGCATGAAAATTCTTGCGAATACGATTTTATGTTTGTATAGTAAAACTTTTACAGTACTACCTTTTTATTGTCTATCTTTGTTATTTTGTAATGGTAGGCGTCAACGTCCTAGCACCTGCAACTGTTTCACAGCCTGTCTGGATTCCTCCGAGTCACCCGAGTAAGTCTAAGACTTACGTTTTACCGGCATTTTATAAGTGTTATTTGGTGTTTGAACGGTACGTCAATGAGGTGGTTTATTCCTGTCAAATTTTGAGCAAAACACAATCTTAATCGAAATATTTAGTTACTACAAATCGACATTTGGCAACCATGGAATTATTCAGCATCGTTTTGTAAATGACAAGTGACGTAGTTGTCATACGACCAAAGAACGGATTCTCAGGCAAGGTCACTCACTTTAACAGCATTTTGTCCCAGGCGTATACTTGGGATTTTCAGGTAACAAGGTTTATTTCATTAATTTTCTAATTTCATGAGTTTGAGATGTTTAACTAAATATCCCAAGTATAGAACTATGAATAAAAACTTTAAAGTGAGGACCTTGCCTGAGGATCCTTTATTTAGATATGACATTTGATTTTGAGTATGTCTTATAGTTATAATGGATTTTTAGTCGCAATAACAAAAATTATATTTTTTCTTCCAGTATTCATTTAAATACTAAATAAATTTGAAATGTGGCAAAAAATAAATACCTCATTTACAACATTTAGTGAGAGTGTTCACTAAGTGCATCTAAGTGTTGCACGGTGTACTACTTAAGTGTGTGGATAGAAAACAATTATTAACTACTTTTCATGAGAATTTTTATTTCCATTCACGCTACCTTATGAAAAAAATATACAGTGTTTTTATTTAAAAACATACCCTTAACTGCATACGTTATTCCCCTTCCCTAAACCATATTAACCAATACAGTTTAAAAAGGGAAATTTTATGGCTACAGAATGATTAGAATTATACCATTGACGTTTTGACTGCAATAAATCTCTAATTATCCATTTGACCATAAAGCTACCACTTTTTCAGACAAAACCGGAGAACAAATTTCATCTACCTGCATCCCTAAGTATTATTTTAAGTAGGTATAAATTCATAATAATATAAATAGCAAATTCCTTGTAACATTTCAAGTCTAAGAAAAAATTTGCTTAAAATGGGCTTTAAAAATCACAAAATTGATAAAAGACAAACCTTAATGGAATCTCAACGTTTACGGGAATGGACTCATAAATATTTAACAATATAGAGCAGAAAATTGATTAATTATCTACCTTGAGGAAACATGATTCGATACACATGACACTACAAGAAAAGGAGGTAATGATTTTTCAAACCAAGGGTCTTTCAAATAAAGACAAAAGGATAACAAGAATATTTTATTTTTCTTAAATTTAGATAAAAGTTATTTCGACTGGTCAGTTTTTAAATAAAAGCATTGTATACATGTTTTAGCTTAATTGTATCTATAGACGCCTACCTGCTCAGTAAAAATATAAAATAAGCTACGCTTTATGCATGTAGCACCTGCTAGGAATCAAAATGAACGTTTTTAAGAGCTTTATTTATCACAAAATTTTCCATTTTCATCAAAATTAAACTATTTAGTCCAATGATGAACCTATTTTTTCAGTGTAATCGTATCTGGAGAACAAGCAAGGGCAAGACTAAGGAGTTTGAATCCTGGTGGACAAGGAGGGAGTAAGATTGATTTATTTGGGTAATGAAGTATTTCTTTAACACTTTGTATAAACAATACTTTGTTATTTATTATAAATTCCTTCTAAAATTTATCATAAATAAATAAAGTAGGAATTAAATAATGCAAATAAATAGATAAATGTTATGTAGGTAAAAATATATTTTATCAATTGAAACTATTCAACTTCGATCAATTTGAAGCGGCAACGCTGAAAATTTAGCAGCCTGGACATTTGCTTGTGTACATGTAAAGTTAACATAACAAGAAGAAAATATATATTTTGAAAAGAAAACACGTTAGTGAAAAATTATATTATTAACGCTTGGGTCAACAAAAAATAATCAAAATCGAACATCTAATTATTCAGACAATCTTCAAAATATTTATGACACATACAGCGTTGCCGCGTTACCAAATAGTTAATAGCTAAAACTGTAAGTCATTAATATTTAACTTTTTTTTTCTAAAGCTCTTCTAATTTGTACCAAAAAACTCTTCAAAATTTAAAGAATCACAACATTCAAGAAAAAAACGTTCCAAATGTGAATAATTTTGATTCATTTCCTAAAAGCGTACATTTAAACTCTTTTTATATTTCTCAACAAAGAACTTCCTAATCGTCTCGATTTTGCCACATAAAATGTTTAAAACATGAAATTCATTTCAAAAAAATATTTTCACTTTGTCATTACTTTCATCTACTGACTCAACATCCTTAAAGCAAAAATTATATCATGCTTCATCAATATAACTAATAAATGGTAAACAGATTTTGTATCTGTATATTCTTAAAAATATAATTAAGTTACAGAACTGGTCTTAATTTGTTTTCTCAAATTGGGTATTTTCTTTTTTAATACTATTTGGCCTTCCTCGTTTTAATAATACACACAATTCCAAGCATCACCTTTTCGTAGTGTACGTCAAGCAGATTTTTCCATGTTCCTGGATGTAAATACGTATAAAGTAAAACAACTTTCGATTCTTAGTGGACAAATATTCTTTGGTACAATTAAAACTAAATATTATATTGTTTATTTACTTAGAAAATTTATTCTGTTGTAAAATTGTTCTTATTTTTGTTTACTATTTCAGGCCACCAACAGAAATAGCAGAGATGGAAACCGTGCTGTGATCAAAAGAATATTTACATATTACCAACCCAAATAAACAAATAAAGAAAATAGCACCAATGTCCCTTGGGCATTGAGGCATTAGACGAACAAAACATGCTCGTTTGTAAAAAAAATCGCTGTATACCAGTACAACAACAAGATCTAATATAAGACAACTTCAAATAAACATTTACATTTTGCCACAAAATAGTCATCACTTATCATTAAACATACGTCTTTGGAGGTTTGAACAGAACGAGTTATTTCTATCATTCTGTATACCAAAAGATATTTGATCCTTTCTAATTTTCACTATGTTCTATTTTTAATTTTTTGTATGCCTGGTGTTTGTATTAAAAAAATTAAATTTAGTACAGGATTTCGGGCAGAATTTCCATCCTAGAGATGAATATACAGGGTAACGCATTATTATAACAAAGATCGATATGAAATTCACAAAAAACTTATTTACAAAAAGCCTAGCAGTCTTTTAAAATTGTTTACAAATATACAGGGTGTTGCGAAACGAAATGCCAAACCGAAGCTATATTTTTTTAAATGGAATACTACAACATAATACATAAAAGATAAGGAAAGAATACGAAAAGTAAAGGAAAAATTGGTAATGGAAATATTGTGACCAGCGTGTGCAAGAAAATGAAGAGAACTACCAAAAAAAAGTGAAATACGAAAAAAAATACTAAGGCATTAAAATGGAAAAAAGAGGATTCCCAGCAAAAAGCCAAATATACGGAGATAAAGAAGAAAAGTTAATAACAGGAGAAAAGATATACCGAATAGATGGAAAGAATGTTTTGGAAAGCTGCTTAAACCAAACGACGGAAGAAAAGGAAAAAAGATAATAATCACCACATAAAAGTTGATGAAAAAGAAAAAAATCAGTTGGTGAAATCTCTTTCTTCCATTTTAATGCCTTAGTATTTTTTTTCGTATTTCACTTTTTTTTGGTAGTTCTCTTCTATTTCTTTCACACGCAGGTCACAATATTTCCATAATAGCAAAGAGAAAAGTATTGATGAAGTTGAGTCATTCACGTATTTAGGAGCAACATTTAGCAGAATGCCAAAGAAGAAGCAAGAAGCATACGAGAAGCACTTTAGAGAATTGACGTAGAAATGTTAAAAGGTAAAGAAAAACTATTTCCTTATTTAATTTGAAATATCTCACAAAAGCTTACAGTTAGGTAATAGGGAATTGTTTACGAAAATAAAAGAACTATTAAATGTCTATTCACAAGACATAATAAAGTCTAGGGTGGTCAACATTTTAAAATACTCGAAAAGGACCTATCATATTGGACGAGTTGAGACAGTCAGCAGAATCCATATATAACTTTAATCCGGCGCTACCATCCTAAACACCCTGTATATTTGAGACTAATTTTAAAATGTAAATCTTAAGACTGTCTATGCATTTTGTAAATACGTTTTTTGTAACTTCAGTAATAGCGGACATATTAAGCTATGCCATGCAAATTAGTTACCCTGTATATGTTATAAGTAGATGTGCTATATCTGTTTTGGTCTATTATCTATTTATGGCATCCTACTTCTCCCATTCACTCCTTATGTTTGACAAATAAAATGAAATGTATTATGATATTGACAAATATTAAAATGAGCAACTTATTGATTTTATTCGAAATTGTCTTATCGATGAGTTGTAAGTACCAAGTTGACAGTCTAATCGACAAAACAAATTTTTTATTGCCTGATAACAAAATCTCTTATGATTAAGGTGCATTGCTAATTAGTTACAGTGGTTACCAAATTAAGTGACTTGCCAAAGAATAGTTTTTTAAAAGTATTTAAAACGGATTGTCTGTCAGAATAAAATTATAAAGAAAAAATAAAAATATGTTCAGCCATTATTAACGTGGTCGCTTATGTAACAAATATGAAAACTAAAAGTTCATATCAAATGAAAAAATATTATTTTGACAGGCCGTTTTAGTGGCGTAATGAAATGCGTTTAAACTTTATTTCTATTCAGTATTATAAAAATTATAGTTAAGTTTAAAAAGGCACTGATTTTATATAAAACTATAATTCAGATTAATAGTTTTGTTGTTTTAAAACAGTAAGTTTAAAAAAAAATCTTGTAGATAGGTGACAAAAATAAAGTTATATACGTAAAACTTGAAAGTTAACCAGACCATACAATAAATTTGACAAACTGATTGTCCAAAGTAAAACAATATTTAAAAAGCGCAGCTTACAACAGTTTTTTAATTTGCCTTTTGCGACATTGAAAAACCTAGTTAAATAATTTAGTTTATTGACGTAGAAAATATATTTTTCAATAATTGCTCAACCTGTTTCGAGTTTTTAGATACAAACAATTAAAATTAAAAAAAATATGATTTAATATTAAAATGAATTATCATTTACTTTGGAAGAAAAGACAAGAGGTCTCAGACCGAGGTTTGTGATGTCTCATTATTAATTTTGTATCCAAATCAGTTTGTATCGTACAATGTTCAATTAAGTGATGCGTCTGAGTAATTTTCCTATGATTTACATTGTTGTTGCTGAAACTGTTGTTGCTGTTATTGTTAATGTTTAATCACACCGCTCCTTGCGTTTTAATTTAAAGTGGCAAATCTTACAACTGCATAGATTAATTATACATACTTTCTTAGCTTGGAAACAAATTAAATTAGACAGTTCTCGATTATTAGTTTTGTAGCAATAATCTGGTTCTTCCATCAAAAACATTTTTGCAATCCAAAAGTACAAGGTGATTTATTTTACCAAGCTGTCAGAGTGTGTATTTAGATCCATGATGCTGGATTTGATCATGCCACGGTACTATATCAAAAATATTATTTACAGGCACGCACCAACTAGGTTTTAGAATTATGTAAATAAAGGTTTTATTGTTTTATACTTCGTATCTATGAAGTTATAGAAATCAAACTATGTGTTTAAATTATAAAAACAGATAAAAAATTAATTGATGTAAGTCGGTGTCATATTTGTTCATTTGAATAACCGAAAGTAGACCAATGCCTAGATTTAATATATTTAAAAAAATATATTAAAAAGAACGTACCCAATTAGTATAGTTTAAAGATTAAAAAAAATCTTGTGTAAAAGATGTAATTAAAAAACCTAAAATGTTAACATAATTGACAATCTTTAAATAATATGACAAAAAGATTTTTGTAGAAATCATTCCAGTTTTAGTGGGATAATTAAAACAATAGAAAATCTAGATATTGGTCTGCAACACTGAGAATATAAACTAAATGTAAATAATTCTGCAATAAATTTTTTGATTTAAAACAGTCAATAATATAGAATTATAAATGTTAACTGTGTAATTATTATATACTCAAGTAAATAAAATCTATTAATAATTTAATTAAACCACTTATTAAAGCACTCGACAATAAAAACCGAACTTAAACACATTTTTTTGTTTATTTTGTTTCCTTGTGCATTTTTGTTTTATACTACAAAATTGCAAAATCCGTGATTTTGATACAATGTTATAATAAAATTATAAAAATCGAACCCTTGTTTCATTTCAAAACACACAACGCCATTGGATAAATGAAACGTCAATCAGATGCATTCAAATACATTCTGTATTTCAATATATACTATTTACTTAAATAATTGATCTAAAAAAGCATTTAACTCGCTTAATCGTACTATGATATGAAATATTAATTATTTAAAGAATCTCTAGGATTTATTAAGTATATTTATTCTTTTGTTGAATATGATCTCCAAAATCCATATTAAAAATGAAGCAATCATTCCAACGATTAGTACAACTGCTGCAGGATAACAATCTACAAGTCCAACACTGATAAAATCAGACCCTATAGACGTGCATTGAGGTTTCTTGGTATAAATCAACCCCACTTCTCTGGTTTGAATACCAGTTTCTTGGATTTTTCTCAAACTAAAATCAAATTTTATAACTGTTTAGTGATATCATCTCTCCAAGCAACTAACTATAGCGTATTAGCGTACTAATAGAAATATTGCAATAGTAATCCATTAAATATTATAAATATAAAAAGTGTTAAATATTGGGGGCTAACAATAAGGGTAATGTTATTCTAATTGTTAAGATCATCAGTAAATTTATATTCCTTATCGTTTAATTATTTGTTCCTCTGTTCCTCTCTAATTGCAGACATAAAATATAATTGTTGTTATTGTATCACAGAATTTCATTTTATCACTTCCCCTCCCCAATAAAATATTTCCCCAAAAGAGCTCTCTTGCAGAAAATTGATGCTGATTACTGAAAGCACTTAAAATCCACTGCCATTCCGAACCCGGTAATTAGAGCTCCAGGAAAAGCCCACTGAAATGACAATAAAAAACATATCGATCTCTTTAACGTTAATTATTTACAAGAGATACATCCAAATTAAAAAAAATATTCATTAAAATTAGGCAATAAAGATTTTCGATCAGAATTGTTATTTTTTTGTTAATTCCTTGAAGTTAAATATTTCTGAGTTTAAAAAGTATTTTACCATGGACAATTCACAAAATATTTAAGCACACAACTATAATCTTAAGGATAAGAAGGAACGGTTACAATGAATCCCCGAAATTTCAGAATTTTCAGATAATTAATAACAAAGTTAACAACTTTCAGGTTCACCTCCCACTTAAAACAAGAAAACTTTATCCATTATTTTCTCTTATACAAAAAAAATCTAATAGGATTTTGAAAAAATTAGGCGGAAAGAAAATGTTTTTAAAAGAAGAGTAACCAAACCGGGATTTAAAAATTATATTGGCTGATTTTACCTGTAAAAATAGGACAGGAAGAAATATTCAATAAAATAACGGAAAGAGATAGTAAACAGGAAATAACAAACGTAAACGGTTTAAGGACAATAACGGCAGCAACTAATAATTTAGTAATAATGAGCATCCAAATAGAAAGGAAAGACATACATAAGGGCACATGGATGTCAATAGATGGAAAGACCATTTTCTTTCAAAAACAACATACAAAAAAGAATTGGAGACAAATTGGCTACCAAACGATAATATTAGAAAAATATTATATGACTCGAAAGATAAAAAGGCTAAGGAAAAGTAGGAACAAAAACTAAAGGAAGCACTAGACTCTAGTAGAAAAGAAAATTCTTAAGTAGAGAAACAATGGCATCAATCAAAGTAAGCGTTGAAGGAGACCAATAGAATTATTATAAGAAAAAATAAAATATCTACAAAGAAAAAAGATCAATGCAATGAGATAGCAAAAAAAACGTATAGGGTGGCAAATAGAACAGGGGAAAATGTCAAAAATTACAAAAAAATGAGGAAAACCATGAAATATTTAACGCAAACAAGATAAAATTAATAAAAAAATATTCAACCGAAAAAAATAAGATCATTTCATCAAGAAGTAAAGAGAGTAGAAAAAACGTACCAAAGTAGCAGCAACTACATCAAAACAGCGAAGAAATATTAATTACAGATCCAAAATAAATTACAGAAAGATGGAGAGAACATTTTAACAATCTGTTAAATACAAGAGACGAAGAACAGCAACACTATGATGCAATAGAAGAGGAAATACCAGATCCTCTAACAAGAAAAAAGATCGAACAAATATTAAAAGATCTGAGGAATAATAAAAGCATATGCAGATGATACTAGAAAAATCCAAGCAAGCGCTCCAAAAGGTTTTAAAGACAACAGAGGAAAAAGCAGGCGATTACTGACCAAAAATAAACCAGGCAAAAACAAAATTTATATTAAAGCGAGAAACTGATAAAAATGAAGAGAGGACCTTAATAGTACAATCAATAAGAGAAAAACAATACAATATTGAAGAAGTTTAAGAATTTATATATTTTGGATTAATGATAAATAAAACAGGGAGGAAAATTGAAAAATTAAAACATAGAATTACAAAAAGAAATTAAAAACGGGCAATGTTAGAAACACTTTTAAAATCAAAAAATAGAAACCAGAGAAATGAAAATCAGAACATACAAAGCAAATCAGAACATACAAAGCAAATCAGACCTACAGTTACATACGTTAACGATACATTTATCCTCAAAAAATCATACAAAGAAAAATGTTTAAGAATATATATGGAGGAAAACATACTGACCATGGATGGAGACAAAGAACGAATAAGGAGGGGACAGACATATTTGGAGATCCAGTAATTATAAATATATGTAGTTCCTGTTCAAAAAATAAGATTGTTAAAACAAATCGAAAGGGTGGAAACCAAAATTATTTTTGACAGAAAGACCAATAAGGAAAAAGAAAAGGAAAACCAAGAATACGTCAATATAAAAATGTACAAGATCTACAGATCTATAAAAAATGAACTAAGAAACTGGGGAGAAAAAGCAAGGAACCGACAGGAATTAAGAAAAAAACACCTTCTTTATTTAATTAAGGGTGATCCGGCAACGCCGCGCAAAGTTATCTCAAGTAGTAGCAGACATTAGATGATTTAACATTAGTTCTAAATGGTAAATACAAAGTTCCTTTTTAGTCTTCTTTCCATTCTATCCTGCTACTATTTATTTACCTAACTATATGGTCTACAACTAAAGCAGACTTAACAATTTTAGCTCACCCAATTTTTAATAACTTTTTGTAAGATGAATTCTTCTGTATCGCTAACCATGGATCAATTACTTCCAAATATGCAATTTGTTTTAATCCACATTTCTCACTTTCTTGAAAAGTTTCACCTAAAAGAAAATTCAACACTTCAATTCACATATTTCAAAAAATTAAATTAAATGGTATATCCCTTTGAAGTCTAATTTACCGATTATTTTATACCCAACTCCTTGTTCCATGTGAAAAGCAAAAAGCCCTTCTCGTATTTTCTTCACACCCTCAGCCAAAGACATGAAATGAGGCTTTTGACCCGGAGGGGCGACTTTTTGCTGATAAAGTTTTCTTCTAGTTGGTTCTCTAGAAGTCTACAAAATTGAATTTAGTAACACCTTCTTTAAAATTAGTCGTTCTATTTACTATCAACACTTACCACAAAATAATATCTGTTAAAAATAGTATCATCAACCCCGACTATAAGTCTTGATTTTAATAAATCTTCTAGAGTTTGAATACTAGAAGAAGAAGATTGTAGCAACGCCACAATATTTGCCGCATACGAAGTATACAAAAACATTAAGGAGAGAAATAGAACTAGAATTGTAATTCTTCCAGGTATACTCTTTGGTTCAGAGTTTGAAGCCTGTTGACAAAGAGCTCCAAAAGCTAATATACTCACGTCCAATATAGTAAATCTATGTTCAGTTTTATTCTAAAACAAAGTGTTAACTAACATTTTGTCCTTCGAGTCTATTGATTTTAAAGTAGTGTAAAAACTGACTAAAACACAGAGACACAGATAAAAAAATTACGTCCCAATATCATCAAGAATTATCATTGTATATATGGAACTAAAAGTCAGGAGAGAAATGATGCAAATCTTTGCACCGAGGAATACAAGAAGAAAATGTAATAGAAGAACAGAGGATTAGACTGCACGGTGAAGACATATTAAACAAAAATTAAAAAGAAAATGCTATAGTTCGGCCAAATAAACGTCCTAATAAGATATAACACATTCTGGCAACAGAATATGGATGATAAATATATAATGGTAGTAAGGAAAAGAAAAAGGAAAAGTCTTAAAGATTATGCAGTTTATACAAAAAATCTATGTAATGAAAAACAATTAGAACTAAACTAAAAGAATGAGGTGGTGGAACCAAGAAGTAAAGGCGGAGGAGAAGAGAAACAACTAAACACGGAAAAAATTATAAAATTGTAAAGAATACAGTCAAAATAGCACAGAGAAAGCCATCGGAAGACTTTGGATCTGAACTCCAGGAGGACAGAAAACAAATATTAGAGGCTTTTGAACAAAGATAAGGGGAGTTCAAGTAGCGAGAAAGAGATCATGCATTTGAATGGAAAAAAAGGTGATAGTCTAGGCCACTAGTATTTATATTAGTAATATATGAAGTAATGAGCGATACCAGGTCGAGAACTAACCAACCAAAGACAATAACAGCACATCCAAAAGAGCAATTTCTAGACGCATGTGTTGAAAATCGAAATGTAAATTAACACATATAAAAGTAAAACTATAACAATAAATAGAAAAGAAGATAATCGCACAAAAATAACATGCAAAGAAACAGAAGTTGAAGTGGTGACTACATTTGAATATCTTGGAAGTATTGTTAAGAATGAGGAAAAAATAAAATCAGAACTGGCAAATAGAGCAAAAAAGTCAACCATATTATACTATGCATTAAATCCAATTCTGAGAAAAAAGGGAGCTAACCAAAGAAATGATGCTAACACCAGCATAATAGACACAATGGAAATAATAGGTCTGAAGAGAACAGATGGGAGGACGAAATGGGATAAAGTTAGGAGCGAAACAATACGAGAAACGAATAAACAAATACCAATAATGAGCAAAATAGCAAAGAGATAATTAAATTGATACGCGCACATTATGAGGATGGAACAAAGTAGACCGTCAAAAAAAGAAAAAACCGCGGAAAAAATGGATACAATAAATAGCAGATAGAGGTCAGAATGAGAAGAGAAAATACATTGGAAGAGATGAAGATGATGAAATGAGGTAGTTAAACATGGAAAAGATAAATAGAAAAAACGACACCTGAAAGGCTACAAGAAAGAAAGTAAAAATCTGGCGATAATCTTGCGCAATTTAGTGTACTTACCTTCTTTGATACATACTTTTGCTTTTTAAATTCCCAAGCAAAAATATAATATAAAAAGAGTCCAGTTATGATCATTAGCGCGATGGTAGAAACCCAGACTTGTTTGTCAAATGGTAACGTAAATACATTAGTGACATACGACAGCTTGGGTTCTCTGAATATAAAGGCAGATCTTGTAGGTGTTGTCATTGCAATGTATTCAATAATATCCACCCTATCTATCGTGAAAAACAAAGGAGTACCTAAAACATTTATTATTTGCAAATAGATCATTTTTTAGTGTAACTTTTAGTAAAACTAATAAGAAGTTACCTCCAATATCTGCTTCTTTCTTCAATAAAATTCCAATCATTCCGCTCCATTCAGATTTATTGTTTTTGTAACCCCACGTATATTGAATTGTATAATTTAATTTTGCATTAATAATGTCTGCTAAATGTTCAACTAATATGTAATTGACCTTAGTAATACTGTCGATGTGTTTATCTCTGTAAGAAATGTATCATAAATATAGTTTGAAAACAAAAGGCCTAAATGAACCCTCGTATTTCTTTTTTAAAGAAAAAGTTATTATTATTATTATTTATTCAACTATAATTGGGGAGTGCAAGACTTAACCTCTCTAATGAATATTAAACACCATTTTGTTAATGATATTTAATTCTAAATGGACCCCGTTAAGGAATAACAGATGGAACGACAAAAAAAGATCTTAAAAGAACTTAAAAACAGGAAGAAAAAATGTAATAACGACGCAATTCATATTTCCAATGATACTGAAGATAATGCAGAAAATGATTTGGAAGCGGAGTCTGAAACAATAGTACCAGTTATAGATCTTGATTTTCCAAAACTGAACGAAAGAAGATAGGAAGTATCACCAGTCGAATATAATGGAAAGCCAAAAAAACGTAAAAAAACATACGAAACTTTTGATTTAGCCAGTAGTTTAAATGGTGTTTAAAACTTAAAAAAGAATTGACATACTCGGAATAGACTTTAAATGTCGTTTCTTTCATTGCCATAAGTTGCCATAAGTATCTAATAAAAACAGCTGCTTATAATAAAAGAGTTTTAAAAAAGGTACCAGATTAGAACAGTTTGGATAACTATGACAGAAGAACTTAAAAGAACTTATAGAGATGAAGATATTAATATACAATTTACTGAACAATTTCTAGAAGAACTAGATCAATAACAACATGGTACTGCAAATCAAAAAGAAACAAATACATTGGGAAAATTATTAGAGAAATTAATAGAAAACAAGAAAATACACAGCAGAACTTAAAGCATATTGTAAAAAAATTGTGATTTAAAGATTTACCACCAAAAATTCTAATTCAGACCAGTGGATTTATACTTTTGAAATACCTAAGCTTTAATGTGATTAAGTGATAAAGTGAAAGAAATAATATATTGACCGATACTTACGGCGACCAGAACACCAATATAAATATAGTTATGCTATTTATAACTATCACGGAAGAAATGCCACATATCGAAAAAAATACTATAAAGTTCTTAGTTCCAGGACATAGCTTTATGCCGAATGATTCGGAATTTGGTGATCTTGAGTCAGCTGTCAAATTTCTAAAGGGTTTGTACACACAAGATTACGTAGAGGTAATGAAAAATTGCGGAAAAAGCAATCAATCTAGAGCAGAACGACTATATGGATGTTGGAAAAACCTTGAAGAATATTATCAGCCCAAGAAAAATGTAAATGGTGCAGCTATTAGTTGGCTAAAAACAACGGAAATAATAAGATTTTTTTTCAGTACAAAACATAAAGAAGTAGATATAAGTAAACGATGATATGCAAAAAATTTTCGTTTTCCCAAAGCTTTGAATGATTGTAGCCTGAAGATAAATCAGTATCCGTTTCCAAAATAAACGATATCAAGTTATTACTGGAACTGATATTCTTAGATATTAGAAAATTTTATCAGATATTATTGATGACGTTTCAGACGATATCGACGATTTTGATGGATGTATTCTTTTAGTTACGTTACAAGTTAAAATCGTCACTTCGAACATCTTTAATTTAAACAATTATTACAGTATTTTGTATATTACTTTTTCTAATTCTTAAAAATCACCATTTTGCTTCTTTTTTAACCTTAGGGCATACCTAGAAACACACGACACTTTTTCGCATTTAGAAAAATGTCGTTTAATCTATAATTATATAACGAGGTCTAAATATAAAAAAGTTACCTTTTGTCTGTTAGATGGTTCAAAGTGTCATTATTAGTAACGACCATACAATTATTCAGAATAATTCCTTTCAGATTATTTCGGCGCCTTGCAATATTATACACAACGTCCAGATCTTTGAAACCTTTTTCTTTATCCCAAAGTCCAGTTGTTTCTACTTGTATTTCATGGTTTGTACGATATTTGTATATTTTTCTTAAAGTTGCGGAATTAGTTTCGTGTTGTTCAATCAAATTTACGTCACTATCAACTAAAATATCTATTTTTTCAAAATGTTTTTTCATTGCAGTTAACGGTGTCTTATGTAATATTATCCATTTATATGGAGTTAAAAAGAGTTGAAAATAGTTTGCCTGTAAAAATATGTGTAAGCAAATGCGAAAAAGCGGAAATTATGTTGTCTTACTCTTTCTAATATATTTGTGGAATTGTCACATTCGAAATCCATGATAAAAATGTGCTTGTTTTGGGAAGGTTCATGTTCTAAAGATTTTTCATTTATGCTTGATATTCTCATTGGTATCTGCCGGTTGCTTACAAACTTTAACAAATAGAATGAATCTAAAATATAGACGGTGATTCACTAAAACTTAAGCTGCGATTTCTTGAGTTAAAATACGAAAAAAAAACTATTAAAATATGTCCGAATGTTTTCTTGCTGAAATATGGTTGTTAAAATTTTATTTTTAAATCGTTTTTTCATTAATATATTATGAACGCTTTAGAAAAATGTAATGACATTTTCATAATTTCTTCATATATTTTAATCTTCTGAACCTATTACTCATGGGCATGCTAATGTAGGAAATCGTAATTTTTTCGCACGAATAAATAGCAGCCATAATTTTTTTAATAATGTTTATTCGTTATTATCAGTTTTCTAAAAAATAAACAAAATCAATTTTTGAGACAATCTGTAAAAGGCGACCATCATGGAATTTTAAACTATATGTACTTTTCCACAGAAAGTTTATTTCTGTTATCTGTCAAAATGACCGAAATATGCTTAAATATTAATTAAGTTAGTTAAATTACTAAAATTCTAATGCTGGATGTAAAAGTAGAAAAGTCCATACATTTCTAAGTTCTTCTAGAAAACCGGATCTAGTTAATGTCGTCATTAAAAATATTATCAGAACTTTCGAACATATACAGATGTGACAAAAATATTAGAACTTATACACGAATCCCTGCGAATGTAAAGGAACGCCATATGAAAAAGCACGAATGCATTACAATTTCCCCTCTAATATCTTCAAATGGGCATATCGGAGTTAAAACATCGATCCAGTCAATGCAATAGTAAATTTCGGTAACCGAGATCGTACCTCCAGCACAGCGGAGTTCGAGAGAGTAGGATTAACGGAGGAGATACATTATTGCGCTCTCTCCATTTATCTGGTCATGTATTATTATTCCTATTATTTTATTCCTTAGGGTTTCGCCCATTGGATTTTAAATTCTTATTGAATCTGTAAACTTGTCTCAATCTTTGAAACAAAAAAAAAATATTTCTATATTCAATTAATAGCGACCCATACAGAATGGATATCCATATACATATTTACAGATATTTTGTTGATAATTATGTTATACAGTGTGATCCATCTAACTATTTGAAGTTATTAACCGATTTTTTTTTAAATATTGTGCTTCAAGAACTTTATTTGGAAACAAGATTTCAAAGAGTTATTCCTATTTTTAAGGCACACTACGATATCGAAATACAGAGGCGTACTCGTTTTTTTTTTATAAAAAAATCACTGGTTGACATTTTGTAAATTTTTACTTGGTATATTTTTGAAGTTTACCATCCCATAATTTTTTTATTAATTCACATATTTTAATAAAACTTGGGAGCCAACTAAACCCAGGGCCGTACTCCGTTTTTTTATAAACAAAATCCCTAATAAGATTTCTGGATTTTTGACTATGAAAAATATCGGAGTTTGCCTTAAAAAAAAGGAATATCTCTTTGAAACCCTGTCTCCACGTAAAGATTTTGTTCAACAACATTTCAAAAAAAAATTGTTGAAATCGGTTAATAACTTCAAATCTATGGTGGCGTTTCCAATTTAAATGGATCACACTGTATATCCACGACCTGGTGCATATTTATGAACATTCTATCCCTTAAATGTCTCTGTTGTTGTTCTTCCTAAGACATATTATAGATATTACTAAATGATTTTATTTCCTTCGAGTACATACTTTCAAAGTAAGAAGGCTCTTTCTTTAGTTTACGAGGATGAATTATCCATACTAATGGATGTCTAATATTTGTGGATATCCCCTGGACGCGAAGGGTATCCATTAGTGTCTTAGATGTTTGTGATGAGTGGAAAAATCTGGAGTGTTATAAATAGAATTCCAAAATGAGTCCAAAAAAGAACTTAACTAACTAAACACCAACGTTAGTTCAAGATGATATAAATATTTTCGTACCTTTATAGTTGCAAGATAACGCTGTGACTACCACTACTTTATTATATTTTAGTAAAATATCTGGAATTACAGGCGAGAAACTTTTAATAAACCGTACGTTGAAAAAAACTAATATTATTGTTATTAGAAGTCGATGTTCCATTGTAACTTTGTCTTTGTGTTAACGAATGAAGTTTGTAAGAAAGAATTAGGTTAACAAGGAGGAAAATGTATGTAATCAGAAATAAAACCAAATTGGCGAAAAACGATGTATTATTTTAGTTTACATTACATATAGGGTGACTATTTTTACATTATACAAGAACTTTTTTAAACTCGGGTGGTAATTTATTTCTATAATTTGTTAAAAAATCCAAAATATAAAAATTATACGAAATTAAATTATTGTTAGGAAATTATTACCCTGTACCTATACTTTAATAACACTGCTATTATAAAGCAACTGCGTTGTTATCGAGGAATCACCCTTAATCGACTGAAATATAAATTTGAACAATCAGAGAATTATAATATTGATTTTATTGGGTTTATTCAGATTACCGCAATTTTTAACATTTACATATCAATTACGTTTAAATGGGTTGATATTCTCAAAGTTCTCAAATTACCTAAAAATATATGTAATCTTTTTGATTTGTTATTACAGCTTACATGCAAATAAAACCCACATAATATTTTGAAGAGGCGATTTATTTCTTATTTTAATAGATGAATTACATTAATGCAGTTATTTTAAACACCAGTTAATAATGTGTATATCATTTGTAAAATTGTTTTATGGTAACAAGTTTCAAGCGTCTAATAAAAAAAGTCAAATATCAATCAAAAAACTTAAAATGTCAAATCAAAACGTCAAATGTCAATCCAAAAACCTTAAATGTCACATCAAAATATCAAATTTCAAGTCAAAAAGCTCCAACGTCAAATCCAAACAAGTCAAAAACATCAAACATTCATTCTAAATAATAATGGTATGGCATTTCTTCTGCTCTTACACGTGCAGTCTGTTTCCAGAATGTACGAATATTTTGTTTTCTTGATTTCTGTGATGTAATTTTCCTGTTATTAATTATAATTTCTATAATCCATATAAAAAACGAAGCAATAATTCCCAATGCCAAGACAACTGCTGCAGGATAACAATCTATAAGTCCGACGCTAATAAAATCTGATCCTCTAGAAATACACTGAGGTTTTTTGGTATAAATAGACCTCACTTCTCTGCTTTGAATACCAGTTTCTTGGATTTTTCTCAAACTGAAATATTTAAATCCATTAGTTCCATATTTTAACCAAAAAAATGTTGAGAATTATATACAAAATTTGTTTTTTATACGCCATGTGTAAAATAATAAATACACAAATGCACAAATTATTTCAAATAAATAGACCGTGGAACAGAACAGTAGTATGCATTAAATAATAATATTTAAATAATGAAAAAAAAAATAAAAAATATGTAAATATTACAATATTCTCTAAAAATAAAATGTTGATATTATATATATATATATATATATATATATATATATACATGGCTGCATCTCGCAACGTCACAATCTTTCGAAGTGATTGGGAGCCTGGCACGACCAGAGCCATTTTATCGAAATTTATTATACAGGAGTACGCGAGGTTGAGTTTTAATTACGTCATAAAAACTAGGAAAACCAGTCTAGTATGCGACCTGGAACTATTTGATTTGAATATATTTTGTGATATTGTATGACTATGGCAACATTGTAAGGACTTTATCTTATTCATAACTAGCGCATCTATGATACCATAATTTTAAGCTTAGAGTAATAAAGTAGTAAACTATATAGTAAGCTAATGGGTTCACCAACCCACTTCATAAATACCTTGGTGAATCAAATACCTAAAAAAACTAGTTCGGTAATTTTTGCTCACCCAATTTTTAATAACTTTTTGTAAGATGAATTTTTCTGTATCGCTAACCATGGATCAATTACCCCCAAAAAATCAATTTGCTGTAATCCACATTTTTCACTTTCGTCAAAGAAGTCTCCTGAAATGAGAATTCAATTTTCTAATTATATATACAGTAATGCAGAACAAAAAAATCTAATATTATATAGTAATGGAAATGGAATATGGAGGAAGAAAAGGAAAGCAGACCAGGCAACGAAAACAGGAACAACAATGGTCTTACAAAAAAGACAAATTATAACAAAACGCAAGAGAAAGAAAGCGACAATAAATACTGGAATAGAATTGAGAAGAATTTTAGTACAAGAACCGAAATAAACGATGACTGGAAACAAATAGAGAAAACAATAAGGAAATAAAAATAGAAAAAAGAGGACTGGTTCTGTGATATAGAAATGAAAAGGAGGAAACAGCTAAAAAAGACATTACACGAATAGGTACAGATGAAGAAAAAAGACAGTGCGAAGAACAAAGAAGATATATATGTAGGGTAAAAAACAGAGAGGATATGAAGACCTCTTAAATAAGAAAATGAAGAACACACAAATAAAAGGAAAGTGAAATAAAAATCTATTTGTATAAAAAATAAACCAGGAAATAAAATAACTGATAAAGACAAAACTGTAAAAAAGATGGGAAGAGTACTTTAAAGATACATTAAACAAAGAAAATGAGAAAGAGCCAGTGCAGGAAATTACCACTGGAACTATACAAAATGACGATAAAATATTACTATCGACGACAGAAGCAATATCAGAGATAATATAAAAACAAAAAAATGACAAATCCTCCGACGACAACGAAATATATGAAAACGAGATACAATTCCAGAAGCATAGGAAACTGCAATAATGGTACCAATCTACAAAAAAGGAAATAAAGAAGAATGTACGAATTATAAAGAGATCAATTTACTGGATACAGTTGACCAAATAATGGCGAAGAGTATAAACATGAGGGTAAAAGAATACGGAGAAAACATTTTTGGAGATTACTAATGCGGTTCAGAGAGGAAGATCAGTGGTGGGCCATATATTCACTCTGAAGAAAATGCAAATAATGGGATACGAATACCATCCACCAATTTTCATAAACATCAAAAAAGCTTACGAAACTGTCAACAGGAAGCATCTGTACAAGATCATGAATAACGTCAACATACCAAAAAAACTGATACATCTCACCAAACTGACGCTCGAAAACACAAAAACTAATATTAAAGTAAATAAAAAAACAGCAAAGACTTTTGAGACAAACACTAGACTAAAACAAGGGAAGCCACTATCAACTTCACTTCACATCATACTAGAATGGATAGCTCGAAAAAGTGGAATAAACAGCATACGCACTATGAATACAGGAACGATACAGCTACTGGCAAACACAGACGATCCACTAATGTTAATAACCTCAGAAAAAGAACTAAAAAGTGCCTGCAAAACTTTTAGAGAAGAAGCAGAGGCAGTGAATAAAGATAAATTAACGTTTATGGAAGAGATTACACCACAAAGAAGAGAAACAAAGAGATTTTTTTAGTTGATCTAAATGGACCAAGATCAATGGAATTCGAACAAAATCAACAGCTATATTTGCCCGGGTGTAATTATCAAGGGGAATGGCGATGAGGAGAAGAACATAGAAACAAGAGGAGGAAAATAAAATAGACACGAGAAAGAAATATACTAAGAAGAATATTAGGAGGAAAACAGAAGAAAGAATATGGAAAAGAAGGACAAAGTAAGAAATAAGGAATTTATTTGGAGAAAAGGAAATAAAAAAGACAATAAGATCAAAAAGAGTAGGCTAAGTCACTTGCAGAGGATGGATATCAGAATGACCAAAATGACAAAAAAAATGACAGACATAGAACTAGCAGGAAGGCCAAAAAAAGGTGGTGCAATGAAGGAAAATATGACTTAATAGAGAAAGAAGTTTAGGATTGGAAATCGAAAGAGGGACAGGAAGGAATGAAAGAAAATCATTACTATGCTATGAGCCTAAAAGGCCTGTGTATAGCATAGTGCAGAGAATTATATACAGAATGGCTAATATTTCAATATTTAGTAAACTACTAAAGTTATGAAATCGCTAAACTAAAAGAAAAACTACAGTATTTTATTTGGAAACATGTGAACTAGTCCAATTTGTATCAGTGTGGCACCACAAAATTTAGTTATATTATTATGTGCATCAGAAATTTTGTCGCCGCGAGTACACTATTATTTAAGAAAATAGTAAAAACTGTTTTTTACAGTTTTATTTCAGTCTTAACTTGGCTCACTAAAGATCCTAATTTAAAGAATTTACCGAAAAAGTAACAGAATTTTAAAGACGGAAAATTGAACCAAATTAGAGCTCGAATAAAAAAGATAATATGCAGGGCCGAATTAACCGCTTAAAAGGGTTTTAGCAATTATAATTTTTAGTGCACTTTTAATGACATTTTATATAAATTACACCCTTATTGTGAACAATTCAAATCCCAACTTGTATTTCAGCCCTTGTTTTAGAAATGAAGAGTCAGACTTTAAAATACGGTGCCCCCTAATTTACTTGGGGTTCTAAAAGCACGTACTTAGTTTGCTTATGCATTAATTCAGGCCTTATAATATGAAACATTTTTGTCTTTTTGTCGAAAACAGATAATTTTTCAAAATATTTCTGTAACCGAAATCGTAAAATTACTTTTGAAAATAGCAAATTTACTTTTTATCCATGTAATAGATTTCATAACACAAATATTTTACGAGATAGCAATAATTGCGGCCAACTTGTAGATACAGAGTGGCTCTGTGAAAACACATAATACCATATACGTAAAAAATCACATTTTTTTAATATGTTCACTTTAAACATCGATCATTTGTTAAAAATTGAACAGAAACGATATGAATGAAGTGAATTTAAACGTCTTCAAGTTTCTAATGGTCCATCCTGTAGAATGCTATTAAGTGTTATTTACCAATTAATTTATAGACAGCACTTTGTTCCGCATGGAAAGCAAAATGTCCTTCTCGCATTTTTTTCACACCTTCAACCAAAGGCATATAATGAGGGTGGTGGCCCGGCGGGGCTACTTTTTGTTTATCCGTTTTCCTTCTAATCGTGTCTCTAGAATCCTAAAAAATATTTCACTAAACTATCGCTTTCAAGCACACGGCTGTTAATTGATTTTTATTTCTATAAAAACTCACTGAGAAATAATGCCTGTTAAAAACATTATCGTGAACTCCTAAAATAAATCTTGAGTTTGATAAATCTTCTAGAGTTTGGATATTAGAAGTTGTCGTTTGAAGCAATGCTACTATATGTGCCACGTACGAATTGTACAAAAACATCAAAGACAGAAATAGAAATATAGTAGTAATTCTGCTTGGTACACTCTTTGATTCAAAATGTGGTGCCTGCTGGCAAAGAGCACCAAAAGCTAACAATGTCACATCTAATACAGTAAACTTTGAATTAGTTTTATTCTAAAATTAAATTATAAACTGATTTTAATATATTATATCAAACTTTGATGCATCTAGCCGATCCGCTAAAACAACAATAACATCTAAAATTTAAATCACATATAAAATGGTCTTACTTTCTTTGCTACATATTTTTGCTTTTGTAATTCCCATGCAAAACTGTAGTACAAAAACAGTCCGATTATAATTATTAGAACGATGGTAGAAATCCAGACTTGTTTATTAAATGGTAACGTAAATACGTTAGTCACATATGATAGTTTGGGTTCTCTGAATACAAAAGCAAATCTTGTTGGCGTAATCATTGCAATATAATCAATGATATCTATCCTGTCAATCGTAAAAAACAAAGGAGTACCTAAAATATTTATCATACAAACATTTTTATCAAAAAAAAATATATAAATTACCTCCAATGTCCGCTTTTTTTTCTACTAAAAGTCCAACCAACCCGTCCCATTCAGAATTGTTGTTTTTGTAACCCCATGTAAATTCAATTGAATAGTTTAGTCTGGCGTTTACAATTTTTGCTAGTTCTTCAACCAACACGTAACTAACTTTTGTTACACCGTCGAAGTGTCTGTCTCTGTAAGAAATTACAAAAAACCGTTGAAAATATTTTTAATTCTAACTGAGATAACACATCGAATGTCCTGAAAATAATGTTTTTGCAGAAAAACTGCAAAATCAGGTCGATTTTTAATTAAGCTTGAATTTTTTGAAAGGACCTTTTTAGCGGAAATAACTAATCTGAAATAAATTTTTTATTGTCTTACAGAGGCAGGTGATTGAAAACAGAAATAAAAAAATAGAAGAATTAGTACATGAAATAACAATACTAAAAAATTTTCAAAAGAGAAAACTACATATGCTGATGTACTCAAGAAAAAGAAAAATAAGGTACTGCTGATGAAGCCTAAATAAAAACAAGAAAGTACTAAAAGAAAAAATGAATGACTTGAAAACCTAAGAAGGAATAGAGAAGGAGTTGTCGTCATTAATTGTGAAAGTGAAACTACTAAAGAAAAAAAAGAAAAGGTAGATAATTTAGCAATCAATATGAAGTAGTAGATGACACAAAAAATCCAAGATGTGTTGAAGAAGAATTTATCACAGGAGATGATGAAATTAAAGTAAAAAAAAAAATAATCAAAATAAACTACAAGCAAAGTGTGACACATTGTTAAGGGTACATGCAAAATACAAACAAAAGGAACAACTAAATAAAAATAATCTAATAGTGGAAGTGGATGTTAAACTGAAAAAAAGATGTGAATGAGTAGGTTGAACATTGAATAAAGAAGATGTATGGTAAATGAGTAATTTCACTGGTATAATGTTCCAAGTGTTCAAGATGTGAGTATATAGTAGCAAAATATGAAAACATATTAATATGTTACGATGTGGTGAAAATCATAAAACTACTAATTTTAATTATCAGATTCTAAAATGTATAAACTGTTTTTAAACAAATATAAAATTAAAAAATCTTTAAATACGAATTATAGAATAACTGGTTCAGTTTATTCTTGCTATAGAAGGTTTTAAAAATATAACCAAAAAGATAAAAAATTTATAGGAATTACATAACAAATTAGAGTCTGAGAAGAAGAAAAACACTCTAAAATTATTTAATCAATATTTAAAAGGAATTTCAAATTATGTTAATGATATAAATGTTGTAATAAGCAACCATAATGTTAATTTTAGCAAAGTGCAGAGAGTATAATTTTAGCAAAGTGCAGAGAGTATAGAGTCTTTTTAGTTGGAAAATAATAACATAGTTTCATACCACTGTTGCACTGCTAGGAAGGTATATTTATTGTAAAAACCCATTACCAAATTGTTTTGCTGAAACCGCAAGAAGTCACTTCAAAAACATGGTTGTGTCTCAAAATCAAAAATGCAAGATGAGTTGAAAAATTAATTTTTTACACTTGCCTGTCGACCATTTCGATTTCATTTAAAACATAGCATGCAGCTTTAAAAAATTTATATTTTTGCAGACCCATGATTAATGAAGTACCTTTCAGATCCTATATTTTGTTTGCTAATTTTTTACTTACAGTTAGTTATAAATATAAAGAGGTTACCTTTTGTCTGTTAAATGGTTCAAAGTATCATTATTAGTAACGACTATGCAAGTATTCAGGATAATTCCTTTTAGATTATTTCGACGTTTTGCAATATTATGCACTACTTCAAAATCTTTGAAACCTTTTTCTTTATCCCAAAATCCTGTTGTTTCTACTTGTATTTCATGGTTTGTGCGATATTTGTATATTTTTCTTAAAGTTGCGGAATTAGTTTCGTGTTGTTCAATCAAATTTACGTCACTATCAACTAAAATATCTATTTTTTCAAAATGTTTTTTCATTGCAGTTAACGGTGTTTTATGTAATATTATCCATTTATAAGGAGTTAAAAAGAGTTGAAGATAGTTTGCCTGTAAAAATATGTGTAAGCAACTGCGAAAAAGCCGAAATTTTGTGGTCTTACTCTTTCTAAAATCTTTGTAGAATTATCACATTCGAAATCCATGATAAAAATGTGCTTGTTTTG
This sequence comes from Hermaeophaga mercurialis, assembly GCA_951812935.1. NCBI lineage: Eukaryota > Metazoa > Arthropoda > Insecta > Coleoptera > Chrysomelidae > Hermaeophaga > Hermaeophaga mercurialis. The sequence goes on along the minus strand of OX638363.1, from coordinate 8,422,784 downwards.
GGAAGGTTCATGTTCTAAAGATTTTTCATTTATGCTTGATATTCTTATTAGTATCTGCTGGTTGCTTACAAACTTTAGCAAGTAGAATGAATCTAAAATATACACAATGATTCAAGAAAATTTAAGCTGGGATTCCTTGAATTAAAATACGAGACAAATACTATAAACATATGACCCAATCTTTTCTATCTGGAATAAGTTTTTTTTTTATGGATTTTAGAAAGTTCACAGATTTCAACTTATTTGCTAAAAAATCGGATCTAAATAATATCTTTATTAACAATATTATCAGCACTTTCCATATGCATAATAAAAATTGGCTTGCTTTGAACAACATCCTGTTCTAACGACTCTTCATTCATTCTCGTTATTCGAATAAATATTTGCTTGCCAAACAAGTTCAGCAAACGAAAAGAATCGTAAATATGCCAAACTCACTATTGTACAAAATAATATACCTGTAGTGCAGTAGAATACAAAAATAAAAGAACCTCTTTCTATAGAAGATATCAGAGAAATAGTGGGTAGACTTAAAGAAAGATGATGGGGGAGGACCTAAGAAAATTAAACATCCGACAATGGATAGAAATGACAAAGTGCTCTTGTATATATAAAGATATATGTATATAATTGTATTGGACAATTCTAGTTATATTCAAAACAAAATATATTGCAAATTATTGAGTAGCTAAGGGAAAAAATCTTAATGAAGTGGCCGTAAATAAACATACCAGAAGCGGCTTGAATGATATATTTAAAAACTTTTGTGACTAGTTAAAAGTTAAAAATAGTATTACTAACTGATTAGAATTAGATCTCTAGAGAACTTTAATTTATTTAATTCCAAAATATAATTTTTTAATAAAAAATACTCGTTTAGTCTATTTTTCAGGCTACAAATATCTTTCCGGGTATAGTTAACTGGTCAATAGATTTAATACGAGTAACCATCACTCTCTGTTTACTTTTGATTAATATTATACTTGTTTTCATACCTTTATAGTTGCAAGATAGCACAGTAACCATTAGTACTTTATCATATTTAAATAATATATCCAGAATTGCAGGCGAGAAAAGATTAGACAAACCTACATTTAATAAAACTAAAATTATTGTTAGCGACCGAAGTTCCATGATAACTGTTTTCTTTGTTTTCGGTGAATAAATCACATTACAGCTCGGGAATTTGTAGGAAAGTATTAAGTAGACAGAGGAAAATATATATGTAATTGGAAATAAAACAAATAACCTAAATATGATGATGAGTTTGCTTTACGTATGGGGTGTACAGCATAACATATTTTTGGAAAATTATATCTATGTTTTAATGATATTGATATTCTCAAATATGGAAAAGAACCCTATAGAATTCTCTAAATTAACTTAAATATATATTTGGACACTCATCGAATTAGACTATTGACTGTATTTTGTTTATTCAGATTCCCAAAAAAAATTAATATCAATTACGTTTAAGTGCTTTGCAAGGATTTAATATCTACTTATTTTTTTATTAAAATGAAACACACGTAATATATTTCCCTGAAGTGATCTATTTCTTATTTAAACATAAATTAAGTAAATCACATATATTTTTTTACAACACTAATAAAATTTAAAATACTCAACGGACACTTCTTCTTATACTTTTTACAATGTCTATTTTTCCTTCCAAATGCTTCAGATTCGATGTAATCGTCTATCTGCTCTTCTTTAACGGAAGAAGAAGGTCTACAACATTAAAACTTCATTTTAATTCTAACTATATATTTTTTTACTTACGTTAGAAGAATGTGCAAAATATCCCCGAGTATACCAGTGTTGATTGTTGTATACTCGGCAGCTTCACATATCGCTCTTTGAAGGCAATATTTTCCATGATAGCCGTTCCTTAAAACAATAATAATGATTTTACTAGTAAAATAACAATAGAGAATCAAAAGAGGTTTACGCAGGAATACACGGCATGCAAAAGTATCACCAATAACCTCAAATAGCCCCGTATACGTAATCCAGAAAGACATTTTTTTTTCAAAAAGATTTAATTTTAAAACCACATTTTTTTCTGAAAATTAATGTTTCCGATTTATTTTTTAATAACAGGGCAAATAAAAAGTAGGTGGCTTCATACTTGAAATATTCTACTTTAAATTGACAAAATTTTATTTTTATTCGTTCAGTTGAATTGAAACGTAGTTGAAACCCTACTTTTTATAACTCAAAATATAGTGAAATTGCGGCCCTAAATTGTTGTGAATGTAGCAGTTTCTACTTACTCTTCTAGTTTTGCTTCTAACAATTTATAAAAAAATTCTCTCGTAGATGCGACAAGAGGGGGATATGATAATGTGGTCTGATTCTCAGGAAGACCATAAGAAGACTCAAAGTTGGCTGAAAAAAATAAATCCGCAGGTCCTCTTATATCAATCGGCAAAGCTATCGCCACGAAAACCTAAAATATTAAATACGGTTGTGGAAATTGCTACATGTAATACAAATCGAAATTTTTAGATTTTAATTTCTTTTTAAAACTTCCTACAAAAATCTGTAAATCTTTTAAGACTCCATTTTATAGTTTTAAACACATGTAAATTTCATTTAAAATACTTTTACGTGAAAAACAATTACACTAATTTATACTTACCCCAACGTAAGGGTTTCCAGTGGGAGAATAAGGGAAATTAATAGGGTTTATAAATGTGTATTGTTGTGCCACTGTTTTTGCGACTAGACAAGACAACACGGCACACAAACAGTACAATGCTTTACTCATATTAAACTTATCCTTAACTGAAAGAACAGTTAACTGATCTTCATTCTACTATAACTTCCTAGCTATGATATTAATGGAGGTAGATACTTATTTTACCTGCTAAATGCTAGTAATGTATGAGATAATTGAATCAATCAATTTCAGTAGCGTAACAGTTATTTTATGGTGTTAAGGGTACACTTATCAGAAAAATTATATATTTAATAAAAATGTAATTCAATAAGTCTAGTTAATATGAAATGATAAATTATACTTATCTGAATTTCAACAGTATTCCAAAGCATTTTAAGTTATATTCAATCGACGTAGGTTTCAATGTTTTGACACATCATTTTCTAGATTTAATAGAAATTTCACAGATTTTTTATAAGCGTAAATAATTTCATGTATTAAACATTTTAACCAATCATTATTAAGCAATGTACACAATATTATTTTTCTAAGATAATTGAACTTCTCAGGTTTAATTCTTCATTCAATACTGTATATTGGGGATGTTTTAAGAATGAATTTATTTCACATTCCTTCTAAAAAACAAGTTCTTCTTTCTTGTTACTTATATGAAATGTAGGTTTGTGTTTAGTGTCAATGAGGTGTTTTGCGTAATATGACTTATCTGGTTGTTTTAATCTATAAGCTCGTAAGTGTTCATTGTACCTTATGTTAAAATTTCTAAGTGTCTAGCCAAGATAGATGGCGTTACAATTTGGACAATTAAGTTTGAAAATGTATTACTTTTAGGTTTTACATTTAATAAAAATGAACCTACATTATTTCTTACTTCAAAAGATATTATAGAAGATGTTGTACGAAATATAATTTTTGATATTTTGTTTGAAATATCTAAAAAATATGCATTGTTCTGTATAATTTTAAATGTTATTTTAATGCTAGAACATTATACCATCCTAAAAATTACGAATCGCTTGATTCAATTCCAATTTCAATTTGTTTTTAATGAAATTTTAGCAATAATGATCGAGCTCTATCAGAGTATGACAATTGGATTTTTTTAATTTTTGTTTTTATTATAATTATTAAGTCGTAAAATTTACGAACTATTGATAGAGAAAATAAAAAGCAATTAAACGTCCTATGATAGTCAGAGAAATAGGACATGTAATTAAGGAAATTATGAGGGATTAGAACACAACAATTTAATTGATGAAAACGAGAAAGAGGTGAACGAAAAGGATAAAGAATTAGGAAATGAACGAGAAAATAGAATTTATGAAGTAAAAGTCTTCTCTGAAGTTAAAAACAGCGCTGACTAAGAGTATGTGAAAGTACTGACTAAGGCTGGTACACAGACTAAACCAAAATCCTAATTAGAATAAAATTGCAGCAGATGGCAGTGATGATGCAGATAATGCCAAACAGTTGATGAAAACACTATTGTCCCAAATTGTATTTTAAGAAAAAGACACCTGATGTTATGTTCATATAAGAAACGCAAAAGGAGAAAAAATCGATCTTTCGATTCGAATGATTCTTGAATATACTAACCAATAAATAGCTCGCAAGTTAAAAAAATATAAAGAGAAGGATCTCTCTGATTACGAAGCATGTAAAGGAGAAATGTTAGCTTTAAACTACAGAGACAAAAAAATTGTAAAGGCTTTTTTCCTATTTGTTGGTCTAGATCTCTTATATAGTTTCTCTCCTCTATCCTAATCAAGTTTTATTTATTTATTATTTATTACTTTACAAGCATATTTCTTATGTGATTTTTTTTGAGTTACTACTTAGTTAATTAGTTTAGAGACAACTTCCTCAATTATTTTTTTCAATTTCAAATCTATAGTAATATTAGATACATCTACTACTACTAGTGGTCATGATGAACCTTAAAAATGTCTGTTTTTAATGTTGTTAAAAAATATATGAAAACAAAAATTTTTTGGTCCAAAGGACATTATTTTGTGTGATAATCCATAAGGTATCCCATTTTAAAGGGAAAAGATATATTGAATATGTCGAATAGGGTGCGCGAAAAAACCACCAATAAGGTTATCAAATAATTGACAGCCACAAAGACATGATGCATTTTACTTCATTATTATTGGTCGGATTTTAAGATTATAGTGTTTGAGCATACAGAGGGAAAAAAATTGCAAAAGGTGTTGTAACCTTTTTGTTTTCATAAGATTTTCCTTCGTAAATATAACTCCCCATATTAAAATAACTCCCTATTTTATTATTTACATAGTTCCAAAATGTATTTATGTTATGTCCCAATCTTTGTTGTAGATCTCGTATAAATTTTCTCTTCTCTATCCCAATCAAGTTTTTAATTTTTTTGCTTACATTTTTATACTGGTCTAAAACACATCTGATGTTGATTAAACAATTCCTAAATTTTTCCTTTTCTGTAGGTATTTTCTCTCGATTTTAAAACTATATTAACCTTAGTTGCATCTTCTCATTCTTTAGACCAGTGAGCATCTCTTTCACTTTTTATAATCTTCAACACACTCAGACTGAGAAGTTATGGTGAAAAGAGAATCTAGTATTTGCCAAATCTGCATATTTTTAAAATTTTAAAGTTGTTTGTTTGTTTTTAATAGAAAACGCCTGAAAATAAAGACACATCTCATAAAAAATACATAAAAACATTTTTTTTTGCTCCAAAGGTCATTATTTTGTATGATAATCAAGATGGTATGCGATTTTAAAGGGAAAAAATACATTGAATATGTCGAATAGGGTGTTTGAAAAAACAACCAATAAGATTATAAAATAATTGACGGCCACAAGGACCTGATGCTCTTTACTTCATTATTTTTGGTCGGATTTTAATAGATAAATATAATTATAATCCGATCTTTACTTTATCTAACATTTGAATTACTATTAATTAATTTTTATTTTATTATTATTTGTCAAAAAACGGTTTGTATGAAAATTTTCGTTAGAATGGTACCAACTGGCACCCTTAAAATAATTTAATGAAGACAGGAGAGTGGAAATCGACACCCAATTTGGCGTCACTTTGGACATTCCTAAAAAATGAAGTTCAATTATAGAAGAGTTGAGAAATTCACCAGAGAATAAAATGAAAATTACACCGGAGTATTTCGAAGTAAAAATGAGACAAAATTTGATGATATGAAATATAATATAGACAATCAAATTAATGGTCCGCAAATGGAATATTGGAATAATTTCTAGTTGCAAGAGTCAGGTGTAGGACCCAAATTTCACAATGTAGTAAAAAGTGTTCAAAAGGAGAAAGGTTGGTTTTTATTGACACCTCTATTAACTTATTTCTTATTATTTATTTTGTTTCACAGAAATTCGTTGAAATCGTGACCTTTGGAAATTGTACGGAAGACGTGAGATTTTCCAAATGGCCTGGTGTGTCCTACGTCTGAATACACGAAACACCAAAATAGATTGCATGTCTTAAATATAATGGTTGCAGCAAGAAAAAGTACGAATTATCCTATGAGTCTACATATTCCAGTGACTTCAATATACAAACGAATGGATGTCCTCATATTCTTTACACTTCAGTAACGAGTTTTTGAATATCCACCAAGATTTATTTGCATTCAGAACTGAGGATGACGAGTCTCCACTGACAACGTCAATACCTGTTATCTAGGGTTAACAAAAAACTCTTCAAATTGTACAAGTGGAGAAATATTCCTGTTTGATATAAATTTATTACTGAAAACTTTTTTTGGTCCAGTAACCATAATTGATCAAACTTCATCTACATCAAAATTATCTCTGATTTAATGATACGAGTAGATCAAGATAGTTTACTATGCCTCTATCTTTTAATAATGAAGAAACTTAATAGAATTACAATTCTTGCCTTCTTTGATATCTATGTTTATTTAAAGAGTATTACTGAAGAATTTTCATTATCTTTTAGAATGTTTTTTTTTTTTTAATTTAAATATTTCATCTAACTCTTGCACATAGTCTGTGATATTATCCGTTTTTTGGGGCTGTTTAACTTTGATGTTTACGATATGCCTTAAATCAACAAATGTTTGTCTCATTTTTTCTTCAACATATTCTGTTGTAGTCTCCAGCGATTTCCTAAGCTCTCTCAACTTTAAACTGCATTTTTTTAAAGTGTACCAAATGTTTCCGAATTGAAAGGCGTTTTCCTCTTTGCTGTCTTCAGTAAATATTTTAAGGGGTCAGTGGTATAATTCTAATGAAAATATTTATACAAACTATTTTGAGAAATATCTCAAAAATGATGAATGGCTCAGTGGATAGAGTATTGGACATAAATCCGAAAGATGGTGATAAATAGTAACAGAAGATACTAAGACCACTTAACGACCATGGCATACAAACTACTTTGAGAAATATCTCAAAAATGATGCTAACTTCTACAAACAATCATCTTGAGGAAATTAATACCTTACTTATAAGTAAATATTTGTTAATATGAGTTTTAAAACAATAAAATTACACGTTTAAAAAATTTTATGAATCGTTTGAATGCTTATGTTATGGATTTAGGAATAGTTCTATGCTCTGTTTATAAATGTTATTTTCTATATTTTCGGATTCCAATGTTTTCCGAACCTTACTTTGCTTTATTAGTTGTCTTAATATTTATAAAAATGATGAATGGTTCAGTGGATAGAGTATTGGACTTAAATCGGAAAGATTGTGGTAAAGAGTAACAGAAGATACTATGACCACTTTCGTAACGACCATGCCAGTAAAGGCCGATCTCAGCAGCTAAAAAAGAGAATAATAAAAACATTTATAGAATAAGAACTCATGGCGAAAACGGATCCATTTTTTTTTAAATTACATATTTTACAAATTGTAGAATTGGTGAATTTACAGTGTTGTCTTAAATGTATATTTTTAATAGTAAACGCATAAAAATAGACACATATTGTAAAAACCAAAATGTATCATGGAGTAGTATTCAAAACGAAAACGATAAAAAAAATACATTTTATTTATATAATTATACATATATTTAAATTTACGTATATCTTGTAACAAATTATAATAAAAAATATATATATATATATATATTATTTTACTTCTCTCTGTGTTAAATATTTGTAGGAAGGATGGGATGCAATGCGATAGAGCACTTAAATCAGAAATTTGCAGTTCAAAAGCAACAAAAAAATGATAGATTTTTCGGTAACAAAGCCATTGTTAATCATATTTCGACTGAAGTCTGTATTTAAATTATGGAAACAAAGCTACAGAAATAATTCAGCAAATTTCTATTACTACATATATCGAGTTATCTGCTCATCTATTAACTTTATGGTTGAAAACTGCAAAGAAATGACGATAACAGTAACAAATTTAAGGGGTCTCGTATTTGTTTTAGATGTAACATAAAAGTTAGAATTACAACATTTTGAATTGTTTTGTGAGATTAAGTCTGTCTTTAAAGCCAATGAAATTGAAATCTCTTTTAATGGAAGACCATTGATCAACAACAAAAAATCACTCACAAACCACGGGATTCAAAATGGAGATTTCTCTTCAGCATATCCAGAGTAGCTCACAAATGAGAATGGATAATTCAGCAAGCCTAAATTTCAGTAATATATAAATATCAAAGAGCTCTACCAAAAACAGAAGAGCTGAAGACAATCCAATTCTAATAAGAGAAATGTTCCTTACAAATCCTGGCCACCTCGCTCTTTTGAAACAAAATAATCCTAGATTGGCTGACACTTTTCTTAGTGGAAGTATAAGTACTTTTACTAGGGTATTTGAAGAACAAATAAGAGCTGAAGTAGAACGCGATCTACAAAGAGCGAGGGCGCGCAACTCAAATCCTTTGATACCAAAGCACAGCGTTTTATTGCAGAAGAAATTAGACAGAAAAATATTGAGGCAAATATGGAAGCTGCTATGGAATATAGCCCCAAGTCCTTCGGAACTTTGGTTATGTTTTATATACATTGTAAAGTGAATGGTCATACTGTACAAGCTTTTATAGATTCAGGTGCCCAAACTACCATCATGGCCAAGCGTTGTGCAAAAAGATGTCATCCACTTCGTCTAGTCGACACTCGATGGTCTGGTTACGCCAAAGGTGTGGGAGTTCAAAGGATTTTAGGTAGAATTCATATGGTCCAAATGCAAATTGAAAATGTTTTTCTAACGGCGAGCTTCTTGGTGATGAAAGAGCAACCGATGGATTTATTGTTCGGATTGGATATGCTGAAAAGGCATCATTTCTGTATTCATCGCCGGGACAATGTACTAAAAATCGGTGTCACTGCTATCGAGACTAAGTTGCTACATGAAAGCCATTGATGTTTAGGCGTTCTGCTGGATACGACACAAAACAATCTTTTGTATAGAACATGTTGGAATAGTTCAGTAGGAGCAGAAAGAATAAATGTAGGTCTGAACTCTATAAATCACTTTTGTTTCCCGATATTAAAATAGAAGTAATTATTGTTGACTTCTATAACAGAGGAAATTCACTTGATTAGAAATTTATGATTAAAAAGTTGAATTACTTCGATATGTTAAAATTTTTTGTTTGTTAATAAGGGCTATTCTCATTCAAGATTAAAAGAAGAGAGAGAGACATAAATTGTCAGTTCGCTAGAGAAAGATAACCTAACTTGTTTCTCTGAATATAGATTCTAAACAGATTTATTATTAAATTGTCAAATTTTTAGTAAATTCTGGTTTGTTCGTTTGTTTGTATTTTAAAAATTGAGTAAAAAGATCGTTTTTCGTGGTAAAAACGGTTGAGAACGGCCCAACATTATTAGATACATTTTCGTCATTATTATGTAGAGAGTCTATATTTAATAAAAAAATATGTCACAAGTATTCTCTGAAAATGAAATATTTTCCGTAATCAATACTCTTCGAATTTAGTTTCTGAATCGATATATTTAAGAAAATATAATCAACAGAAATAATCGATTTAGAGTAAGGAAAAAATTGACGAAAATATAAGGTCGCAATAATATCAAAATAACTGGTATTTAAAACTATGGAGATTTAATTAATTTGAAGATAAAATTATTTCAGTACTATCAAATCTTTCAGAAATATGAAATACTTCTTTAAAGACTATCTTTGAGAGGTTTTAATAACTTTAGATTTATAATGTACAATGTTATCATTTTAGTACTCGAAAAAAATAACAAAAAATGTAGCTTATGTAACAAATGACCGGTATATTTCTTAGAGCAAGAAAATAGTTCTATTTTCCTACAGTATGTGCTGGGTAAATTGTCCTTTTGGACATAACCCATAAAAGGATTAAAGAATATGAAGCTTATGACGTTTTAACTAGTCATAAAGACTGTCATGTAATTTTGAGACATTTAGGTAGGGCTCCAAGAATGTATTCTTTACAAGAATTAGAAAATACAGAAATAATGAACAAAAAATAATGCCTATGCAATAAAGATATATTTTAAAATATAAAAGTACAAAATAAATAAATCAATCAGTACTGCTTCCCACTACGCGTTTTTCTGTCCGTTTTATTCCCATTGTCAGTTTTTCGGATTTTCGAAGACACAGGCGCTTCGGAGGTACTTGATCTTCTTTTCATCTGATGACGTTTATTAACAGTTTTTTCAATTTTTTCACATTCATCTGAAGTGGAATCTTCGAAAGAACTGCTACTTGGAAATAGGTCGATTGGCTCTATTTCTTCGTCAATGAATCTCTCATCAATGGGCGAAGTTACGTGTCTGTTTGGCTGACGTAAAATCGATACTGTTCCATTGGCATTTCGTTCAGGTCTCATGTATTTTCTTCTCAAATTTGTACACATGTAATAAACAGTTAAACTTAACACCGAAAAACCGGCAATCGCAGGTACAAAAGTTGGTATATGTATTCCATGTAACAATGGAAAGAAGGACTTGATCAGGAGTCCGCATGTCGCTCTAGTATCGGGAAACATTTTAGTAAAAATGATTGATTTTACAAAAGCAATTTCGCACGCTATCGCTAAAATTTATAATTTGACTTTAAAAACCGTATCAAACAACAAATTTCTATTGTTTTTTTTTTGGTTGCTAAGATTTATCTGAAAAAGTATAAATACAGGGTAGGGTGATTTATTTAAAATAACAGCCGATGACGTTAAGGAATGTAATAAAGACATAATTAAATGATAAATAAAATAAACAAAAACTTTTATGTTATAATAAAAAAATATACTGGTGCATATGGGTTGCTGTAGGTGTCCATTAATCTTGTACAATGGTCAGTTACTAAGCAGTTAATTATTGCCGAATTATTTATTTTCTTTTTATCGAGACACATTTTCCAGATCTAAGACAGACAAAAAAATTAATAATGTACGTATTTAACTATCGTTTAAAAAAGTATTAGTGACCTACTTAAAACTACAGCTTCTGTCAAACTAGTTACATACATATTCAGAAAAAGATGTTGTTACGTTTTAATGTAGTTGAAAATAGTTTGTATTAAAAAATTTATTGAGATAGTTAGGCGTTGCCCGACTTCTGTTTTATTTATTTAAGACCTTCTAGACTACATAAAATCATAAGTATTACATATGGTTGAACTCGTGTTGAAGAAAAGATTCCAAAAATGACTGAATATACAAGGTGATGTATTTAAAAAACCAAAGTGACTAATAATATGAGAGAAACGGCAAATCTAGCAACATTGCAAATGTCAAATCTGGAATTTCCGTATCCCAAAATAGGCTTATCCCAAATTTTGTAGAATTGATACTAGCAATTTACGAGATAAATGGCCGTTTCCAGATTGTGTCCACTGTGTATACAAAATTACTCAAATCTTGCTTAATATAAAGGCAATTCTACAAAAAAATATTTACAGAATCCAAGAAGTATACGTTTTGTTTATGGAATTAATATAAATAGGAAGAAATATTGTTTACTAAATCTCTTCTTGACATCTAATTATGTTGAAAAAGGAACATATCTTCTCTTTCTCTATAGTTTTGGAACACTTCATTTGTTTACTCTTCATGTTAATGTATATTTCGCATTGGACTCAATAAAGCCTCTTTGAATAAATATTTTGCATTAAACTTTGAATGAAAGGCAAATTAAAAATATTTAAAAGAAAAATCCTGAAACGTTCATTAGATGATTTTAAAACATAGGTTGTTATGCCATCCTTCATCGAAGATTTTTGACTGGATTATCAAACTCTGACTGCATTAAGCTCAAAATAAGCAAATTATTTTTTACATTACTATTTACGAAATCAGCATTTAGATTATAAGAAGATTATAGTGTTTGAGCATACAGAGGGCAAAAAAATTGCAAAAGGTGTTGTAACCTTTTTGTTTTCATAAGATTTTCCTTCGTAAATATAACTCCCCATATTAAAATAACTCCCTATTTTATTATTTACATAGTTCCAAAATGTATTTATGTTATGTCCCAATCTTTGTTGTAGATCTCGTATAAATTTTCTCTTCTCTATCCCAATCAAGTTTTTAATTTTTTTGCTTACATTTTTATACTGGTCTAAAACACATCTGATGTTGATTAAACAATTCCTAAATTTTTCCTTTTCTGTAGGTATTTTCTCTCGATTTTAAAACTATATTAACCTTAGTTGCATCTTCTCATTCTTTAGACCAGTGAGCATCTCTTTCACTTTTTATAATCTTCAACACACTCAGACTGAGAAGTTATGGTGAAAAGAGAATCTAGTATTTGCCAAATCTGCATATTTTTAAAATTTTAAAGTTGTTTGTTTGTTTTTAATGAAAAACGCCTGAAAATAAAGACACATCTCATAAAAAATACATAAAAACATTTTTTTTTGCTCCAAAGGTCATTATTTTGTATGATAATCAAGATGGTATCCGATTTTAAAGGGAAAAAATACATTGAATATGTCGAATAGGGTGTTTGAAAAAACAACCAATAAGATTATAAAATAATTGACGGCCACAAGGACCTGATGCTCTTTACTTCATTATTTTTGGTCGGATTTTAATAGATAAATATAATTATAATCCGATCTTTACTTTATCTAACATTTGAATGACGTATCCTATTAATTAATTTTTATTTTTTTATTATTTGTCAAAAAATGGTTTGTATGAAAATTTTCGTTAGAATGATACCAACTGGCACCCTTAAAATAATTTAATGAAAACAGGAGAGAGGAAACCGACATCCAATTTGGCGCCACTTTGGGCCTTCCTAAAAAATGAAGTTCAATTATGGAAGAGTTTAGAAATTCACCGGAGAATAAAATGAAAATTACACTGGAGTATTTCGAAGTAAAAATGAGACAAAATTTGATGATATGAAATATAATATAGACAATCAAATTAATGGTCCGCAAATGGAATATTGGAATAATTTCTAGTTGCAAGAGTCAGGTGTAGGACCCAAATTTCACAATGTAGTAAGAAGTGTTCAAAAGGAGAAAGGTTGGTTTTTATTGACACCTCTATTAACTTATTTCTTATTATTTATTTTGTTTCACAGAAATTCGTTGAAATCGTGACCTTTGGAAATTGTACGGAAGACGTGAGATTTTCCAAATGGCCTGGTGTGTCCTACGTCTGAATACACGAAACACCAAAATAGATTGCATGTCTTAAATATAATGGTTGCAGCAAGAAAAAGTACGAATTATCCTATGAGTCTACATATTCCAGTGACTTCAATATACAAACGAATGGATGTCCTCATATTCTTTACACTTCAGTAACGAGTTTTTGAATATCCACCAAGATTTATTTGCATTCAGAACTGAGGATGACGAGTCTCCACTGACAACGTCAATACCTGTTATCTAGGGTTAACAAAAAACTCTTCAAATTGTACAAGTGGAGAAATATTCCTGTTTGATATAAATTTATTACTGAAAACTTTTTTTGGTCCAGTAACCATAATTGATCAAACTTCATCTACATCAAAATTATCTCAGAATTAACAACAAGAGTAAGTCAAGATGGTTTATTATGCCTCTACCTTTTAATAATGAAGGATCTTAATAGAATTACAATTCTTGCTTTCTTTGATATCAACGTTTATTTAAAAAGTATTACTGGTAAATTTTCATTATCTTTTTGAATTATTTTTCTTACTTACAACATTGTGAAATTTAGATATTTCACCTAACTCTTGCAAATAATCTGCGATATTATTCATTTCATTTTTTTTGGGACTTTTTAACGTTGATGTTTACGATATGCCTTAAATCAACATATTTTTGTCTCATTTTTTCTTCAAAATATTTTGTTGAAATTTTCATTTTAGTTTCCAGCGATTTCCTCAACTCTCACAACTTTAAACTGCATTTTTTAAAGTATCTGAAATATCTCCAAATTGGAAGGCGATTTCCTCTTTCCTGTCTTCAGTAAATATTTTAAGGGGTCAGTGGTATAATTCTAATGAAAATATTTATACAAACTATTTTGAGAAATATCTCAAAAATGATGAATGGCTCAGTGGATAGAGTATTGGACATAAATCCGAAAGATGGTGGTAAACAGTACCTAACAGAAGATACTAAGACCACTTTCGTAACGACCATGCTAGTAGAGGCCGATCACAGCAAGTAACAAAAAGGAATATGGAAAACATTCACAGAATAAGAACTGAAGGCGAAAACAGATCCAATTTTTCTTAAATTGATATATTTTACAAAATATACAATTGGTGAATATGCAGTGTTGTCTTAAGTGGTCTTGATGAATTTAGAAAATATGCAGTTTTAATGAAAGACGCCTGAAAATTAATACATCTTAAAAAATGTTGTTTGAAACGTATTCACAAGGAAAAAGATAGAAAAATTTATGAGTGACTATAATTATACATACACATGTATTTGAATATATTTTGTAATAAGTAATAATAAAATCCATATATTATACTTCGCTTTTTATGTACGAGGCAACTGGCATCTGTGTTTGGGATCCATCGAACTAGCGTCCAAACAATTTTGGGAAAAAAACAAATTCCATTCATATAAAATACATTTAGTGCAGAAACTTAATTAGGATGGTTATGACCGCCGATAAGGAGTGAGCGAGCAGGGAACGATCCACAGTTCCTTTTCAATATTTGTGTCTCCGATGAATGCACCTTTTTCGTGAACGCGACTAAATCGTCACAATTGTCGCTAATGGTCTGATTCAAACCCAAGAATTTTCCAGGAGGTGCATACACAGCAACCGCAAAAATTAAATGTACGGACTGGCATGTTCGGTGATAACTTGTGGGTTCGATATTATTAAAATCTATAGAACACATCCAGCTTCTTTAGAAGATTTGTGTCAAAGAATTGTAGACGAGTGCCGTCAAATCACTCCTGAAATGCTTCGGAATGTACGCAAACGTTTCGAACAAAAACTTTATTACTGTATGGACGCGGATGGTCATCAGTTTGAACATTTAACCAACTAAGTGGTAAGTAAGCATTTAAACATAATGTAAATTTTAAAATATATTTGTTTACAAAGTATGGGGGGAATTTTAAAATTTAAAGACTATTGTAAAGAGAATTGCAAGAGCTTTAAAACGTCACCTTAGCCTACTTCCAATGCCATTGAAATATTTTGGGGTGATTCTTACCCTCCCTTGGAGGTGAAAGTGACGGGGTCAAAAATCCGGAAAAGAGTGTCCCCCTTCAATCAAAAATCGATGGATCTCTGCATTTTTGTAAAATGTTGATGCAGTTTCTGATATCGGCTCTGTTTCCTTTTTGATTGGCCACCCTGTATTTTAAATTCTCGCCAAACCTGTATTAACAGGACATAAGCAGGAATACGTGGTTAATAAACATGGCGTACATACCGCTAACACAAAAAAATATAGTTGGGAATAAGTAAAACAGTCACAGAAAAAAGTTAAGATAAAAACAGAATCTACTATTTGTTAAATTTGCATATTTTACTAATTTTAAAATTGTAATATGCACTTTAAAAAAGTATATTGTTAATGAAAAACTCGTGAAAATTAAGGAGAAATATAAAAACAGAATATTTTTGGACCAATGGAAATTTTATATAATAATCAAGATGGTATTTGATTTTAATGGAAAAAAAACATATCAAATAGGTCAAATAGATTATGTGAAAAGTAACCAATGAGATTGTCAAACAATTGACTACAATGAAGTACTAAACTCTTAGCTTCATTATTATTGGTCAGATTTCAATAGGTAAATATAATTAAAACTCGCCCTTTACTCTCTCTGTCATTTGAATGACGTATCTAATGAATTAATTATTATTTGTCAAAAAATAGTGTGTATAAAAATTTTCGTTCAATAATGCCTTTTAACACCCTTAAAACAATTTAGTGAAGACCAAATAGAGAAAACTAAATTCCATTTTGGTAGAACTCTGGACACTCCTAAGAAATTAAGTTCAAATCTGGAAAAGTTTTGAAAGTAACTGGAAAATTAAATGAAAATTTCAATCGACCAATTTAGATCGAAGCAAAAATTTGTTGATAAGAGGCGTAAGACAAATATTCAATCTAGTGTTTAAGAAAAAAATTGAAATATTGAAATATTTTCGTCGACTATTTGGAAGAATCAGATGTGGGACCTAAATTTCACAATATTCTAAGAAGAAATAATCAAAAGGATAAAGGTTGGTTTTAATTGACACATCTATTGATTTAATTTTTATTATTTATTTTCTTTGACAGAATTTCATTAAAATTATGATCCTTGCTAGTTGTGCAGAAGAAGGAAGATGCAACAACAAGAAGTTCCTGTTATCCTGTGATTCTGCATGTTCCAATTAATTGAGTTGGGAACTGAGGTTGGCACCATCTCCATTTGAAAATTCAACCCCTGTCATCCTGAAGCAAGGATAAACTCATCAAGTTCTGTGCAAACTACAGATGACCAGTGGTTTGTTACTGGTTGTATAAGTAGGGAAATAATCCTGTTTGATATAAATTTCTTTCTGAAAATTTTTCTTGGTACTGTACCCAAATTTAATCAATGCCTATATATAACAAAATTATCTCAGATTAAGTCGAGATTGTTTACTATCTAATAATGAAGGAACATACAGACTAAATTACAGATCTTGACTTTTTGGATATCTTCGTTTATTAAAGAAGTCTCATTGATGAAAAATGTATTACTTAGAATTTGAGATCATACGAAAATTGCGACGAGTTTGATCTAGTTGGTCCTTTCTCGAATTTGACTTTTTTAATGAATTGAATAAATATTAACTAACTCATAAAATATAAAAGTATACATTTTTCTTTATAATTTATTAAAAAAACATACATACATCTAGGCACTGGTTGAATTTCCATTACCTTTTTGAACACTTTTTCATTTATTGACACACGTTATGAAATTTAGATCCTTCACCTGACTCTTGCAAACAGTCCACGAAATTACTTCAATATTCCATATTTTTTCTGGAACATTTAATTGAATATTGATATCATGCCTCATATCAACAAACGTTTGTCTCATATTTGCTCAAAATTGTTCATTTGGAATTTTCATTTCATTCTCCAGCGACTTACTGAACTTATACAGATTTGAACTACATTTTTGTAAGTGTCCAGAATGTCACCAAATCGGAAATTTGTTTCCTCTATTTGGTCTTCAGTAAACTATTTTAAGGGTGTCAATGGTGTCATTCTAACGAAAATTTTTATACATACTATTTTGAGAAATATCTCAAAAATGAAATTAACTTAGATTTAAGTATTCGTCGACAATTTTACAAGAAATTCGTAATTTCAGTGAAACTAATGGATGAAAATATGAAATGTTAATGTGAAATTTGAAACCAGTAAAAAATATATAGGTTTAATAAAATATTGAGCAACGCTGCAAAAATTTTATGAACCGTTTGAATGCTCAGATTATGGATGTAGAATAGATATTTAAAAGTCAAGTGGAAAATACAAATTTAAGGATGTAGCACGGAGCAGTATTCAAAAGATAAAGAAAAGTTAACGAGTGATTTGTACTTTCATATTTACAGGTTTGGTAATAAATAATAAAATCTGTATATTATACTTCGCTTTTTGTATTGATATTTAGGATGTAGGTTGCGCAGTGCTAAAAAACGGGGTTGAAATCCGACAGCTTGAATCCGAATGTTAGCAAGGAAAAAATAACATAGTTTTTCACATTAACAAATTAATTATCATATTCTTTGTGCGATTTAACATTTCACGCTAACAGAAACTATGCGGAATACGTGGTCAATGATGATGAAAATAGTTGCCCATCATAGCAAGTAAAAAAAGTATTCGATTTAATGTCAGAAAATATTGGAGTAATTTTGTAGACTACAAGAGTCAAGTGAAGGATTCAAATTTGATAATGTAGTCAGAAAAAGTATTCAAAAAGATTTTGGAAATTCCACGTCTAAATGTACATATATTTTTTAATAAGTTATGAAATCTATATATTTAGTGTTATTTTCAATATTTAACTTTCCCTATAAGCGGATCTTGATCTGTTTTATGTGTTAAATAATATTTAAGTCAAGAATTAAGCCATTTGTGAATTTTTTTTATGAAAAATTATGTTTGTATTAAAAAGTAGTGCTTTATTCATTAAATAGTATTAAATAATTGATCTCATTTAAATGACATATATTCTTCTCTCAGATCTAGTTTATGGTATCTTTCCATCAACAAACTCTAATTATTCTTTTAAAAGGTGCTAACTGAATGTTGTTTCAGTTAATTATCGAATTACTTCTATACTAATTTGTATCCCCTTATATATTATATCAATTATTTGTGATCTTTCCATTTGTTGGTTTCTAAAATTCCATTTCTTATTGTTATGTTTGCGTTTGTAATATGGTTTAGTATACCTACCAGTGTTTACTTATCCAAATGAGATTCCAATATTTCAAACGAATTACGAGGTTCTTATAGAAAGTTCTATACCTGATAAAAAAACAATATTTCTGAGATTTTTTTGTTATATTTTTAGCAGTAACTATATATGTTCGGTTGTTTGAGGTTTTCGTTATCAAGGATCTGATTCATATAAGTATCATGATTTGCATAACAAGTAATGATATATATGCAATATATTCGTTTTTACCAATACTTGTAATTTTTTTGGTATCAGTTAATAAAGAATATTATTTTCTAACAAGCAATTTACTGTGGTATTTATAATTTACTCTTTGGCTCATTGAGTTACCTATCTAAATAAAAAAATACTGGATATTTAATATTTCGATCAGTTTCTCTTTAGCTTCTATTAACTATTACAAATTCAAAACTTGATTATAGAATCAATGAAAAACCAACACAAGTTCGGTTAAAATGACTATCATGCGGGATTTGAAAGCTAAAAATCGAGAAGGATTAAATTTTGAAAGTTCTCGATGTCATCAAATGCAAATAGCAAAGTATTCGAATAATGGTTCCTATATTAACTCTTTGGATCTCGAACCGTCGCGTTGGAGTCCGATTTTTAATGAGTACTCGTTGCCATTCTTATTCATCCCAATTTTCATGTTCGGCGCAAAATGCTAGACGTTTTCTAGTGGCTGCTTGAAAGGAATTTAAAAATCTTTGCATCCTCCTGTCGTTATTATTAACAACTTGAATATCGTTATCGTACTTTATGGAAGAATTTAAGAGTAAAACTAAATATATTTCACTTAAATTCCATATGGCAGTAAAAAACCAGTTATTAGTGAAACATGTTTTTATAACAAGTGTTTTCGGTTTATGCCAGTTTCGGCTGAAAGCCATATCTTTATCAATTTAAGACGTTAATTTTGGCAGTATAGTTTAACCAATAATAGGAATATTTTTGGAGAAACTGCCAAAAACGTTAAAATTCTAATAAGAATTTAGCCCTAATACTTAATAATTTTATATCTCAAGAAAGAAGTCAAACCTTTTGATATATGAAGAAGTATTTATAAAGTACAGTTACAGAAATAATAACGTTTCAAAATTCTAATTTTCAATAGTAAATACACGATCAAAATATCTATGTCACTGCTTAATTATTTAAAAATCGGTCCACTTATAGGCATACCAGTAGCGTTCTTACCTGTGTGGCTTATATTTAGAATTTCCCCCAGTATCCTTAATGATCTTGCGTTAAATTTGGTTGTACCTATCAATATTTGCAGTCATGCAGATAAATAACATATTTTCTAGCACTAGTCTGTAAGAAGGCTTTAAAGGATTCCCCATAGAAGACAATCAGGAAAAATCCTCTTATTATCTTCTCTCGTGTAGAAAACACCGACAAATTTATTGTAAATCAGAGATTTTTCAAAAATTAAAGATCAATTCATTCTAATGTAGATGTGTATTATTATAAACTATCTAAATTTTGGACTTTAAAGTGAATCAGCGAAGGAATTAATCAATTCCAGCATTGCAATAAAATAGTAAATATTCACAAAACCTATCAAATTTAACATCCCGATTCTAGGCAAACAAAAATTCACATCAAATGCTTCAGGTAAGGAGCTTCAAAAAATAAAAATAAATTCATATTATAGTGTTAAAAATATAGTTTATAATATTAGTATATTTACAATAATAGTAATGGTAAAGTTCATTTCAAGATATTTCGTTGACCTGCCACTTGCATTCAGAGAAATATTAGTAAATCCCTCGGTAGGTGGTCGTTAATCCAAGCAAATTAGTACAGGATGGTATTTAAACCCCCAAATAATTGTATTACTGAAAGAGGAAGTTGGGGTTACTGGAGAATTATTTTGAGACTGAATTTTAGTTTATTGTAAACATTTTATTGTGAAAGTAATTCATTTTGTATTTGTATTATTTTGCAAATTTTTTTTGAAAAATTATATATCAGCGCTTGAGCATCACTAGTCACTAAATTCCTGGCAGACATTTAAATACGACCCAGTTCTTTAAAATGAAGAATTTACAAGATTAACTGATAGTACTCTCCAAGCAGATGGTAAGTCAACGAAATATCTTGAAATTTACTTTATATTATTTATTTTGAAAAAGACAACGAAATATTATAGTATTCTGAAAGAAAAAGATAAAATTATTACTTGTAGATAAATGTATTTAAGAACAATTAAATCCGAAAAGAAGGTCGTAAAATGTATTACCTGATGAAATTTGGGGTACGCAGGTCCTACCATAAATAAAATTTGAACAGATAAGAACATCACAAATCCAAGCTAAGCATTTGTTGAAAGTTTATCCACATGATTAAAAAATCCTTCTAGTAAAGGCTATGACTAAGGGTTTTCGAATTGAGGGACCGTCTACCTGAGCACCTTAAATAATGGCACTGAATTAAGGGCCCTCCCAATGATGAAAATAGGTATATTGATACTGACAATTTTTTTTGTCAATATTAAATTTAAAAGCCCTAAATGAACCATTCATCTTGGCAACGGATAATTCAGTTCATTGAGTCTCATAAAAAATTGAGTATAAAATGAAGTAAATAAGATAATGGAGTTTTAGAATAAGCAAACTTTTTATCAAGAATGACATTTTTCGATAAAATAAATAAAAATTTTGCTCCTCTTGTGCTTGTGAACCCCATCTGTGGACACACTGTACACCCTTAGCATTTTCTTTATTAACGAATAAATTTCAGTCAACATATGAAAAACTTCTTTTTATTCTTAAAGAAAAATGTGTTAATGTTAATTTGATATTTGCACCAAAAACTATTGTAGCTGATTATGAAATTGCTATTTCAATAATCCATTTCTGCGCAATGACCGACCACAAAAATCGGTTGATGCTGGTTTCATCTTAGCTTGGATTGATATTGAAAAATAGAAAATTTAGGGTTAGTTAAAAAAACACCATCAATATCAAGTTGAAATAAGTGAATGTGGAAAATGGACGAGGTATCTTTTTTATCAGACTTCGCACTCATATGGCTAGAGTAGATTTGGCCGATTATCTATTTACAAATTATATTCAGGAATAGCTCCATTTCCAAGAGAACTTTGGTACGAAGCTATTGTTAGTATAGAACAATCCACAAATGCTTGTAATTTCATTCACATTTTATTTCAATTTTTGTTCAGTTACGGAGCTTATTAAATGTAATAACAAAAATCTTAGACATAGAATGAATATGTTAAGGCCCAAAATACTGTATTATAATAATGGCCTCATAAAACGAATTTTTGTAAAATTTGCATCACACCATCAGAAAGTGTAGACATTTTACCAATAATTTGTGTTTTCTTTAAATTTTGTTGTAAATATCTATGTAGACCACGATTCGCATTTTTTTTAAATATTCAATAAAAATAATTTGTCCATAAGACTTATATTAAACCTAGTTTACACATGTATATTTAATATAAAAATAATCGCATTAACTGTTCAGAGTAATATTTTGTCCTCAGTTAATGTTAGAATACCAGGTATAAAAATAGATCATTCCTTATTTCATGTTGGTCATCAATTTGTGACTGTCCTCGAAACTTATAATGGTCATGAAGTTAAATTTGTGGAAAATGGAGTACTTTTAAATGAAAAACCAGATCATTACTCTCATATATTTTAAGAACTAATTTGTAAAGATGTTACCATATTTGAAAGAAAATGCAATAATTGTTCTTAATAATGCTTTATATCACAGACAACTTAATTAAACTCCAAACCATAGCCACTAGAATAAAAAAAATTACAGAGTGGAAAGCGTGTGTTGTATGTGGCGAAATTATGGTGAAAACGGAATTATTAATTTAAAAAAATAAATTAGTGTCGAATTATAAAAGAACAGTTTTAAGGTTGCCACCAACCCAAAATTGTAAAATTGCTTTAAAACTTGTACAGAAAAAATAAAAAAATGTGGAAAATGTCGTGGTCTTTTTCCATTAAATTTCTTTGAATTATTCATCATGGATTTATAAATATTGTTTCAAATAATCCTATTTGTTATTTAGAGTATGTTTTCTCAATTAAATAATAAAATACAGAAGCTTTTTTGTTTTTTTATTTGGAGTTTTGGTTTTGATTAATCCTTGTAAGTTACGCCACTGCTTAAGGAAAATGGGGATCTTATACCCTTTTAAGAATGGGCAATACAACACCTGGCTTCGTTTCATGTTTCACTCCATCTATTCAGTAATCCTACTATAGTCACATCGAAAATGTGAATGATGGTTTTATTTTTTATGCGGCTTACCTTAATTTTTCTTTTCTATCGAAGACTGGTCACTAAAATAAATAACAAAAAATATAAATTTCAAATGTTTTTTTTTAATGTTTTTATCTGCATTCTCCTGACAAAAGTATCTGACTAAAACCATCCTATAGATCTTAATAGTAACTGTATTATATAATTTGTTTTATAAAATACTCATGCAATTTAAATACACAGGATCTACGATATAAAATATGAATAAAACAAATTTTAAAATCACGCCGAAGGCCCGTAAAAAATAAGTTCCGGAATTTGGCCACCTTGTACCCCTGTGCCATTTGTACTTTCCGAGCTGCACTGAAATTGAAACGTAACTTGACCCACCATAGTCTCGCTCAATCCTTCTTGTCCAAAATAACTCAATTCGGCTCCATCCAGAATTACAGAAGCTGAAACATAAAATGTGACATCCAGAAAACAAACAATACAAACTAAACTAACAAAAGTTATTTTGTCAGTAAATGATAGACGTAAATCATAATCAAATGTAATATTTACAGAACAAATGAAGTTGAACCAGTAAAATGCCACACAATTAATTAATACAACTAAAGAAATAAAATATTTTGACAATGTAAGAGAATATTTAAAAGAACAGAAACAACAGCAATAAAGTGTGACACTTTGTGTACATGTGAGGGAACTCAAAATATATCATTTTAGGTTTAGAGTACAGAAGACAACAAAAGCTTCAGCAATAAAATGTGATAATGTGAGATCAAGTGAAGATAAAAAAAGGTGTCCCAGCAGCAGAAGTTATAATAAGTTGCGACGCAAAACAATTAAAAGCTACCTAAACATCAAATAAAACAGTCAAATGTTACATGTAAAAAACAACAAATTGTATAGCAATAATCAGTGACATATTGAGAAGGTAAACAAATAAAATAACATTTTGTGAACAAATAAAGTAAAATAACATTATAAGATTTCCGTTTAAAGAAGCTTCAAGAACAAATCGATTTAAAATATTAAAATGTGACATTTGAAGAACAAATACGTATAAAGCAAACCAATGTGACTTATGTAGCACAATTAGTATAAAGTAGAATAATAAAATGTAATATTTCACTTTCAAATTAAACATAAAACGTTGTAAGACTTAAAAAATATGAATAAGTGTCTCAAAACTAATATAAGAACTATTTACCCGTATAGAACAGCTCTGGTTCAATCTGTATCGGGTTATCAAAATAAACATGGAAGGTATTGCTTGAGCCGTCTGAAAAAAATTTCGTATTGTTTTCCGCCATAACTCTTCCCAATCTTTTCAGCTCGATTTTAACTGCGTAATCAGCAGTTCCGTTAGAAGATCCGTACAAACCAAAACCCACTACAAAAATCCTACGGTCCACTGAGAATTGGATGCTGTCACATCTTCCTCTGTAACGCCACTGATTAGATCTATAAGCGCACGATTGGAATCTATGACAGACCTGAGGAAAATAAAACGGTTAATAAAATAAATATATTGTGAAAATGATGACGTTTACCTGAGATTTCAGTCCTGATCTGGGTTTTATAGGATATTGCAGGCATGGCTTGTTATTGGCGGTGAAATAGAAAAATATATCAATGATTTCTTGCTGGGTCAATATTCCGATTTGAGCAGCACCGTTAGCGAACTCTTCCAAAGACATCGTGGGGATTCTAATAAGATACAGTGCGTTTCCTAAGATTTCTCTTTTATTTTGTGGGGTAACTTCTAGCTCTCTGCGAATGCATTCGGCCGCCGCCCAATTAAGAGCCGCTTCTAGAAGTTTCATTTCTTTGCAATTGAGCGTTTCTCGCGCCAAAACCGACTCTAAAGTCGCCATGTCTATGTCTGTAAAACCCTCAGACTTCACAGCCATTTCGGCCTGAAAATATCAACAAACAATTGGCTCCTGTTGTACTTAAAAAAAATTGTAATTTACCAAAAAAAAATTACACAAATAAAAAAATTTAAACAAGCTTGGAATAATTTATTTAAATACAAAATAGTTTGGTTGGATTTGTTTAACAAAAATTACATACTAGTGTCAAATGTTTATGGTGACATTTATAATTCAGATCTTTCAGCCCCCACACTTTAATCTTTTAACAAAATCTCATAATAAATATAAATAATATTAAAATAACTTTTCATGAAGGTCATAAAGTACATAAGTTAATATAATAAAATGAGGATTTTGGATAACAAAGAATTGAGCTAAATGTTAGGATGGGGGGTATAAATAAAGTATCTAAGGTATTAAGATGTGACAACGTTCAAATAACATTAGCTCTAGTAATAAAATGATATTTGGAGAACAAATAATGAAGCTAAAAATGTCTATTAGTGACAACCCGGTTGTCTCCTTATGAGCAACACCCTCTGAAATCTCTTAGGAAGCATGTGTAAAAGAGGAATGTGTGGCCTTACCTTTTAAGGTGTGATTATCCAGCAGCTAAAGCAGTAAAATGTCATACTTGGTGCATTAATAAAGTGGAGAACAAATAAAATGTGTCATAGAACAAATGACAAAAATTTGGAGAACAAATAAAGAAATTAAAACAATAAAATGTCACATTTTGATATTTGGTACAATGAAGCTAAAGTAGTAAAATTTGATACTTGAAGCATTAATGAAGAATATAAAGCAATAAAATGTTACACTGGGGAGTCTATAATTCACCGAAATTTTTGGAACTATTACCTGTGCATCAATTACTTCCCAACACCTCTGCATTAATTCTGACTCTTCAAAAAGCCTAGATTGGCTCAAGAGTAGACAAGCGTTTTTTGCTGTAAGACTTGTTTCCAAATAATTAACACATGCACGTGCTAGATGGGGTACTATATACTTTTTAGCTACATACAGAGTAGCCAAAACAGTATCAGCTTCCAAATGTATTTCATCACAATAAAGATATCTAAAAAATCATAATTTAATGAATCTATTTAAATAAATATAAGAAATTACCTTAATAAAGTGAGGAATGCTGAAGGTTCCACATCAGGCACTTCTATTTCTTCCTTGATTTCAGCAAGACCCCCATAAAACATTGCATAAAAAACAGAACTACCTGTAGAAAGAACGTACTTATGAGCAGGTATAATGTGAGTTGAACCGGGCGCTCCAACTATAAACCTGTTAAATCAATTTAATTAAAACCAATACATTTTAGAAATTATTTACTTACTTTATATCAGACATCAAATCATTGTTAAACATAGCAGCATTTCTCTCTCTCACTGTATGTTTAGATGCCTGCCAATTTGAATCTAGGATTGTTGATAAGGCTGTTGGAGAGCTACAGGAACTAGAAGAAGGAGACTCTGGTGCGCTGACTGGCTGTAATACTGGCACAGTTTCTTTTTGGCAAATTGTATGTGGAGGAGACAAATCAAGTGTTCCATTATTCAGAACTTCAGCTGCAAAAAATACAATGCAAGAGTTTTTAACTGACATTTTCCTGATTCAAAATAATCTTATTTCTATTTTAACTATGTATAATTAGGAAGACATTTGCGATTTATGATAAAAGCATTGAACAATTACTAATACATAATTCAAAAATGTTAGTTGGTATCAAATAGAAACCATACAACGTCATATACCCATGTTATTCCAAATAAATGGTTAGTGTTTTAGTCAATTTAGTGGATATAAATATTCACTAATATGAAGTATAAGGCATATATTTACTAGATATTTAATTTTAATCAATAAATACTATGTCTATTTAATTTGAACTTGAATACAAATGGTTATTGCAAATGTTACCTTTGAAGCCCTTATATAGAAATATATTCAATGTTACTTACCATTCATCCAAGTTTGCGATAAATTTATATTTTCTTGTATACGTTTGGAAGGTTTAGATCCAATTTTAGAATATAAATTCGACATAGCCATTTGTTATTATTTCCGGAATTATTTAGATTTTGATGAAATTCATCTCGGCATCGCCCAAAACTCAAGTTATTTCATTGTAGCAAGAACATAACTTTTATTTCTAATTAAAAAATAATTTATGCTTGGAGCTGTGCAAAGTCATCATATACGTCAAAGTCAAAAACGTCAATGTTGACTGCATCCAGGTGTTGCCAGCTTGTATTCTAGAGATAACGGTGATTTTCCAAAAACGTAATAGATTTGAAAACTCTAAGCAGAGTAGGGATAGGGTGCATGTCTACTGAATATTGATTAACTGTGAGAATTATTAAAACAAAATTATGGAATTAAATAAGGAAAGATAAACAATACTTATCTTGAATTTCCACAGTCTATATTAAAATTTGGAAATTCAAGATAAGTATTATTTATCTGTCCATATTTATTATGAATAATGTCCATAAAGTAAGAGTTGAAACAACTAATTTAATTATTGAATTTGTTCAGTTAAATGTAAATGTTCACTTATTCAAAATCTTATATGTCCAAAAGTTTTCATATACCTACTATTTAGATGTTACACCGTGATAGTTAAAAATATGCTTTTTTTGAAAAACAGCATAATCTATCAGACGTAAAATCAACACATGATATATGCTAAATATTTTATGATTCCATTACAATGTTTCTAATTGAATTCCCATAGATTTCGATTAATTTGATTTAATAATTTTGTTTTGATTGTAAAATTAAACATATTAGAAATGTGCTGTTTCTCTTTTCATTCTTTTCCATTTAACTAATCTGAACCACAGCAACGCGTGGCTAAGTATAACTAGTTTAACATATTTGTAGACTATTTAATTGTCTTTTAATCTTCTTCTGATCTCTGGCTGAGTGTACAGTTGTCTTCTTTCTTCATTGGGTTGGCCGAGGAGCTGTTCAAGATAATTTCTTGTTAATCTGTTAATTTTTACTTCTACATGCGGTGTACTGAGCCTTTGTGGAAGGTTTTATTACTGATGTACCATGGTGCATTGAAAATCATTTGAACTATCTTTGAGGGGAGGCTAGGGAAGGACAATTTTATATATTAGAGACAGGATCAAACGTTTACTGGACAACCAAAAATTCAGCACATAATTTTTTTTCTTAAGAGTCCACTATCTTTATTGTTTCATCAAAAGTACAGTTAACAAAATTGGATTATTAACATTATATCTGCAACTTTATCCCCATTTATGTCTCTAAAAATAAGATACCAAATACACCAAAAAATCATTATAGCATTTTTAAAGAAAACGGTTTGAACAGTCTCGAATAATTTTTCCTAAATAAAAATTGACTGTTTCTATTCAGCAACTTTTTGAAGTCAGTTAAATTTTTTTTTCTGTGTTTGGCATCAGCTGCTAAGGATTATTAGCCGTTGTGTTCTGTGTAAGCTTTGTTACTGTTTCCCGGCGCCACTTTAGGACCAGTACTGTTAATTTAAAGCCAACGTGGTAATCACCTTTAAGGACGAGAAAAAATTAACAAACAATGTATCAAGTTATTAATAGATATAAAAGTAAAGGTGCAGTTTATAAAAAGTTGAAAAATATTTACTATATAAAAATTTTAGTCTTCTCATTTTAGATTTGTATAGAGCGGAAAAACTGAATTGTAAGAAGTTGCTATCTCGCCACGAATTTGATTAGTAAAATTTTCAAAACTTTCAAAATCGGTTTATGTACAATATTTAAATAGTTCCACATTAATCATATTTTTGTTGTTTGTCTGTTTTAAAAACATTTTAAGGTACTCCCCATTTAGTAAAGTTGTCTCCACTGTCGGAAGCAGATGCGAAACGTTTTGTATTTGTAGTGATGTGCTGAAGATGAATCTGCAGACCACATTTTTTGTGCTTACTGGTCGAATAAACCTCAAGGGATCTTTTACAGAGAAATAGGGGATCTACCCTTACAGGAATCTTAAAAAAAAGATAGAAAACATGAAACTTAATCAACTCATAGAGAAAACGAGATAATATTATTATACAGGGTCCGGCAAACCTCTGTCGTAGTTCTATAAATCCTACTATGCAAAACTAAATGATTTATTTGAAGGATGGATATCTGTCAATGGGGATCAGAATTAAATATTCTAAAATGATTTTCATGTATACAGGGTGGTCCACAGTAAATTAGGCAAATCACGTAATTTTTTTTAATTTTTAGATACTCTATAGTTACTGGTACATACCTAGAAAATATTGATTTTAATATCCCACTCCTTTCGGAGAAAAAAGATTTACCCAAAAATATTACATTTTTATACTTCTATTTAAAAATCTTTGTTTTCTCAGATTTAGCGTTGGAATTTAAAAAATTACAAACGTGAAAAGCCAATAGACTAAAGAATTTTTTAGACAAAGTTTTAATTTTTTATTTTGTACAGGGTGGTCGAAAATTAATGTCACTTTCCAAGAATTTCCAGGGAAGTTTTCTCAAATTTTTCAAATGGAATACCCCAAATTACCTTCATCAACGGATGGCGAATTTTATACCCTTCTACTTCCGGATATACTTTCTTATACATATTTGTCCTCGTTAAAAAGTACACTATAAAACGCCTTTCAATTTTTGGATAATTCATTAATGTAATTAGTGCCGTTTAGAGGTCAAATTTGCAAGTCAGAGATAATTCTCTATTTTCAATATATATATAAAACTCAATGTTTGGTTTTATGTCGAATTTTGACTATTAAACTAAGGTATAACAACAAAAGAAAATTGAAAACAACTAATGACTATTATTATTATGACGAATTGTCAATATCAGGATCCAGGGTCGTTCCTGTCTTAGGCGTAAGTGGTGCAAAACCCTGGCCAAGTTGGTAAAGTGCACCGTAAAATATCAAAAAATGAAAATTGAAACGTGTTCATAAAATCAATCATTCACAATTTATCACACATCAAAATATTATTTAATAATAATGGATTGCATACGTCTGATGCAGCACACGGATGACAAATAACCATAATATTTCGTTTCGTATTATTTAATATACAAGAAATAGAAATTCGAGAACATATACTGTTTAAATATGCGTGCTCAAAGGTATGATAATGGTGCCAATATGAGAGGTAAGCATAAAAAAAATAAACAGCATTTTTTTTTAGACGCTGACTTTGCACTAATTTTCGAATCAGATAATAATTTTTATTTAAAAACAGAACATGGGATACATTCAATAAAAATGCGAAGCTACAAATAATTTTTATATGCGCTGATTGTTTAGTACGAAATTCTATCAAATGTTAACGTCGTCAGCAAAATTTTGCTAAATATATATATATATATATATATATAATTTTGGTTGTTGATATACAACATTTAAATAATCTTAAAGAAACACCAACAAAATTTCCAACAGAAAAAATTTTGCGTGATTTTAAAAGAAGCAGTTTAATTAGCGCAGTCTCTCAGAGTTGAAAACAAATTTCCAACTGAATGTAAATGTGAAAGTGAGGTAAGAAGAAAAAATTAAATGGATATGAGGTTGATGACAAAGATATTAACGTTCCCGAGAAGCAATTTAAGATTAGTTTCTTTTTTCTGTATTATATGTTAGTTTAAATTCGTTCTCTGAAAGATTTGAGCAACTAAGTTTTTACGTGGATAATTTTAGTATTCTTCCAAATTTTAAAATGATAAAAACGATTCCAAAAGAATAGAAAAATATACTGTAACGTCATAAAAGATTTCGATATGTTCGTTTATGTTTATATTATGATTATTTATTATGTCTTCTGGTCCTGTATTGTCTTTAAAATATTACAAATTTTATTACTAGTAAAGGTGTATTATTTTAATTTTTTGTGTTTTTGTTTTCTTAATATTGATCAAAAGTTTCATTGTTATTTATAGGTACTAATATTTTTAATAAGTATGGCAATTTTTCTTGACCCTAGGGCGTAAACTATTCAGAAAAGATCCGAATAAGATTTAATGATTAGGTATAACATAGCTATTAACGCCATTCCTAAAAAGTTACAGATCTAAAAAGCCTGAACTTGGTTTAAAAAAAATTGCTTGTGTTCTTGTTTGATGTCTTTCACCCATTAAATAAATTCTATAAATTTGCTTAACCTTACTTAAGTTTGTGGGTAAACCTTGAGTAGTAACATTTTTGTGCAAATTTCATTGTTGGTATTTCAATTTAAAACCTTTTGGCAATAAAATAATTATTATTTAACTAAAGGAATACATCAAAGGTAGTAAAGAACAAATTGAATAGTAATCCTCTTTCATTTTATGTTTGTTTTGTGTTTTATTTTTGTTTATTACTGCGTTAAAATGTGCCGAAAAGAAAGATAAGTATTGTTTTGTGACTTTATGTGCTGCTTGGGAAAAAAGTAACAAATTAAAAAACAGATACTTTACTGTTGTCCTAGTGGATCAGTCCGGCTCTGCAGTTCGAGTTCTTTAAAATGCTAAATGGTAGTAGATTCGGAAACGCTGGCAACACTGTTTGTGTTAAAAAACTAGTTTGGTATCTCTTATCACCTAACGAGAATGTGAATACTATTCTTTGTAGTAAATGTCAAGTTGCACCCAATCACCCAAAGCAAAATTATAAAAATATACCTTCCCTGCTTACATCACTGTAATGTAAGTCATGAATAAATATGTAAACGAAGTAAATTGTTGAGATGAGATACCAAAGATCAACATATACAACACAGAGAGGTGCGGATTTTGTAGGGTAATCAACTTAATTTGTTGTTTAATTTCTACAATTAAAACAAATTTATCGCTAAATTCACGCCCACGACTTTGACGTTTAACTATTATAAATGAAAAGTAACATTTCTAGGATATAACGTTGCGTTTTAGGTAAGATTTCCCACGGAATTGGTTCTCACGAAAAGTGTATTGTTTTCGCGCATTCTGAACAGTTAAACATTATGTTTCGAATTTCCAGGCAATGGTTGTAGTAAGTGGTAACTGGGTGAAAAATGTTACTATCTGCCCACCTCCCAACGAAACTAGTGATGTAGTGAAAAGTGATGAAATTATGGAAGCCAAAGCAATTTTGACTTGTCGCCCGAATTCCCATCACTTTCAAGAAAGGACGGTAATCCTGGATCAGCCTGTTAAAGTGGGCAGATCTGTGGCTAGGGTTAAACCAACTGCCAATAATGCTATTTTTGATTGTAAGGTGCTATCCAGACATCATGCCCTTCTTTGGTATGAAAACGGAAAATTCTATCTTCAGGTAATACAAAATCGTTTAAAAAATCAACTATTTGTTACTGTTGTATCAATTTTTTTAGGATACAAAAAGTAGCAATGGAACCTTTGTAAATAATAGTAGATTAGCACCAGAAAATGGCAACCAAGAGCTTAGTTCTGGAGATATAGTCCAGTTTGGTGTGGATGTAGTAGAAAATAACAGAAAAGTTACGCATGGTTGTATAATAGCCACAATAAAATTGTTCTTGCCAGATGGGAAAGAAGCTAAAGCTAGTCCTATAACTGAAGGAGGAACTCCCGGTAAGCATATTTTTTATTTACATAGTTTTAACTTTAAACAATTCATGTGACAAATATATATGAAACACAGCACTGAAGACTTATGGCTTAAAGTGGCTTCTCTTATTGTTTTTTTATCAGTTCAAGTACAATTACGATTATGTGCCGTCCTCATTCAATCTTCCTCCTTTGTCCTTCGCCATTGTTCCTCACTTATTTTCACCCATTTAAAAATTACCTTTAATATTTTCCCATCCCAAATATCAAGCTTCATCTCTTTTTTTATCTAGACCAACGTTTTTGACAACTGTATAATAATGATAATGTACGCATTAATGTTAAATATATTCTTACTTTTGCTGCTTAAGACAGATCTTTTGTCTTTAGTGTTTTAAGGTTCCTACAGCTTTACTACCTATCATTATTCGTCTATTTATTTCAATTTCTTCCTCGTTTTTATTGGTTATTAGTGCTTCATTAATTATTTCAGTATAATATTTTGTCTAAAGTTCTACATATTTTTTTCCATACCCTGTTGTGAATTCATATATTTAGGTTTATTCTGGTTTATTTGTAGTGCATATCTCCTCGCTATTTCTCCATATATATTGTTTTAAAATTATAAGATAAACAAGACAATTTTATATGCTCTAGTTGTCCTAGTTCCTTGATTTTTCTTATTGTACATATGTTTTTTCCCACATTTCATTAAGTCGCCAAATTCTTAGCACCAAAGATTTTCCGCTAACAGGCTTCCAAATTTTTTCGTAACAATCAAGATTCACTTCTAAAAAATATTATTTGTTTTGTGTTTGTGTAATTTCAGTTTTCTGGAGATTTTTTTGTTATAGTTAAGGATTTTTTTGTCAGATAATTAATGCATAATAATTGTAACTGACAAAAAATATTGAACATTAACCTTGTGGGGTTCAATCTTCTGTTTTATGTAAAACTAATAAACCGCAACTTTTTTTTAAATACACATTAATAAACTACCTTTATTAAGATAACAAAAAAAAATAATACAGGTTATTTAGAGTTACGTTTTAAGGTGAAGTACAAAATAAATTGAGTAATTACACACGTTATGTAAATTTAATTAAAAAAAAGGTATCGACAAAAAAACTAAGAAAAAAATACAAAAAATATATATAAGCGATATTAAAATCAAGCAGACTTTTCCGCAATGTAGATACATTAAATATTGATGTTAAACATGAAAGTATTCGCTTTTAAGGAATTTTTACAGATGGAAAGCTGGATTGGAAATCTTAATATAATCATCTAGTTTCTGAAATTAATTCTTTAAAATTTGTTTTTATTAATCTGCGATCGATTATGGAAGTTCATCGACTTGTCATGATTTATTTTGCCAGGGTCGACTCCAGACTTAGGTATGGTTTAATTTTGTGGGGAAATTCGACCAATGCCTCATATTTTTATTGATCAGAAAAAAATTCTGCGATGCATAGCCGTAATTTCTCATAGTTATAATTAAAATGTGCATATACTGTTTTAAAAACAAACTACTGTCAAATCCTGTTGAAAATGTTTATCAGAATAACAGGCGGCAGATTGATGAACTTCATATTCCATTTTGCCGTTTGAAAGTGAGTTCTAATGCTCCCAACTATCTGTGACGGAAATTGTTTAATAAGTTACCTAATTTTGTTAAAGAAACATCTGGTATTATTATTTTTAAAAGAAGATTGAAGAACTTTTTATTGGAAAATTGTTTTTATTCATAAAACAAATTTTTCGATTATTTTAATTAATTGTTAAAAGGTAGTACTTTTTAGTAAATGTTTTCGTTTTTTTATTTTTATGCATTATTGACGCATTCCTATATAATTGTAATTGTCAATGGAAAATATAGATTATTATTATTAAGAAATAACAACATAAACAAGAATAATGAAACCTAACATAATGCCAATTTTGTTAAATATTCTGTAACATATATTTAATTATTTGAAACATCTGGTATACCTCGTTAGGTGAAACACAGCTAAAATTTGTTTGGCTAAATAATGTCAGACAAAGCGCGACTAAACTAGACTAAAATACGTGAAATATGGAAGTTGGGCGAAAGGGGAAACTACCCTTTTCTTTAATATCTTTTTTGCACTGTATTTTTTTTATTCTTTATTGTCTCTTAATGAAACGTGAAACCACGCCTTAGCTTATTTCTTTTGTCAGACAGTTATAAAAAAGTTTTGAAGTCATCATTTAATATTTACCAGGATTTACTCTAAAGTGTCAATCTTAACTTAAATTTCTCTATTAAACTCTCTCAGGAATGGTGCCTCTGGATGATCTGTATCGCTTGAATAAATTAATCCAAGAGGCAAACCAACGCGAGCAATGTCTTGAAACGAAACTCCTAGCTCTCCAACACGTGGTAGACAACACCAAAAAATCCGCAGAAGAAAGTTGGCAGGCTTATGTGGGGGAAGAAAGACTTCTATCTAGAGTATCAGCTTTGGAAAATCAATTGCAACAAGCGACAAAAAATTTTGGAGAAGACAGGTTGAGAGAAGAATTAACAAGACTGCAGGTAAAATATACAGTTTGCAAAACTG
Source organism: Hermaeophaga mercurialis (assembly GCA_951812935.1). Lineage (NCBI taxonomy): Eukaryota > Metazoa > Arthropoda > Insecta > Coleoptera > Chrysomelidae > Hermaeophaga > Hermaeophaga mercurialis. The sequence goes on along the minus strand of OX638363.1, from coordinate 8,387,946 downwards.
TGCAAGTCTTTGTTTTAACTGATTTTATTTTATTTATTTAGGAAGATAATGAAGCATATCAAGTAGCCGCAAAAGAAGCTTTGGAGAAGTTGCATGCTGAAAGATTGCAGGCTATCGCTTTGGCTGTGGAGCAAGAAAGGGCGAAAATATCCGCAGAGCAAGAGGCATTGTTGGCTAAAGAACAGTTTGCTAGCGCTCAATCAGAGTTAGAGGTATACTTTTTAATAAGTCTTTTAGTTATTAAAATTTTACACAACCCTAATAATTAATAATAATAATTGAAAATTCATTTCTAGGCTTTTTTTGGCATATGTAACCCTTTTGCATTGAGACATATCTGTTAAGTATATTTTACATAATTTTATTTGGAGGTTTGAACATTAATTAGACCTCATTCATTAAAAAGATAGCATTTTTTTTATTTCGATATATTCTAATTATATTTTTATTTTGTTCACAAGCTTTCAAAAATACTTGGTACCTTTCCCTCTTAACGGGTACTTATGTCCTAAAAATTTTTCTAAACGTAAATATAAAAAAACAACAACAAATACATTCAGAATAATTTTGAATCATTCTAATAATCTGAAGATTGGTCTTAAAACATTTCTAGAGTGAGAAATCTGCTAGTTTGGATTATTGAAAATTAATCTGAAATTTTTTAGCTTTAGCTGAAAGTTAGGCATGTCGCTATACCCTCATCATACGTTGCCCTAACTTTGTCAGTAATGAAATGTTCAAATATTTGTATTGTATTGAAATTATCGTTAAATGTGTATTTTTTGCTTAGGAGATAGCCAGAAAATTGACTGAGCAACAAACCGAGGCCAATGAACAACGGACCAAATTAGAACAATCCTTACAAGATCTGGAATCGAAATTAGAATCTGAATCGGGCAAACTTCTAGATCTCCAATTAAAACTACACGAAATGAATGCCTTTTCTTTGCCCGGTTTCCAGAATCTCGGATCTTTAGTAGCAGATACGGTAAATAAACAAAAAAGTTATATTTAATTTCAAATTATAACGATTTTTTTGTTTTTTGATGACTTCATTTTTATTAGGTTGTTCTACAATTTTTGTCAATAATACTTGATTTAATCGAAGGCAAAAACCTTTGAGCTGTACTCACAATTTTACTGTAATTATGTTAAATTTTGACAGGTAATGTATGCAATTTGTCCTGTGCTGGAAAAATGCTTGTCAAAGATTGGTATTTTTGTAAGATACTTGAAATTTTTCCCCATTATCCCTGAACTGATAGCTCCCTTTATCTTTTAGCAACGTAACATTTTATATAACGATGACGACGTTAAGTGCAAAGAAAACCTGATAAGCGAAAACGATGAATCTGAATCTTTAATAGAGAGTTGCAATGGTTTGGAAAGGCACGTTAACCTCACTGTAAGTTTACCGTACAACTACAATCAAATTCAAGAATTCAATAAAAAAAAAATTTTTAGTTTGAACCAGTTCAAGAAAAATACGAACCGGAAAGAGCCGTCCAAAACGACGCCGAGGTGAACGCGGATGAACAAAATTCGAATGATTTAAGAAATGAACCACAAGAAGAAGAAGTCAAGAGAGTTACTTTTAAGGAATCTGAAGAGACAGTGACTTATGAGGTAACGATTTTTAATTTTAACGTTGTGTCATGCGAATAAAAATGACATTCTAAATGATTTAGCAGGAAAAAGACGACTTGTCTGACGATACGGACGACGCTTTAACCGACAAAGAGGACAATGTCGACTCAAAAACCCTCAAATATCAGTTCAACGCCGCACAAAATGAACTCAGACGTAAAATTGAAACGTTGGAATCTTTAGCTAATACTCACAGAAATAAAATCGAGGAACTTGACAAAGCTCTCGATACGGAAAAAATCGTGTCCAGGAATCATTTAGAAGATAACGAAATGTTGAAGCAAGAGCTGGTCCTGTTGAAGCAGAAGTGGAAAGAGTGCTGCAACGAAAGTCAACAACAGAAGGTAAGAATATTTATATTAAGTGTTAAAATTGCTGAACAAAGACAGATTTTAACTAAATCTAATCCAATTGTCTTCTTGCAATGACTAACACTTTTATTATGCAGGGTGTAACAAAAAAGGAGGAAATAAATTAAACTACATATTCTGGAACCAAAAATAGCTCGATTATACCTAACTTACCTTAGTACAAATGTTCACCCAAAAAGGTTATAGCCCTTTGAAGTTATAAAATAAAATTCGATTTTTTCCAATAGACACGTGACTTTCTTATAGTATGCGCATCTTTAAAAAAAAAAGAAAAAAAAGAAATCTGTACACCCCATAAAACTTTTAGGGGGTTATGAACCCCTAAACATAAAATTTTGAGAGGGTTTAGGGGATAACATTTTTATGTACATTATTATTAAATTATTAATGTGGTACCATTAGTTTAACACATTATTTTGGAAACTTTTTTGCCTCTTAGCACTTTTTCAAAAAGCCAGTTTTTATAAAAATGCGGCCTCTTTTCCATTAAAGATTAAATTTAATTTATAACCTATTTTTTGTTACTACAGAATTTTTCAATGCATAATGGAAAAAAGGCCCCATTTTTATAAAAACTGCCTTTTTGAAAAAGTGCTAAGAGGCAAAAATGTTCCTAAACTAATGGTACCACATTAATAATTTAATAGTAAGGTACATAAAAATTTTATCCCCTAAACCACCTCAAATTTTTATGTTTAGGGGCTCATAACCCCCCTAAAATTTTTATGTTTAGGGGCTCATAATCCCACTAAAATTTTTATGGGGTATGTCGATTTCATTGTTTTTTTTTTAAATGCTCTTACTATAAGAAAGTCACGTGTCCATTGGAAAAAATCGATTTTCATTTTAACTTCAAAGGGCTTTAACTTTTTTGTGTGAACATTTCTACTAAGATAAGTTAGGTTCAAAACGAGCTATTTTTGGCTCCAGAATATGTAGCTTAATTTACAACTTCCCTTTTTGTTATACCCTGTAGAATATTCATTAATTTTCCTAAACTTTTTTATTTGAAAATAGAAATTAACTTCTATATTTTCTCCTGGCTGAAATCCGCTACAAAAACGATGTAACAGAGTTCTTGGAATAATAATTGTTTTGTTTTAGGACAAATTGTCAAGTTTGAATATAGAGTTAGAAACCGCTTTAGTAAAGCTAAAAGAATCTCGCGAAAAATCGGAAAAGTTAGAAGAAAGCTCTGAAAAGCCGGCTCACGCTCAATTAGCCGAACCTCACCTAATAAAACCACTTGTTACTTATGAACAACTGGCCCAGCTCGAAGAAGAACTCGTCTTGATCAAGGAGCGTTTCGCCCAAGTGAGCGAAGAAAAATTAGGAATGCAACACGATCTAACGACGCTCAAATCTCAATACGACTCCGCGTGCAATCGCTTTTACAACAAATTTTTCTGGTATTTGATGCCTTTGGTCAGCATGGTGCTTTATCTGTTAATCAGCGCCATGATTTCTTGATTCGCGGCCATACTTTTACTCTTTTTCTATTTTTTCGTAAAGTTTCTTTTGAAAGTTATCAACGCCTCATAATGTTGGGCCAACGGCAAGAGCAGAAGAACACGAAACTTAACGGTTACGTTTATATTTCGTTACATATTGTACAATGTTTCAATGATGAACCTTATTTGTAAAATTATTGGTGTATTGCGCCTTCTTTAAATATTCAATACATTTTTTTACTGAAACTATTAAAAAAGAATAAATTGTACTGAAAAAAATATGGCATTTGACCGTACTTTTTTACTTGTTATAAAAAAATAGATATGATGGTAGTTAATTCGCACTTTTTTTTTACTTACTATAGAAAAAAGTATATAGAGCCCGTAGTTTGTAAAAGAAATAGTATTTGGATATTTTTACAATATTTTTTTCCTTAAGAAACCAAGATCATTTCTCTGCACTTTTGTTTTACTCAAAATGAAATCAAAGTTAAAATGTTTGTTTTATAACCATTACTATCTCTAAAATTAATCTCTATAAATATCAGATTTAAGAAGTTTTTAGGTACCACTTTAAATTTGTCGATCTTTAATTTGATTTTAAGAATCTCTCTCCGCACTTTTTTAACTTAACTATTCTAAAGAAAATTTGTTGCTTAAATGATCACTGAAATATTAAACGATTTAGTGAATTTTTAGGAATCTTTCTTTAAATTTTATATATTCTAAAATAAACATTTTTACTTTTCTCTTTTTATTTAATATTTTTTTATGTATACATTTTAATTTAATTTTGGAATTGTTATCATTTTATCATATACTCTATTCTCCTACTTTTTATTTAAAAAATATTGGGAAAAATTAAGACATTTATAGATTTTACTAAAATGTTTAAATTTATTTTAAAAGCTGCAACATCCTTTACTTTTTTACTAGAAAACTAATACACTTAGCAGCTGAATTTTTAGATTTATTATTCTAAATTATTTTTGACGCAATTTGTAACAGCTCTTTCTTTATACTTTTTATTTTTACTTTATAAAAAAGGGTATTCCGCACTAAATTTTCTCACTCTTTTAACTTAAAGAATAATTTATGCAATACTTATTTTTGCCTATTTTTTTAAAATTTAACATCGTTTGAATCGTCTTTGTTTTTTCATTTTTCCAGGATTTATCAACTTTTGCTTGTATAAATAATTATTTTGTTCTTCTGCTTGTGGCTGTAATTAAATTTTTGGTGGACTGAAATTGCCAATAAACTGAACAGTTTATTTATAAAACTCCAACATTTACTATCGAGATTATTTAAACTATTGTAAAAGTGTTAGATAAAATGTATTAAGGCTTCAGCACAATTCTTTCCTTCCATCAAAAATTTCTAGTCATTTTGGAATCTCGATTCATTAAATCGGCGTTTCAATTTTAATAAATCAGTGCAATCCAGAAATATTAATTTAAGCAATCAATATAATTTTCATTTACAAAAACGTCAGAATTACTTGAATCAAGACATACTAAATGACTTAGATATAGTATTAAATAATTGTAAATACTATTTATTAAAATTTCTAGTGGTACAAATTCGAAATGATCAAAATACCTGTTAAATACAAAATATTATTTAGCGAATCCTAATAATTTCAACATGTTTTTATGAATGAATGTTGAAACGGAATTTAATATCACAGCAATAGTCCCAATTAGATAATTATTACGTTTCAGAACTTACGAAAGTATTTTTATAAAGTACTTCAGTACATCGCGTTCATATTTAAAACACCTTTGCAAATGACTTCAATATAGTGATGAAGGCGTTCTTGTAAATTATTTATACTTGAAACTCACTTCTTTCTTAATTAGATATTTCAAAATTTCAAAGGTTAAAATATAGTGCTTTCAGAGGCTGTATCAACACAACTCATAAGGTGTGCTTCTTTAAATTTACAATTGAAGCATAGAAACATCAGTTTAAAGCACTATCTGATTGAAACTGTTTCAAGTATTTCGAAAAAGTATTCAAAGACTTCGTATGTTTTTCCATAAGTACTTTTCTTCAAATAATGCTTTTGGTAGTTAAAAAAAGCGAGTATTTGGTTACTCGATACTTTAAAGCACTGTTTGCTAGTTGAATACTTTTCAGAAGCTCTTCTATATTTGTCAAAATTGTATTTTGGTCCTTCATTTATTAAAAAAGCATTTATCAGTGGCAATATGAAAATAATTTTTTAAATTCACTTAAAGTACGTACTTAAAGTACTTGGTACTTGTTATTTTAAGACATCGCTTGGTAATTGCAGTAATTTACAAAAGTACTGTTATTATTATTGTGAATTAGTTGCCGATTGGGATTATTGGAGAGTTTCGCCGATGTAGTTGATAAATTTGAGTGAATATGGTGTGAATATTAATTGCACACAGAGGTTATTTGATTTTACTTTATAAAATATTTACATCAGTTATATTATTTTATTTTTTTAGAAATGTTTCATAGAAACATGGTAGAATTTTTATCTCAACTTTTCAAAATTAGGTTTTTGTAATTGCCATATTAATTTTTACATTGTAGTTGACGTCTAAAAATTCATCCAACAGAGCGCCAAAAATTTAACGTCAGGTAGTTGATTTAGCGTTTGTCCAAATTCATTTTACAAAGTGTGTGCCATATGTTTACATTTTTAATTCAAAAATGAAAAACTGAAATTAAGGGCGTTGAATATATTTTTTATTTCTGTTTGTAGCGCTGGTGTGTATGAATTTCGTTGTATTGTAATTAAAATTCGATTAGAACTAACAAAATTGTTATATCTGCAAATTCATGTGTACTGTATGAAATTGTTAAGACCTCTGCTGTTTTTTTGTAGTGAGAAATGTTTGTTATTATTGTATTTTATGTTAGATTGTATAGTTTCATTAATATATTATTTCTTCTGTTTATAATAATTCATTGTATATATTAAGGCATTTAAAATTTTTAATAGTAAAAAAAATATTTTATCTTCTTTGTTGACAAATTGTTTTTTTCGTGAACTAATTTTGAATTGAACATTACCACACATTAAGTTAAATACCATTTCAGAATATTTGCATCTATAATTTCTAAGCTATTTTCATAAAACTGTTTGAAATAATTTTTGCACTAAAATCTGCATCAAATTTTGAAAAGTTGTGAGAATATATGACAGTTTGGTCAATTGGTGATATGTGAAGATCGGATTTTTTGCCTTAAGTATACAGTAGGTATTTGTGAAATTTATCAAACTTAAGGCAGTGCTGCAGATCCACCAAAAATTTATTTATGTATCAATTTCCAAGCATGGGTGTTAAAATGGACTCTTGAGTGACTTGGAGGATAACATTTGATACATTTCATATGACAAAATATTTTAAGCTGACTTCCTTATTTATTGACAGCTTTCAAAGATCGAATAGACCTAGCGTTACATATCGACAGATATTTCGCACATGTTATTTGTCAAAATGATTTTTAAAGCTATTCATATTGCAGTGTAAAAATTAGTTTAACTATGATAAATAATTGGACACAAAATTTACACTCGGAACACATATAAAGCCTTTAAAATTTCATTGTTATATCAAACCTCCAAAACTCAAACCAGTAGTTAATTTTTTTGTACAGCTAAACTTAGATAATCTATCAATAAAATTGTTATTTGAGCTAAGTTATAAAAAGAACCTTTGAGTTTTTATGTGTCTGGGATGCAGGTACTGCACAGTTTAAATTATGCACCCATTGTATAGGTTTAAAGGCGATCAAAATATACGGGTTGGCAAATTAATTTTATCATTTCATAAATTCAAATTCATATTACAATCTAAAGACACAAATTTTTTTTAACCAATATGACTGGTCCACATAGCAAAAAGTTCTTCATCGAGAAATTAGTGAAAAGTGTTGTGAATCAATAATGAACGTTTTAAATTTTATGACCAAAGAAGCAAACTATGGCTAGTGCATAATTGCCTTAAAAAAGTTTTTATTTTATTTACTTGTTATTGTGAAATATATACAAAGTTTTTCATATCATATTTTTTATCAATTTATAATCAATATCGTTTATATGCAAAGAACACCTAAAGATCCTTTTGTATAGAATATTGTGCCATTGTAATAGTTTTGGTTATAACTTTTATAAAATGTTTTTTTACAGTGGATTAAACGTAAATGGCAACTTAAGTAAATGTAAATAAAATAAAAAGATTTCTTTTAATACCAGAAAAAAACGACTTAAATGTTAGTGGTATAAGGCATACTTATTTTAATTTAAGATTATTGAATGAGTTGCTGCAACTCCGTTCAAGAATAGTTTTTAGAATAAACGGAAGACTCAGAAAATTTCGACATCTGAATATCTAAGCAAAAATACTGTTGTATTAATAGATATAACGCCCCATAAATTAAGAATTGTACTAAGCGATCGTTACGAGAATGGCTTTTTAAAGACACATATATTATAAGGCATATACGCTGAAGTCTAATTCATATATATATATATATGTACTGGTTCAGAAAGTACCTAAGAGTACATGGGCGAAATTTTAAGCAGCGGGCATATATATATATATATGTACTGGTTCAGAAAGTACCTAATAGTACATGGGCGAAATTTTAAGCAGCGGGCAGCGATGTGTTCCCTCTTAACCGAACTTAGAGGTACGACCATGATTACCCGTACATTGCTATCAAATTGACTCGAACGATGTTTCCCACCTCGAAATATCCCTACTTCAAGCTATTAATAATACGTTATCTCTCTTTCATAACGCGTTCTTTATCACTCGCGTGGATTCATGTATGACTACAAATATTCAGGCCGTATCTGCATATACACCCTTCTAGATATATATATACGCGAGTATTTGTAGTTTTATCGCAGCCGCTTCTCGCATCCTAAACGCGATCGTTTTTTATTTAGCCAGTCATTGAGTTCTAATACTCTTTCGTTCATTTCTTTTTCGATATCCTGTTTCCACTTTTTTCTAGGGCGTCCTCTTTTTTGTCTTTCTCTTGGAACCCAATTAAATATTCTGAACGGTATTCTGTCTTCCTCCATTCTATTCAAATGCCTATACTACTTTAGTTGTTTCTCATGTATTGTATCCATGATGGAATATTGAACCTTCATTCTGCGACGTATTTTCTCTTTACTTATGTGGTCTAACAGAGTAACGCCACAACTTCGTATGTTATCTCTGCCGTTAATAATCGTTGAGACGTACCTTTGTTTATCACCCAACATTCCGACCAGTATACCATTAGACTCTACCATAGTTTTATATTATTTATTTATTTGTTTTATTTAACGACGGTCTAGTTCTGCGACCAGGGCTGATCACCGACGCCGGGAGCACGCTACCCCTAACCTGAAATTTTTCCGAATCCTCAGGTATTCCAACCCGAGGTAGGGATCTTTAACGAGCCCAACATCCATGGACTCGGGACCGACAGTATAACGTCTCCTCCGAAAGACGGCATATCTCCACTATACCTCGTGCTCATTGGTATAGTGCCTGCGAGCTGTGATATGCTACTAGTCGCTGCAGGCTGTACGGGCATATTACGACGGTGTTCGCTGGTGCTCATAGTTTTATATATATTCTTTGTTTTTCATCACATTTTTGTTCCACAGGGCTGGATGTAGAGCTCTTCTCATATTTTTTCTAATACATCTGTTTCGTCCTTTCCATCATCTGTAATTGTGACCCCCAGGTATTTTTATTCCCTTACATATTCAATTGGTCCACTGACTGTCTCAATGTCACCTTTATTTTATCCAATAATCATATACTTGTTTTTGTCCGTATTAACCTCTAGCCCCCATTTATCGTACTACTCTTATTAGCTTATTTAACATATATGTCATGTCTGCTAATACTATACTAAGTGACAGAAAGAAGAACACCCAGTAATAATGAATATTTTGAAATATTTATTTGGGTATATGTTTGTTTATGTTAAGATAAAAAACTATAAATTTTTCAGCTATATTACTCTAGCGGTTTTTGTGTTAACTTTTTCAAAAACATTTACTATCGCGTGGGTCTAAAACAAAAAATTAAGCATTTGTAGGTACCACACAGTTAGTGTTATGGTATGGGGGGCTATTGCTATTGGAAATAGGTAACCTTTAGAGGTAACATGACCTCTGCGCGCTACATCCAGGTCATAGAAAACCATATTGTACCTTATGTTCAGACTATCCCCAACAGTACATTCCAACAAGACCATGCACGACCTCATGTTGCAAGGGGTTCTTTGGCTCATTTTGAGAACAATCAAGTTGTTTTGTTGCTTTGACCACCGAGATCTCCCGATCTTTCACCCATCGAGCATGTCTATAATGGGAAGAAGAGTACTCAATTTACCTTACCCTCCACAAACTTTAGCGGCTCTGCAGACGAGTTACATATAGCATGGGATGAGATACCTCAGAAGAAAATCGATCACCTCATTAGAAGTATGCCCAGACGTGTTAATGAGTGCATAAGACATCGTGGTTGATAATTTACTAGTCTAATTCAAATATACGTGTATACCAAATATTGTTCAAATAAAATCATTATTACTGGGTATTCTTCTTTCTATGTCACTTAGTATATTTAGTCATCTGCGGCGAGTATCGTATAGATGGGTTTACCCAGATTCCCATTGGACTTCATTTGGGTTTCCATCGTTCAAGGACTGCATTTGCGTTTCCATCTTCAAGGGATGCATTTATGTAAATTTTAAATAGTGTAGGTGATACGCAGCATCTTTGTTTCAGTTCTTTTGTTGGACAAAAGGCTTCTGATAAAGAGTTTCCGACATTGGCCGTGTCCCGGTTTTCTCTATATAAGGTTTTTATTGCAGCTATGTATTGTCAATTTCTGCCCTATCTATCTCTTCCCAAAGCTTTCGCAGGGGCATAGAATCGTATGCTCTGCGAAGGTGTATGAAAGTCTATAAAACAGTTTTTTTCTGTTATCTGCTTCAGGGTAAAGATGTTGTCAACGTATGACCTACCTGCTCGAAAGCCACTGGGTTTGTCTATTAGATTTTCTATTCTAGCCTTAATTACTCTTCCATACAGTCTACCAATCGACGAAGTTATACTTTCCTTCTCTAGTTTCCTTTTTTGTGGATTGAGCTTATGTATGAGAGTTTAAAATCATTTGGAATATGGTCCCTCCTTAGGCACTTACTAAATATTTTTAGAATAATTTCAAATACTCTCGACGATACATGCTTAACTCAAAAGGCAGATCACCAGGTCCGGGTGTCTTATTATTTTCATCTTTTCTAGAGATTCTTTAATCTCCTCTAAAGTAAGTGCTTCAGTGTTCGTATTGCCCATTTCTGTTTTATTTAATTTAGTATCTGCGTACTTAGCTCGGTGTTCTATTAATAGTTCGCTATTGTATAGCTTCCCTTTCTGTATACATAGGTATAGGATTTATTTTTCGTCTTTCATTCGTTTTTTTTTTGTTGATCGTTTTCCAGGCCTCCCTGGACTTAGATCCGCCGATTGCCAAGTTCACTTGAGCACATTTTCTGTTCCATGCCTCATCTTTTACCATCTTTGTTGTTTTCTTCACTATGTATTTGTAGCGGTTATACTATTGCCGGTCTTCTGTATGCTTTGTTTCCAACCATTTGAGGCATAATTTTTTCTTCCCCACTATAAGTTGTTTCAAGCTATCATCCCACCAATAGTTTTTTATTGTTACCCTTTTCCCTTGGGCCTAGAGATTTTGCAGCTGCTTCGTGTATTTTCCCTTTCAATGTGTAAACATTTGTTGTTGAATCTGTTATTCCTTCCTTCAGCTTTGGCGCTACCCTTAGTTTGTGTAGAAAACTGGTCGATTCTTTTAAGCTTTAGATGTTATAGTAGGATGCCTTCTTTGTTATTTTAATACTTGGACCATTTCTTTTCTGCTTATTGTATTTTATATGCATTATTGCCTTTACCATAAAGTGGTGGGAACCACATTCTCCTCCTGACCTGTTTACTTAAAATGGTCTACAAGTTTTAAGACAGTCCCATGGCACCCTAATTTAAATCTTATCAAAAATGTTTGGGCCACACTAAAAAGTTAATAAGAGGAAATAAGTGATTCTTTTAATTTTACCAAAGTTAAATAATACTGCGATGAACTTTTTGAGATAATTGGAAAACTAGGTGTAAACATGTTTAAAAAGAATTCATAAAAAATGAATCACTAGTTCACACCACAAATGTATATTTAATAGTAAACAATCCTTCTAAAACGTACTTTTTATTATCTTTAAATTTATTGTGTAATTAATATTTTGTACTTATTTTGTAGAAAGTATTTGTTTTATTAATTTTTAACTGTGTCTAAAATACTTAACAGTTTTTCATGCCTAATTTTAATAATAATATGAAGTTAGTTATATTGTAGCTAAATAAGTTTCCTAGTTAAACAATATATTTTAACAGTACACATAGTCTCTTTAGTTCGCGCAATCCTTAGGGAAAAATTAATTTGCCAATCTGTACTAGAATATTACCTCACTCAAATCAAGTTAGATTGCCATACGAATTACTTTTAGCATCGTTAAGGGGGAAGATAGAAATCTTAATAGACCTGAATTAAAACCGTAAAAAGAACGCAAAACTTAGCATATTCGATTTAAGTTATCTCGGATTAATGATAAAAATAAAATCGCCATTGTTCATCAAGAAACTATAATAATTGAAAATTCCATTGTTTGTTTTATAATTTTTTTTTGCCAAGAAAATATCTTGAATGATTTCTGAAATAAGACACATTACATGAATATAAATTATTTATATCAGATCACATGTACTATATTTTAAATATATCAAATTTTACAAATAAAAATAGGTCAGTTAATAATTCTATATTTTATTTACACTGAAAGTTACTAATAATCACCATATAGGCAAAAGTATTCAAAATATATTCGATCTTTTACATGTGTTAAAATTTAATTTATATTTATATAAAAATTAACAAAATTTTTCAGTCAAAATCTTACAACCAAATTTAAAATTTTTATCAATCATATTCTATCATAAGTTTCAGCTGTTGTGACTAAATTTGGTCTACAGCCTGATAGTAAAAATATCGCTCCGTCCTAAAAAAAATAAGTAATTAATTTGTACAATTATTATCCCATATTTTTACCTTTGCAAGACCTGGTAGATTCCTCCAAAAATCGATATTTGGGATCATTTCAGAACCTCTAGCGCCTCTAATAAAATAGAGCAACAATGCCCCTCCAACAAAATATATTAAAGCAGAAATGAACAGAATCAATAAAAATACAGCTCCTCCACTCATACCATCATGATGTTCCGTTATTAAACAAACTTTTGGAGATGATAATAACAATTTCTAAAAAAATACTACTTACTAACGGATACGGCAGTAACAAAAGCTTTGTGTGTAAAAAAGATCTTACATACCAGTTAATTTGTGACACCCAAACAGTCCTTTAAAGCACCCGAAACAAAAATATATCTAATTACTAGAAATGTGTACATCAACAAAAAAATTCTGAAAACAAGTTCCTTATATAGCTCTAAAGAATTAAAATTTTCCTTAATAATTATAATAAGATTTGAGATCACTATCTAACCTTAGAGTTCGGAGAAGACTTCAGTTTCACGAGAAGACTTTCAGGTGTGATTTCGAGGGTTGTTTGGGTGACAAACATTATAAAGCTCAATATAATTTATTTAAATTTCTATGAAAACTATAAAATACAGTGTCGCACAAGAAATATATAAATTTAATAAAGTCCCGAGTTTTGAACAAACAAAAACAAGTAAAAATTGCTATTTTTTTGTCACTTTTTTAAACATGACGTCCCTTATTTTATGGTAACATTTGTTTAAAAAGAAATTGAAGGATAAATTAGCAAGTTGTGGTTTAATTGAATTTTGCTTCAAGTCTGCACTGATGTTTCAAAAATTGCACATCTTAATGAAAAACAAAAGATAAGATATTGATGATGATTGAATGCGGTTCGTAGCCAGCATTAAGTAAGCCAGTTATTTAATAAATAATATCCAAATGAGACAATCAGTCCACAATAAAGAGAATTATGAGGAAATTTGAAGAAACTAGATGTCTAAATGTCTTGCTTAAAACCGTAAGTGAAAATAACAGAATGTGATGTTGGCTTTTACAATCATTCTTCCATTCATTCTATAGCAATACATTTTGAAGTATCGAGTCTGTATAACGGATTTTGTTAAACAAATGGCATCTATATTAAGTTAATATATTAAGAGTTATGGACAGATATTATCAGAAGGCAGACATTTTGTCACACCCGTAATGAATATTTTTATTTAAATGGAACCGTCAATAAACAAAAATTCACGATTCTGGAGTACAGAAAATACTGAAAACCATGTAAAGTTTGGTTGTCATGATTGCAAATAGAACCCTTGGAATTCAATTTTTTAAAAGTAACTTTATAGCCGATATTTAATCAATTTTTTATGCCCAGAAGCTATTCCCTTTTTTCCAAACATAACATAAAAATAATAAAATCTGATTAATGGTTATAGTCGAATGGTAGACATTTACAAGAATTAAGAATTAAACTCTTATGTAAAAATATTATTTATTTCAGATCTATTTTAAATACAAAAAATTGACTTTATTTTTATGTAAATTAATCAATTAAAACTTTATAAACCCAAATTTCTATAAAAATTAACTGATAATTTTTACCATTTCATAAAACATCAAGCAACTTGGAAAGATAAAAAAATATTACTTTCTAATTTCTTACAAATTAATATAGAAAAGCTGTCTCCAATAGTAAATCTTCAGATAATCATATAATCAAACACTATATACTAAAAAACATAACTCATTTAAAAAAATATAAATTATGTCACAATGCCCCGTTAAATAACAAAAAAAATTGAAAATTAGCCAAGGAAATGACAATTTAATATTATTTTTGTATTTTTCCAAACTTAAAGCTATCAATTGTATGTGTTTCTTTTGGGACATCGTAAATTATAAAAAAAAACAATATCCAACAATATTTTTACACAAAATATACAGAGATATGAAAAAATATTTCAAGGAGAAAAATCATCTAATTATATATATTTCTTTGAAAATTATTATTAAATGGCACAAAATATACTACCCATTGTGTTTTTTTAGCACTATAAAAAACTTATTATAAGAAAAAAGTCCTACATATTTCTAATAATAGACATATTTAATTTGAAGAGGTTTTGAGATTTTTTTTTGGGTGCTAGTTGCAACATAATTTAAAAAAATATATATAGAAATATGCATAATTTTATAATGACCCTAAAATAGACCAATGCTTACCAGGAATGTACTTTCATTAACATTTTATGAATATCAACCATTTAGTGAGATAAATGATAAATGCATTTTGTAAATATTTGACAAGAATATGACAAAACTGCAACAGGCTTAAATATCCTATATCTCTAGCTTTTATTTGTATATTATTCATTTTTAACATAATGTAGCTTGCGCATTTTTTATCTTTATAGAGATTACATTAATCACAAAATTGAAGGCCATATTTTTATCATAATTTTTTTCATTTAAAATCTTTCTATATTAGTGTAACTTTAACAAATCAAAGAATACATAAGAGTGTGTATCTTTCTTAAAAACTGATTAAAAATATTTACCTGGTTTTCTTCATCTATAACTTTAAGAAATGGCTGATTAAAAGGATCACATAGTAAAGTTATAGTTGGTTGAATTGTTCTAAAAGAAAAACCATTTTAAAATGTTGATTTTGCTAAGCTATTTTATACTCACTGACTAAGATTATTGGCAAAAACTATTGAATAGATATTATCTTGTGTTGTAAATTGAATTTGACTAGCATTGCCCAAAACTGTATAATTTGTAATCATAATAGTACTGTTAATAGTACTGTTATTAGTACTGTTTGTTGTTCCATATACAGCCCGAAAAAGCTATAATATAAAATTTAAAAAAATAGGTACTTTGGATTTAAAAAAATGTTGATATTAGAAAAGCATTATACTTACAACGCCTGCCGATGTTGTAACATTACCATTTGAAGGAGGGTAAGTATAAGGTTTATCCCGACAACCTATAAACGTATAAGTAATTACTCCTACAGTATCGTTGAGATAATTCAAATTATCGTTAAAAATTGTTGATATGTCTAATTTTGTGTCTTCATTTATTTGACAAGAACACGGATCCTCGTGAATACATACTGCACTTGTAGGGGAAATTAATAAAGTTACGCTAAAAAATAGTATAATATTATAAAAATGAATCATTTTCTTTACATTTTCTCTACTGAATTAAAATTAAAGAAATACATCCAACACAACTGAGGTTATATGTTATAAATGGAATACGTCAATGTCAAATATTTGTGATAGATGTGGCCATCTATGATCAAGTCACTCCACTAAAATATTTATTAAGTTGTGGATATAGATTCAATCTCGGATTTACAAAGCAAAAATATTTAGACAATATACAAAAATAGTAATAGGTACGTGCGCAGTTTTTTTATAATCAATAAACAAAATGTGAAATTTAGCGTTATTTTGTAAATTTTGTTATGAATTATTTTCGAAATCGCGGTATTTTGTTTTGGATATTCGATTGTTGGAGAGTTAGCCACAGCGTATTTCTCTAAACAGGGCTGCTGTCATTTATGTCGTTTGAGGTTATGATAAGAAATATTTGTCATTGTTACAATAACAGAAAAACGTATTTGCGTATTTTAATATAAATAAATGTTATTCAGTTATTCATAATAACCTTAATCTATATAATTAGATACCATTATCACAATGCCGATGCCACAAATTAGAAATTTCAACCTTAAGGTAAATAAATTCAATTTAAATCAGTGGTGTTTTTGTCTTATCATATTCATTTCAGGTCCAATTTTTAGTTCACTTTGTTTTTATGTCACTAAGTTCTATGGGATATTGGAGTTCTACTGGTTATCTCTTTTACAACAGTGTTTTGATCTTGTTGTTACTGTGGAGCTTACATCACGATCAAAACCATGAACCCATACAATTGGTATAATTTAATCTTTCATTTATAAATATAATAATTTTTAAATACTTTTAGGCAATAGTAGTGAATGGAAGTTCAATATTTTTAGATATAATCCTCTTGGTAATGGGTTTTCCTGGGTCAAATGACAGTAAGTATGATAAATTAAAAGTAGTTTAAATATTTTTCTTGGTATTCATTTTCAGGTGCTAGAAACAAATTTTCAGCCGCGATGGCTATACTGCATCTAATAATACGTCCTTTTAGTACTCTTTTGTTGATAAGAAATCTCGAGGAACGAAGTGGAGCCACAGGTAATAAAAAATAGTTATTATAATCAGGATTTTATTTACGAGTTTTTAGGGGTGTTAACAGGTCTTTTACCAGGTGGAAGAAGTGATAGGGGTGATTCTTATGAAGATATTGATAGGGCAACAATACCTCAAACTTCTGGTAAGTCTGGGGGATATGACTTCTCTTCTGCTCAACAAATTTAATTGTTTATTGTTCCATTTAATCATTTTTAAAGTTATAATTTTATTCACTACTAGATTTGCTTACTGAAAAAAAATATAAGTTTAAAAAATATTTAAGTCATTTTTCAAGCTTTTATTGTATTTGTTTGATTTAATTTTTTTAATTTTATCTGGTATATTACACAAATAAGTCAATATCCTTAATTTAAAATATTGTGGTTTGTGAATGACTGTGAGCTGTATATAAATAATTAATTGCATATTACTTTAAATACCGAGTGTAAAACAAATTTTATTAATAGCAGATGAGTAATTCTTGCATAAAGATGAAGTAAGTTGGAAATATTATCTTCAAGGCTGTATGGTATATTATTTCAATACATTTAATTTTTAAAACCATTTGTACTCATAGATCTGTATTTTGTTATATTTTTAAATAACTCGAATAGTTATTACATTTTTATCCTACTGTTTACTACTTTTATTTATATTGAGATTAAAAATATATTTGTATATATGATTCAATTTGCGATATGTAGTTTAAGTGTGCAATTTTAATTGTTTGTTCCTTTACAAATTATGTTGTATTAAAATAAATACTTATCAATATGTATTTTTATTTAACAGGGTGTAGAGTGAGCCACTTAAAAATTCCACCCTCTTACATTCGCTATATTTTAGGTATCCTAGTGAACTGTTTTATTTATGAAATTTTTATTCAGAATAACAAAATTGTGTTTTATATTACATTTTAATATCTCTATCTCACTATTTTTTTTTAATAATTATATTCCTTACACTTTTAGTAGATAGGAGTATTTGTTTAAAAAATTCTATCATGTGTGAAAATTATCAATTATAATTATTTCAAACTCCTCATTGACTAGTTCAAAAGTAAAAATGAGTATGCATTACTTTTGAATGTGTTTTGTAAATTGTTTATATTGTTCAATTATTTGTTCCATAAAACACGGGGCTTTAAAATAAAATGCAGTTTTACCCAATTTATGGGAAACCTAGAAATAATCCTATGACGTTACAGAAGATTTGATGATTATTAAAATAAGGAAGATGAGCAAGCATGCAACTTTAATTAGCCCGCCCTGTATAACTTCTTACCTGCAAATAAAAAATATATTAATGATTTGATTGATCATTTGAAACTATTAGCAAATATATTTGAGAGGCCGCGTAACTCCTACATATTTTACGAAAATGAACAAATCCGAATATACTTACCTTGGCCCGAATAATAAGAAAAATATATTTTTCCAATTAATAGTCTGTGAAATTTATATCGATTCTTTAAGGTATATTGGCTAAAATTTTCACATGAATATTTTTGTATATACCCCGTAACATTTAAAATTATGTTGCGTCTTATTATATTCGCCAGATATCGATTTTTTCATGACCCTAATTGGCAGACTTCCTCTCTTCAAAAATCAATTTTCTTAAATGCTAACTACCTTAATGTTTGCTGTATTGTAAAGTTTGCATTTCAAACTTTCTGCCGCCGTATGTAATTAATCCAAAATATAAATGCCATTGCGCAATTAAAATTTACGATAGCATATGCAAACTTTACTTTGCATGTAACCTTAAAAATTTAAATTACCTTGAGTCGTATGTATGGTAATAATTAAACCACAAGCTAAATAATTGTTTGGTTTGTTGAATATTATGAGGAAATCGATTTGAGCTAGGCAACGATTTTTTTTCTAAATAAAAATGCCTTGGTACTTGGAATTAAAAAAAATTAAATTCAGCGACCCGTTGAAGACAATTAAGGTAAATTTTTATCCAAAATTTAGATTTTTTAGTATATACTTAAGACTATAAGGTGTGTTCGAAAACTATCAATGACATTTTGAAAAATAATTTTTACAGAAGAATTGAAAAATCTTTTAATTTTTTTATAGTCTTCTATATTATTTTATTATATAACAATTCTAGACTTTAACAATAAAAAATGTGTAGGAATATGTGAATCTGTTACCTTAAAATTTATTTCTTACAGATTGTCCTTCTCATACATTACATGTTAACTGTAATGGGTGCCATAGGGACATTTAATCCCTTCGTATATTTGTTCTACAATTTTGTCGTGATTTTCCTATTAATATGGAGTCTATATTCCAAAAGTGACGAGCCACTAAAACTGGTAATGAAAACCTTTCAATAAACTATTTTTTTTTTCAATACATTGCATTTTTAGGCGATAATTATTAATATGTGTGCTATCATTTTGGACGCACTGTATATAGTGGCCCTAGCGGATAATTTGGGACGTAAGTAAAGTTTTTTGCTTTTTGTGTAGAAGTGTTAAACATAAAAATACAATATCTTTGTAATTATATTTTCAAAAATCACGAGAAAGTGACATCAGATGCTATGTGGGTTGCGTAAATGCAGGATACTTAAAGTATTTATGATTTTGTTTTAGAATACAGGGTGGCATTATCAGCAGTTGCATCTGTATTGCATTTAATATTTAGACCATTCAGTATTTTATTGTTGATGAAAAAAGACGAAAAAATGTCTGCAACAAATAATGAAGGTAAAAACAACAGGATACCAGAAATTAACGATAACACAGCTCCCAGTACTATTTCTTAAAGACGATAAGATTTATTGTAAATTTTACAATGTATACCTTATATTCGAATTTCATTAATAGTCGAGAGGTGAACTAATTTTGGTAGGCCCGTTTTAGATATTTAATTTGTTTAGACATAATTTTTAGAGTATTAAGTATGTACTTAAAAAACCTCTAGTTTAGACATCCATCCTAATAGTGAGAGAAATAGTTTTACGAAGTACCTATTTATGTATACAGTCAATACATAGTTTATATTTTCTTTTACAGAACATCCTAATGATCAATCGGTTCAAACAGTAGAAAATTACGATTTTCCTACTTTTAAGAAAAACAAAATAATAATTTTGTAAATTTTTGTTGCAAAAAATTGTCTATGTGCCTTGTTTTCTTCCATAAACATCGATCTTGAGATTTTGTAAAAGACTGAATATTTATTTACAAAAGTCTAATTTCCATTTTGTTATTCAAATTTTAATTTTATGATGCGTTATAAATAAAATATATGTTATCTATTTTCATTATTTACCTGTTATAATTACACAAAACATACCTTGAAAATAGTTAAATTTAGGTATAAGAGATACCTACACTTAAAGGTCCCAAATACTATGAAATTGCGCTGTTTCAAAATGTTTATCACGAAATAAAAACGAAAACTTAACGAAATAAACAATTAAGAGTTTAATTTTTCCTGAGGCAATTAAGTTGAATCAAACCTATTAAGGAAACATTGTGGTTGTTTTTCAATTATATACACGAAAAAATAGTGCATTCTAAATTTTTTTCTTAAGTTAATCGTTAAAAAAATATTTCATCTATATAAACTGCTTTTATATCAAAATCAGTCGAATGAACTTTTCATGAAATGGTGCTTTGCAAAACTTCTATTACAATATTATCAATAATTTTATCCGAAATATATGCTGTTTCATCTACACTATTTGTCTTTACATTTTAAAGCAATATTGGATTTCATTGTAGAAGACAATTTGGGTCGATAAGATGTTCTTAAATGAGATTCTGAAGGTACACTTACTTCACCATAGTCACCTTGCATGTATTTATATTATACATAGAGCATTCTGTAAGCCACGGCGACCTCTTTTACGAAAATGTAATTTTTGAGGCATTCTGATTTGTTATTGCAATAGAACTAAACATTTTATAAAACAATAATATTCCAGATTGTTCTTACTGTTCTTGTCTCATGTATGTAAATATTTTAGCATCAAGAGTTACTGAGAACAGCAATATATACTTATCATTTGCGAAAAATAAAATTTAAAAACAGTCAACCAAAACTTTTAGTGAACAAAATAAGTTATCCAATACTGCAAATAAACAAAAATTTAAAAACTGCTTTATTGTACTGTATTGTACACATAAAAATATACCATAAAATAACAAAAAGATGACATAAAATGTTATGGGATACCAGGAATCGTAGAGGGACAGATGTTCGTTCTATTTACTCGTGGCTAAAATAAATGTAGAGTAAAAGAAAAATAAACCTAAATACAAAAATAAAAAGTTCAAAACTATGATAAAAAAAATACATCAGACAAAAAGTACAATATATGATAAAATTAAATAAAAAATACAAAGAAATAGATTATAACAAAAATTTTCAAGATATCTCTACAGGAAAATTGCCAAAAAACATTCTTAAAAAACGAGAAAAGGTATAAAGAAAAAAATAAGTGGATGAGTAACGAGACATGGAGTAAAATTGAAGAAAGCAATTAAATAAAAATAGAGAAAACAGAAAATAACAAAGAGTTAATACAAGATAACAAGAGAAATAAGGAAAAGTGTCAGACGAGACAAATAAAGACTCATGCAAAGAACAGCAGAAGAAGCATAAGAGGCAGTATCAACGGAATATACTAGAACACTCATTACAAAATCAGAGAACTAAAATATAGAAAAATAATAAATAAAAGATAGGTAGAACACTTAAAGGATATATTAAACATGAAAAGGGAAGGTATTGAACTATGGGAAGAAGAAAAACATATAACTGTACTAAATATAAAAATATAAATATCTAAAGCAAGGAGTGCGTTTGTATAACGGGATCTATTTAATATTAAAATTAGGGAAGACCTGTACACAGAGAAATATTTTTCTAGATTATGGAATTGTTTATTTTGATACATCTTCCTGCATAAGAAGATATCGATAATACAATAATAATAATAATAATAATAAGAGCTACTACACTTTTAAGAATAATAATACTTATTCTAAATATGATTATATAGAAAAATATGTTTGTGACAAAATTAATAAATGTTATCGCTATCCCGTATTTAAAAAGGGAAGTGGTTCCGGGTCATAGGTCCATTTGTCGATGTAATGTTTTCTTGAGATGTTGACTTTTTCATTATTTATTTAGTTGCTAGTAATGGTTTCCAAGATGTTGATAGCTTTTGAGTATCATTTGGATAATTTAAATTATCTGGACGATTTTCTATTTTTATGCTTCGCTTATTATTCTTGATTAAAGATGTGTGCCAGTTTTTTGGTATTTTCGAAATCTATTGTGTGTGTTGTTGTAATGACATACTTTGTCAATGACTAGATCCTTTGATTGTTCTTTATTTACGGCATTTCTTGTTCGTTTTCTTAAACTGACTCGTCTATTTGTTTGCCCTAGGAATGTATGGCTACAGTCTCGACACAGTATTTTATTGAAACCCTATGACTCTCTAAAAATATTTTTGTTTCACGATTTCGAAGAACTATGCTCATCTTTTTGTTAGCTTTGAATGTAGTTTCGATTTTTTGTTTGTGTAAAATCCTAGATTTTACCGGTGGTTACTTTGATGAAGGGTAGGTAAACTTTGGTGATATGTTTTTCTGTTTCGCTTTCTGGTTTTTGTTATATGGTTTGTGTACATTGCCTGTAGCACCTTTTGTGTAACCATTTTGTTGAAGTGTCTTCTGTAGATTGTCTGCCCATTTCTTGGATTATATTCTGAGAGTATGTCAGTGTTTGTGAACGGATGATCAAAGCTTTTACTACTGACTCACTGATTGTTGTTGTGGATGGTGGTAAGACTGGGTGTAGATTTTCTGTATACTGTATGATGCAAGTTACCATTTTCTTTCCTCTTTATAATAATTATATTGATAGCTCTTGCTTGGTCCTTGTAGATAAAGTACGTGTTCTTAAGTATCAGTGTTTTGTTAAACTGATTATACTGTGAACGGCTACATTATGGAATAAGAGCATTATTTCGAAAACCGTTGAATTTTCAGGAAAATCCCGGAACATGTCAATTTTTGCTGTAAAATACCCATGTTATAATTTACATAGAGTAGGGATGACGTCACCGGTGTTCCTGTAGTGACGTAATCGTTATTTTTTTTAAATAGAAATCAATGTCATGTTATACCTCATTTGACAGGGGTTTTAATTATCTATTTAACGACATTACATTTTTAACTAAATTATTTTGTACAAGGTGAGAAATTTTTTTATTTTATTTAAATTCAACCAAATTACAATTAATGCATAAATCCATGACATTCTGAAGTAAAAGCAAAAATAAGTAAAATAATGATTGACAAAAGAAGTGCTCTCAAAACGTCTGAATAATTTTTTTATCAAATGTTAATTATCGAGCAAAGGATAGTCGCACCGTTTATGAATTGTCAATAGTTGTTAATTTTGTTCTTTTTACTTTTGAATAGTAAATTATGGTTTACTTAAGTGCAACACAATGCACAGAAATATTAATTATTGAAATATGAAATTTATTTAATGCAAAATATCCAGACAGCCCCATCCGCCACCCAACAGTAAGTAAAATCGTAGTAAAATTTCAAGAAACTGGGCATGTTAACATATTCCAAACGCTGGGCGTTCTAAAATGGATGAGAACGTGAAACTTGATATTTTATTAAATGTACATGACAATCCTCAGAGTAGTTCAAAACAAATTGGTGTAGATACTGGAGTTTCTCAACAATCGGTATTGCGTATTTTAAAAAAGGAAAAATACAATACAAAATTAAACGAAGACGATCCCGATCGCCGACTGCAGTTTTTTGAAATTATGCAAGATTTATGTAACCGCAATCCACGTTTCATTAATCAAATTATTTTTTCCGATGAAACCACATTTTTTCTACATGGTACAGTGGATCGTCAAAATTGCAAATATTTAAGTCAAAAGAACCCACGTTGGATGACTGAGGCACACACGAAAAATCCTCAGAAACTAATGTATTGGCAGAGATTATCAATAACAGAATCATTGGCCCTTTTTTCTTCAAAGAAAATCTAACAGGAGAACGTTATTTAACTTTTGTAAGAATCGAACTTATACTTGTCCTTCCAAACATGTTTCCAAATTTACCTAATGAAAATATCTGGTTCAAACAAGATGGAACCCCTCCGTTTTATGCACGTGGCGTGTGTCAATTTTTAATAATTGCTTTCCCGGGAGGTGGATTGGAACACGAGGTTTTATGGAGTGGCCAACAAGGTCGCAGGATCTATCACCTCTAGACTTTTTCCTGTGGGGTTATATAAAATCAAGTCTACACAAATAGACCAAAAAACTTACAGGACTTGAAAGATAGAATTAGTTATGAAATGAGTCTAATTACTCCAGAAGTCATCCGCAATGTACTTGATGAAAGTGTCCGTAGATTGGCATATTGTCAAGAAACCGATGGATGACATTTCAAACATGTAATTTAAAATAAGTTTTATGCGAAACTTGTTTACTTTAAAGTACATTATTAATTAAAACATTAATTGTAAACTGGTTGAATTTAAATAAAATACATTTTTCCCACCCTGTATAAAAAATAATTCAGTTAAAAATGTAATGTCATTAAATTAAATTAATATTAATTCATTAAAATTTCTTTCAAATGAGGTATCATGTGACATCGATTTCTATTTAAAAAAATTGACGATTACGTCACTACATCAACACCGGTGACGTCATCCCTACTTTATATAAATTATAACATGGGTATTATACAACAAAAATCGACCTGTTTCGTGATTTTCCTAAAAATTCAACGGTTTTTGAAATAATGCTATTATTCCATAATTTAGCCGTTCACTGTATATTTGGAAGGTTTATACTTCCGTTGAAAGATTTCCAGAGACTCCCCTACAAGTACGTTTGTGATCAAGTATGGCCGGGGACTTTGGATATAAGGTGTGGTTTAGGATATCTTGAAGATTTCTTTCTAAATATCAATTGTTTTTGAATATATTCATTAATGGGACTGTCTTTTGTTATTCGTTATTGTTTTCTCAAAATATGTAGTTGGGTCTGTGGCAATAGTTTGGTAAGTTGGGTCTTGAAGTAGCGTTTCGGTTTTTATATAGTATTCCATGTCCATAATCACCATTGTGTTTCCTTCATCGGTCTCTAAAATGATAATGTTGGTGTTTTGTCGAAGGTGTTGTAGTTCTTTTTTTGTTGCTTGGTTATATTTTGTTTAGGCGATTTTGATGTTCTAAGCACTCGTAATACATCTTAGTTCTTGTCCTGTTTTGAGATTGCTGATTCGACTCCACAAATGATGTTTTCGACCGGTAGTTTACTTAGTGCAATAATGAAGTTAAATCTTCTTGTTAGGACACTTTGGACAGCTTCATCGATATGTTGGTTTGATAAATTGTAGACTACTTTGGGAGGTAGTGTTTCTTCCGTGATTTTCTTAGATTTTTGTTCTAATTTTGTTTTTGTTTGTCTCTTATTAGACTAGTATCCACCTCTGCTCTGAATTAACTCAACTGGTCGATCATATTCCAAAGTAACGGATGGATATTGTTACTCAGGTCGATATGCAGATGTAGCAGTTGTCTCGAGTTTGACTTGTGTTATGAATAACATCTATGGGAAAAATATTAAAATAAAGGGTCACATTTATACCTTGATAAGGTTCAGGGTTAGAAGTACTTTAAAAAGTAGGTCCAGATCAATCTAATATAAAGAACACATTTGCAATTATTTAATAACAATAATTAAAATAGTATAAAAACAAACAAGCTTATTACTTGAAATTAGGAAATTAGCAAATCATAAGTACAATCATAACTGGATGGGTACTCATAAGGACACAAATTTTTGTACAAATAACTATTATCAGATAAACTTAACTACTAATCCATATCTTGGAATATACTGCAATTCGGAAAACTGATCTGAGTTCCTGGTCTTGTCACACTATCCGCAGCAGCAATACTTGCTTTTTCTATAGCTTTCTTCATCGAAATGTTATAATACGTTGCTAAAATGTATGCCAGAGCTCCTAGAAAAGAATCACCTGCTCCTGTAGAATCTATACACTTCACAACTGGGGCAGCAACGTGAAAACTTTCGTTTTGATCAATATAGTAGGCTCCCCGTTCACCTAAAGTAATAAGGACACTATTGCAACCTTTGGAAATTAGGTCTTCAGCTGCCACTTCAGCTTCACTATAAATAAAACAAAGATAATGTATAGGACATTTATAATGAGAAACATTTCTTGTTACCTTAAATTATTAACAGGTAGACCTGAAAAAATAGATGCCTCCGATTCATTAACACAAAATATAGTTGGTAGCGTCAAAAGTAATGGATTATATCCTGTAAGAGCTGGAGCGCCATTTAAAATTGAGATCTGAAAGAGTTGTTTATTTATAAAAAGAAAATTGCTATTTTCGTTCACATGTTATAGATGAAATATGAAAAAAGATAAAATTACAATTGGACATCCAAATGCAATGGATGACATAGAAGAAAAATATATAAGAAAATAACATTTGGACAGACTAACAGACAAACCTATAGAAAGAAGATAATGAGTTCCATCAAAAATAACTGTACAAAAAAACGTGGTTATGCCCCTGATGAAATGAGATGAACTAAATGTATCATGTCCTGATCCAAGAAAAATATTCAAAATTTATGACACAATGAAACTTATTGAGAAGATATTGATTCAGACTTCTTGATTAGGGTTTAAGTAAAATATTGAAAAGAGAAAAGGAAGCTAGATAAAATAAAAGACAATCAAAGTAACTAGATCTATGAGAAAGTAAGTAATAAGTAAAAAAACAAAATAACAAGAGATTTACCCCTGTGCAAAGTTGAATAGCTCTGATAGCCACATCTTCAGAAGTTTCAAGCTGCAAAACTAAGACGTCACAAGTACTTATTAAATTTTCAGCCAATTCTACATCTCTACTGGTAAGTTTGTTATTTGCTCCCGCTACTATCACTATCTGGTTCGCTCCAGTATCCGCAACAGTGATTTGAGCGATACCTGTAGACGAATTTTCAGTAATTTGGACAAAATCAGTTTTGACATTTTGTTCTTTAAGGTTGTTAATATACTTTGAGCCCCAAATGTCATCTCCAACCTTAAAAAATAATTAAATAAAAACTTATTTTAGTTTAAATTAAAGGGGGCCTAACCCTAGCAACAAGTGCTGTGTTTCCTCCTAATTTTGCAGCTGCGACACATTGATTTGCTCCTTTTCCTCCAAAATTTGTTACGAACTCCTTTCCATGGATAGTTTCACCAGATGTTGGCAATCTCGGGGCATAGCTATAAACCACAAAAAAATATGTTGATCCAAAATTATTTCATAAATAAAAGGTTGTTACCTAACAAAATCAATCATGCAAGATCCAACAACAACAATGTTAGAAGTCATTATTATTAATTTATTATTAGACTATAGAAAAATTATAAGTATTGGACGACTTGTTTTAATATCATAAGGTACCTTATCTGTATAAAACAATTTTTTCTTATCAACGTAAAGAGTTTTATAATTGTTTACATTATTTAAATAAAACATGTGTATTGGATTAATACTGTCATTATTGTCATTAATCCAAAGCCTGTTACTCTGCTAGTCAAACACTAGAGTCGAAACATTTACTGTTGATTCAGTGTATATAGAGTTGCCTATCTAGTAGACAAATTTTTGAAGTATGCATTAAAAAGGTTGCATTATTTAATCTGTAACGAAAAAACATTTTTCTTACGATTATAGAAAAATGACATACCACCTAATAAACTAAACAGTATAGTCCTGTGGAAAGTGCCCCATATCTCCACAAAGGGTTCCGAAAAACTATTAAATATGTTAAATACATTATTATTATTATTATTATTATTATTATTATTATTATTATAATTTTTATTATAATTATGTTAATGATATCGAAACCGAGCTTCCCAATGATTTAGAATCTTCATGTGAATTAGAATTACCAGTAGAAAAAATTGCGGTCACACAAGTAAAAAACTTTATTAAAACAAATTTAAACCCTAGAAAAGCTCCATTCTATAACCTAATCATTAAGAAAGTCCTCCAAGAACTGAGAAGAACAGAAATATTACATTTAACGTAAATATTTAACGAAATCCTAAAGCAAAGTTCATGTACCAACGAATTGCGAAAATCGCTTTTCGCATTCGCTATTTTAATTTGTAAACGTTTCATGTACCAACGATAATTCTGGGGAAAAATGTAAAAAAAAAGAACTAGTGTGGCTATAATTATGTGACAATTGACTCTGTCAGTCTATCACAGTCCTGTCGTTTCGTTCGCTTAATGAAATTTAAATATGAAATATTTAAAAAAAATAAAACTTGTTTAAATCGTCCAAACAGTAACATTAAACACAAAAGATTTCTCTATGCAAAAGACAAAACAAAACAATATCCGTTAAGGTTAATTTACTCTTCTTTGAGGACTACGCATGCGTGATTTTGAAAATTTAGCGAAATTGGCATAAAAATTAAAACTGTTTTAATTTTCCCGCACCCTAGATTTCAAATTTTGCGATGTCCTTGAAAATAAAGTAATCGTTACAACTGTCAACGTTAACCAATGGGCAACAAGTTCGCGTTTCGCAATTCGCAATTCGTTGGTACATGAACTTTGCTTAAGACTTTCACATGGCGTGGAACTTTTTTGGACATCTAATCCGTCACTCAATAAGTTCGTAGGATGACATATAGATGGCGCCTCTATTGACAAATCCATATGATTTTTAGGAAGCACCAACCTTCAGACGACGCCTTGCAAAATTTCATGGCAATCTGACGTTTAGTTCACAAGTTACAGTGGTTTCAGTGACGCTACTTTTGTAATTTTCAAAACAATGGAAAAATCTGAATTTCGTGTGTTGATAAAACATTGCTTTTTGATGGGAAAAAATACCGTTCAAGCAAAGCAATGGCTTGATAAGTGTTATGGGGACTCTTCTCCGTCGAGACAAATGGTAGAGAAGTGGTTTGCTGATTTTAAACGCGGTCGTACAGACACAAATGATGCTGAACGCTCTGGTCGCCCAAATTTAGCAATTGTTGCAGAAAAGAATGGTACCGACACGCCTTGCAAAAAAAGCAAACGTTGTAAGTTTCAAACGAAAATATAGGTTGGGTTTAAAACAATTATTTTGAAAACGCGGGTTCAAAGTTAAGTGGACCCGAGTTGTATACAAAACTTTTGCAAGACTGCAAAAACCCAAATGGTAAAGCAGAAGAAGCAACGATCTAATCTAGAAACATTTGCATCCTTAAATAACATAATCTAATTTTCTGTCCTAAACTTTGATTTTTTGAAACATATACAGAAATGAAGAATTTTACACAATAATTATTAAAAACGAACCAAACACGAAATTCCAGTAGGTGAGTGAAGAAGAAATCAGGACAGATTCAACATGAGTACAATGATGGGACGAAATGACATATTTTTGCTCATATTGTTTTCAAAATCTTTATTATTCAGGTTTAAAAGACATACCCATATTATAACTTCTCAGGAAAAAAGACTAAGGTAGGACTATACTTTTTTAATGTAAAAACATTCAGAATATAATTTCTTGTTATAAGAATTAATAGTAAAAAGGGTAAGAATATACATTTTGGAAAGCGATGTTACACAAAAATTTGGAGATAAAGTATTAATTTATCATTATTGCTGTTTAAGAAGTAGTAGAGTTCATCATGTTACCAAAGGCTGGAAAACCACTACATGAATAATTAAAAGAAGCAACCTTATTCCTGATCACCAGTTTGGATTCAGTCAAAAATACTCGACAATAGATCAAGTTCATCGAATAACAGAGATAATAGAGAAAGCTTTAGAATAGAAAAAATCTGCTTAACATTATTTCTTGATGTCGCGTAGATCTTTAACAAGGTATCGCATGAAGGAGTGATCTACAAGCAAAAATATTGCCAAGGATGTATGTAGAAACCTTAAATTTATTCGAATAGACTTTTCAGAATTAAACAAGAAGAAACCTATTCAAATAGAAAAGACATCTCAGCAAGAGTACCTTAAGAAAGAGTATTTGGACCTGTCCCATTTGTACTATATACAAGTTACATTCCAAAGTTGAATCATCTGAAACTAACCACCTTTCCAGATGACACAGCGCTACTTGCAACAGGGCAAGATGAGAGAGACTCTACCAGAAAACTTCAAGAAGCAAGTTATCCCACATACGAGTGGACCAAAAACTTAAAGATCAAACCGAATGAAACAAAATCTATGCACTAAACAATCCAGCACCTTTTGGATAAATAGTTCCCTATGAAAATAAAAACCAAATACCTTGGTATAGCACTAGATATTAAGTCCAAATGGAAAGAATTTGTTAAGAAGAAAAAAAAAGAACTTCACCTAAAATTTAAACACTACATATGGCTCATAGGAAAGACATTCCAGCCTACACCCTGTATAATACAATTGTAGTTCATGAGCAGATCCCAAAACCAACATGGCTGTATGGTATACAACTCTGGTTGTGTGCAAAAAAACTTCATATCAAAATAATTCCCACATTCCAAAATAAATCTCTACGTAAAATGGTCAATTTTCTATACACACCGACATGCACAGAGATATTGGCATTCCAATGATTAAAGAAAAAATAAAAGGTTTGATAAGAAGCACCAAAATCGACTTCAACTCCATGAGAACGCAGAAATACTTCAACTGCTGGACAACCACCATCTAATCCGAAGATTGAAGAGGATAAAACCATTTGAACTCGTCTGGTGATAGTATCAAAGCAGAACAAACTAAAGGACACAATTGGACTAATTTAATGACAAGTACCTTGTTGTACGATATTCATTTGAAAATGGTTCTATTATATCAGTTTTAATTGTCGTTACACTAAGTGTAATTAATTAAAATATATATTTGAAGAGTTTCGAAAAGATGAACATATTTGGGATTTCCAAGGGCATTGCAATCCAATACTGGCAAATGCCGCTAAGAAACCCCAAAATTGCTCATGTGTTGGATTCATTCCAATTATTTGACTTCTTAGTTGATTAACAATTCTTCTTTGTTCCTTGGAGAATTTTTTTAGCAAAAACTTGGGACTTAACAGGCCAGTAAAAATTCATAAACGATCAACTGAACCTATAAGGCCCAAATCATCACCAAAAATATCGTTGAACTTATGACGAGATGTTGACGGGCCCCTGAAAGTAAAAAAAATATATTAAAATATCTGTAAATTTATAAAACTATAATCAAATATATACATAATTTTGTTTGGTTTTTTCTTACAGTAAATTACTCCGTAAATCATGCAGATAAAAAATAATAGATTTTAGTTGTTTTCAAAACGCTCATGGCGTTATGCTAAATCTCTTCAATTTTCTATATCTCAGGATTTATATATTTATCCATATCGATTATCGACATATATCGACATTCCGGTTTTAGGCCATATAAAACGCAGATGGAATGTTTTTCGACAGAGTTGGACTCCGGCAATTTCTTAGCAACCGTTATAGAAATTTATATTCTCACCAGAAAAGTTAAAATTGCCCTTAGTTAAAAGAGGCACAACGAATGAGACTAACATTTTCGTTATAAGAATACATGAAAGAAGTAAAAGCATTTAGTACAAGTAATATTGTTCTGATAGTATGTACAGGGATTTATTTAAATATCGCCCTGTACGTAGAACTTATTTTTTATTTAACATTTTCTAAATTATAACATTTACTGTTTATTTAATATTACGTTAGCAAAAGTTTTGAGGCAAGCTCGCGTTCGGATATCAAATAAACATTTTCGTTAGAATCATCGAAATTAATAAACATTGGGGTCTTCTTGGTTGGAAAAATAAAAAGAGATTAAAAGTCAAGTTGATAGTGCTTACCCCTGAGATTAAATGTATTAATTTTTTAAAGATGTAGGTTGCCCTAATATTTTGTAAGAGTTGTTTTTACTCACAGATAAATAAATCGTTATTGTTTCACACAGCATCTTTAATTTCCATTAATCAAGTAAGGTAGTGGGTTAAGACCCCACTGAAAATAGAATTTAGATTATTTTATATATTTATTGAAAGAAAATAACCCAATACGTAACAATATCTATAATATGTTTCAGAAATTTCCAAAGATGTATCTACAGGATTTCCCTAAACATCCATCAGGTCATGAAAATACAGTGAAATATTTGGAAATTTAATGGATATCCATAAGGTATCCCTAGATATCCGTAAATATCAAATAGATATTCCGGATATCTACCTGATAGGTACATCTAATTGATGTGTATTTCACATCCATATATGCATTATGGAGACACTCATTCAATTCGAAATATAAATGACATATTTATAGAATATACATAGGCAGAGATAAAGAAAAAACACCTTAAATGAAAAACTGGAACCAAGAATAGAGAAAACTAAGAAATAGATAATATTAATATTTTGGTAATACATGATAAATTGTTGATCAAGTTGTTGAGGCTATACCTATTTTCTATTTTATTAAATTTTGATAATTTTTGTAAGTGGTAAATGGGCCAATACCTTTCTGCTCTTTTCTGAATCGTGTCGTGTGACTGCTTTGGCTCCCGTGGGAAATCTATCTCGATAAATCATCATTTTATGTTCTTTAGGAAGATGATACCGTTCTTGAAAGACAACCATAGTGCGGTTTACTACCGTTTCATAACACGATATCCACTTTATAAGCACTCATTGCGCCATATTCAATATAGATATACGTGTTTTCTATATCTATCGACAATTATCTGTACTATGGCAATATCCGTAATTGAAATTTCTTATTTTTATTTTAACTCCGCGCCTCAATGACAAGAAAGTTGGAGATTACCACAAAAATACTGTCGCATGTGGGAGTAGCCGCTACTAATTTTTGAATTTCGCTTTTGTCGGGTAGAAGAAAGGATTTTTTATTACTATTATATTTATTAGAAGAAAAAAATGTATCAAAATGATTAATATCTAGGATATAGTATGATTAATGCTCAAAATAGTTTGACACTCCGTATATTTATTATTACTTTTAAAATATATTAAGCATAATAAATAAAAAGCGATTATAAATCATGCTTAAACGTATCGGAGAACTTGTTCAAATTAGTAAAATCCGATGATCTACTTTACTTAATCGTTTAAATCATTTTCAAAACCCACACTGCCGATTTTAAATAAATAAGTATAAAGGAAAAAATGTCGGAGGTGTAAGTGTTAAAATTTATTTCTTCATTTGATTTAATCGAAGGTAGGTGTTTAATTAAAAATATAGCTTCTATACTTACCATCCTTCCAGCGGATTTTTACCCATGCGTCATAACTAATACTTAATATGTAAAACTGACATGCAGTTCCAAAAATTTTTATACACACTTGGCAAATCTTGCTATAAATATGAAGTCTCCACCTTTCGATGCGCGGTAGCAAAATTCATCAGGCCAGTCCGATAAACAAGTGTACTTTGTTGCACTGGCCAATTCTATTGCATCTGACTGACTGTACAATTTACTCAAGCGTATACTACCCTC
This sequence comes from Hermaeophaga mercurialis, assembly GCA_951812935.1. Lineage (NCBI taxonomy): Eukaryota > Metazoa > Arthropoda > Insecta > Coleoptera > Chrysomelidae > Hermaeophaga > Hermaeophaga mercurialis. The sequence continues at coordinate 8,354,504 of OX638363.1, read as the reverse complement.
TTTGTCGTACGGATACTGTCTCATTCTAACTTCGCGCATCTCACACATTTCTAGAAATTCAAAGCTAGATTTGCCAAGCAGTAAAGAGGCATTGGACGAAGTCTATTGCGTTTTAAAAGTATCGGGGTAACGGATAAATCGAGAAAGTATTACTGCAATTATAATAATGGCGCTCAACGTGGGGCTGTTATAATGAGTCAGCTAAATTCTTGAGCCTAATGCCAACTTCAATTTTTCTCATACAGAAAATGTTTAGCAAAAATAAAAAGGTCTTCTATTCACAAACACTCGGTATGACGCAAGAACACAGTCGAGCTGTGTATAAAGATCAAGCATATTAATAAATCTATAACGAAACGCAATTAGTAAAAGCGTTGTAGGCGTGTTATTGTTTACAGTTTTCTAATTGGTAAAAACACCATGTGAGACTATCACTCCACTAGAGGTGGTCTCCTCGGAGAAGGTTATTCAGCCGCGCAATTGGCGGAAACGAAAGTACACAAAGATTTGTGTTTATGCAAAACTAAACGCCGCTTTTAATCTTTTCGTAATGATTGAGCGTATCTAGGACTTGCTGGTACACCCATTCCGGTGAGGTAACCACCTTCTGTTTATATTTTTTCTATAGATGGGTCGCCATTTTGTTGAGTGGTTAATTAATTCATGTTTATTCGGTCTTCTACAAAAATAATAATAACACTTACTTATACAGTTTGCATTACGTTTAATTTGCTTAATCTCTTTTATTTATATGAAAAGAAGAAATCACTTAAAAAAATAAAATTAACTTTTACTTTTTGTCTACAAATACTGTAAAGCAATTTACATTCGTATTTAAATAAATTGTAGGCATAGCTTAATATTAGCTTGTAGTGATTATCTAAAAATTGCTAATAGATATTTTTGTATATAGATTAACGATTATCTTCTAGTTGATGAAAAAGGAAACCATTATATATTTGGAATCAGACATTTTTTTTATAAGAATTACCAACGGATGTGCTTGAAATGTCACGAAAGTGTAGAGTTTATCTTACAAAAATTCAAGTTATTGGGCCAATTTCCCTGATTCAAGAAGGCTACTTAAGGTGGTGTGTTATGTAACTTAAACCTTAGCCATGTTGCAATATGAAATTTATTAGAAATCAACTTTTTGGCGTCATTGAACGGCAACTACACAAGATGGACGTCTAGAACTTTGGGTCATTAGCAAATGTCGAAATACTGCTACAAAATAGGTTGGAAGCGACGGGTGCAAGAGTAAATATTCAAAGTCTACGTAATCTGCTTCACGCACGTAGAATGAATTCAAAAAAGCCAGCTACAGTATCCACTTTGAGCCTTGCATGTCGTATAGCCAGGTTCATGTTTGTAAAAGAACACATTAAATAGAGGAGCCGGTAATCGCCAAGGAAATAGTATTCGTCATATCTGCAGTTTATTGGTCAGTGTTAAGTAATTAGCTTTAGGGAATCATTTAGTTGCCTCCTCAAATATTTCGTGGTGTAATGTCCCAAACGTTGTTCAGACTACCTTTATTCCTTCCAAATTTTAGTCAAGTATAATCACGAAACAGAAGGTTATCCATTACACTCAAATGTGGTACAAACGTTCAAATCCAATAAAATTCAAAAGCAGGCCACATACAATTTTTATTATATATTGTCGTTTATTAATAAAAATTGTGATCAAATTGTTATTACTTGTATTTTTAACATTTTAAATAAGGTGAGTACATTGATATTTGTAATAAAACATTTTCTCTTAGACATACATCATTTATAATTAAATACTGAAGGTTGAGATATATTAAATTGCATATAAAACCAAAATATTGCAAGTTTAACCTCATACATGCTATTAGTTTTATCTTTAAAGCATTATTTATTATCACCGCTGTCATTAACGTCACAAATCGCATTTATCACATGTATCACTTTTCATTTTTTCCCACAAAAGTTTTTACAGCTAAATCATAAAAACTATACTACAGGTACAGCGAAAAGCCTTCCATATAATTATATAAAAAAAATTTAAAGATTAGTTAAAAACTAATAACATTTTTATAAGTAGTTCCTTCTGTTTTTTTGCGTCTTTTTCATAGAGTCTAGTAAATATTTATTTATTTGGACTTAGCCCGATTATCATTCCCCAGTTGATATAACTCTGTACCGCATATTTTGAGTTCAGCGGACTTATTTCCTGCAAAAAACATATCCTGAGCTACCTGGAATTCGCAGTGATGAGATGGAGTACAGGAGATAAGTCTTATTTTTGATAATATATGAAACAGAGAATAAATATTTGATAACAAGAAATTACTCTATGAACAGAGTTTTATATGGCGATAATGATATTCATGTCTATTACAAAAGAATCAGTGGTTATGCTTCAAAAGTGAAAAGGATCACTGTTAATCAATCCTTTATTCAATTTTCTCCGAAGATTTGGGTAAAAAATATCCATTTTGAATTCCGTACTGTTAAATGCAATAAACATGTTTCATGAATCATTGCCACTACTAGCAAACGAATTTGATAAATATTACCACCGCCTTTTATGCCAGTTTGAATTGCACTTCTCCAAACTCCAACCCTACTTTGCTCCCTAAAGATTGTTTTCACTATATGTAGTTACTTATATATTTTCTTCATTTGGTAAATATAATCTTTCGATCATTGGCAACAGAATTATTTAACGCTTCTTGAAGCTTTTTTTTAAACACTGGATGGCTAAGGCACATTTTCAAGAAAATACAGCCGGTCCAAATTTCAGTATCTTTAAATTTTATTTATAATGAATTAGTGTTTTTTGGCTCATTTTATATAATCCAAAGTTTTACGTAAACATTAACGTATATTTCCTAAAATCAGTTTAATCGAGTCCAACTTTGTATTATATCGGGTACTACACTGAAAAAATACTGAACGGGTCTATAATCTGGATAGTTATCTCTTGTTTAAAAAATTCTGACGCCTTTCTGGTACTTGTAACATATAAATTAAAAAAAAACGGGATAAGAGTTCATCTCGGAAAGATTAGCAGTGAACGTTACAAAAGTAAGGTGGTTTTTAAGAGAATGTTAGATCGCAAGATCTAAATAATACATAGAAACAACATGTTTTATATTAGTTAAGAGGATAGTCTTGAATCTTGTGGAAAAGATCCTTTTAGAATGTTACCAATATTTGTCATGTTTTTTTTTTCTGTTTTTTTTTGAATATTGTCCATCGCTAGAGGTGAGGGGTCAAAATAAAAAAAGCTCTGGTTACTAATGACCATGGTTGATTTTTGCAGCCAAACGAAGAATACTTGTAGATAAAAAGTACTTTATACATAAACTAAGTAGTTTGCAAATAACAAGGTACACCCAATATAATATTTATGAAGCAACAGTGGATGGAGGTTGGAAGAGCGTTATTGAAACCGTAATGGGATGCAAAACTTGTCAAATTCGTTATCCATTACACACATAAGTCATTATATATTTAGCACTAACTTAAGTTTAAAATTTGATGGAATTCAAAATGGTTATTTTATATTTCTCTTTCATACTACGAAGAAGACATTAAAAATAAATAAAAAATGTTACACGACTTGAACTAACACCAACCAGAATAATAGCAGCTGTACAGAAGAACAGAAGACCTGAAGATGGTACGTGAGATCATACCGAAACGTCGTCGACGGATCGATGGAGAACTAACGTATGATAACGAAGAGTAAATCCCGGAACTCCAACCCTAATGGCTTAACATTACTTTCTAGCGATAATCCAAAACAGGCGCAAATTAATGGAGTACAGTGGACACGCTAATTAGAACAAGCGGTATTTTCTCTGGTGTGTAATTTTGAAACTACAGCTAAAGCCATTAGATGTTCTTGCAAAGTTATATTTATTTGTTGGTAATTTTTTAACAATCATTACTGTATTCCCATGTGATTTTCACGGACACAAAGAAATCTTGAATTAAATTTCCACATATTTCCCAAATGCATTAGTCAAAAATTTATTGGGAATAAAATGAATCGGGAAAGAGAAGAACATATGGCTGAAGCATTTAAGGATTACATGCGAGTTTTTTTATTTCAAAAAGGAAAATTATTATGGAGGTAAATAAGTTTGATTAATATTTGGCAGTTATATATACACTGTGGAAACCGCTTACGGAATTACGGGGTGTTCAATTGAAATAGCATAGTAACTGTTGTGCTGAATTTACCTAAATCACCGTGTATATGTCTACTTTCATTCGAAGAACGTTCAATTAAATTAAAAAATTAATGTTTTAGCGTTTTTCATCGATCTCTAAAATAGCGGAAAAATAATTCTATTCCCTAAGTGGCTTTCATACTGTATTTATAATAAGTTTTTACTTTAAAATACCTAAAAAAGAAAAAGAGATTAAACCCAACCGGTTAAACTAAAAATAAACAAATAACCAATGGTGTTACGATTACTTGAGTCACATTAGAGCAACTATATTTATTATGACCAATATTGGATTACTGTACAGGTCCTCAATATTCTATCCTCGAAATGGCGATAATTTTCTTCCATCTATTTGATTATTTAATGCACTAGAAAGAGTAATTTTGGGCAGGAAATTTCCTTAATTTTACAGTACATTTAACATTTAATATGAGTATTTTTTGCTGTTTAAACACCCTTTTTCTTATTAACTCAAAAAGGAATAAACATTAAAATATTTAATTTTTCCCTGAATATTTAAAAATACTTATCAGTATGAAAAAACCAACGATTTTTTCAAATTTGTTTAAAGAACAATATATATGAATGAAGCATTCTTTGTTATTCATCTAATGGTCAAGATGGCAACTGAAGAAAATGTTGGTAGTTTGGTTTAAGTTAAAAGATTGCCGATAACAACCGGAGCACCAAGAAAGAAGTACGAGGAGCTGAGTCTGGGCAAATCAGTCATGTATAAGCACTGTTCCAACAAGAAAACAATTTGTTTCGACCGATACATATCTAGGAATGGAGATCTTAACTCAAGTTCCTGCTTGTCGCTCTTAAATGAGTTACCATTGGCATTCGATTTACCGCAGTGACAGCCCAACAAATATTAACGAAGGTTAAGGCCGTCGAGAAACGGCCTCAGTTCAAAACAAATTAAAATACGAAGACTATCAAATAGAAAAGCTTTTTATATTTTATTGTCAAAACAATAGGTTGACATTGGGACCAGTAAAACAAGACGTCAATTTTGACAGAAGTGTCACAAGGAGGTTTTAACATCCGTGTCAAAATAAGACATTTGAAGTGTTTCGCGGAATGAGCTTAGTATTAAATTAAATTTCAAACAATATTTCAACATTTCAGGAGATTTATGTTTTTATATAGGAAACGTATATAAATGCTTACGGTTGTTCAACACTATGTTTATCGGTATGACAAGTAAGTAGTGTACGTAACTATTGAAATGTGAACCCGGCACAAGTATAATAGTATTTTTGCGCGCCAGAGGGCAATCGGTTGGGTCGTAAAGCAGCCGGGATAACACAAGACCATAACCTAGAGGTCCTCCCTGACGTGAGTATGGAAGCAGCGTGGGCTGGTGCTCGTACTTTGAGTGCATAAACCATGTGCAAAATAATAGACCGTAAGTATCTCAAAGAACAAACGGCTGAAATATCGTCGACCGATGAAACAGATTTACGGAGTTCGGAATCGGCGGAGTAGGACGATAGAAGAAGACTTAAAGATTTTAAGCGGCATCTCTTGGAGATTTATTGCAGATGAAGTCCATAGGCGTGCTTAACTTTCGCGAATTGTAATTGACACTCGTTTTATTCTAAAAAGAATATTTTTGATGAAACAAGAATGCCATTTAAAAATATCGGCAAAATTACACCAAACCTAACCAAAAATTTGAAATATTAATTAACACAAAAGTTCAGATAATACTGGAAATTAAAATACTTGGCACCCAATTATAGATTTCATTATAATTTATTAAAAAATGTGTGTAGCTCTAGTTATTTTCGTAATTGCTCCCACTGTATTGCTGGAATTCTGATTTTCATCTAACTGTTGCAAAGAATCTATAAAATTAATCCAAGATATTTTTTCTTCAAAAACAATAAATTTCGTGCTGATGTTAAACCACAAAATATATGGGGTTTGGTTCTTTTCGATATAGTCTCTTGAAACTCTTATGACCTTTCCTGCTAATTTACAGAAATATTCCAGAATCTGGTAATCACTAATTTATTTGGTGATAGATTTATATTAAACTAGAACTGAAATTTGAAATTCTTTGCATTACTTCATCACCAAGTGAAGACACACCGACATTAAAATGAAAAGCAATTTTTTTATAATATTAATACCCAATTGATTATTTTCGTTTAAATAAGCCCAATTGGATAAAAAACTATTTAGACAAAAGATTATTGTATCACCTCATACTGTGTGTGAGCAATACATTTTCCAACAATACCAATTGAAGAAACGTTGGTGTCAAAGAAGGCAAGATTTTTCATTCTATCTGTATGGTCCCTAATTGTTGGAAGATTAACTGGGGTGTCTGTCCAGAGGTATTGTAAACAGTCTTGATTTACTCCTGCCAGTAAATTATATCAAACAGAAATATTTTTCTACTTACATAACCAGCAGCAAAAGATCGGTTATCAGAAGTTAATTCTGGATTGGTATTCAAAAAGTCGCTACTGAAGCGTAAGGAATATAAACACATCCATTCAAACATGTTATTTGATTTGATTGGACCATTTGGAATAACCCGTTCTTTTTGTTGCCAAGATATACTTTTAAACAATCTATTGGTATTTTGTATATTTTGAAGTAGGATATTTGGGGCCATTTTTGAAGTAGAATATTTGGGGCCATTTATCAACAGACATTGACAAAGCGAATAAACTTCTGGAATCCTTAAAAATTTTTTGTCTTGCAAGAAGAGTTTAATAAGTAGAAATAATGAATAAAATTAAAACCTGGGATTTTAAGATAAGTATATTTGGTGATCTTTTACATTTATAAATAATAGATTCCAAATAGTAAAGATAGAAACATCATTATGATTACATGATATACTAAAAAGCAAAATCGGTTATTCGCTTCTTTTTTCTAAATTTTATATTTTAAACTAATTGTTATTGGAGTAATGTGGGTACATTCTCTCATAAATCTGCCTTGTCATTTGGTTTCTATTCTTCTTTTTCTGTGTGGAGACCTCAGCTACCAGGGCTATTCGGTCTGTATTTTACTTCTTTCTTCAGATACTTATAAGTTAGGATAATTTTCTGCGATTGTAGGGTTATGTTAATTATGACTACCTCTATTGGTAAAATAATGAGTTCTTTCAAACACGAAAATTATACGTTCATATAAAGCCCTTAAAAAGTTGAAGATTAACTTATTATTATTATTATTATTATTAGATATATTCTTCTTCTTCTAGTTTAAGGCCTCAACTTTCAGGGCTATACGCTTTATATTTTACTTCTTTTTTCAGTGAAATAAGTTGATATTCTATGCTGTGCAGATAATTGACAAATATCAATTATTTTTTCTAAAGCAGAGATTTCGCTATATTTTATTTAGCCTTCGTCTTTTTCTTTAACCTTTTATGGGATATCTCCAGAAGGACAATTGTAAACCAGCAAATACTGAAGGCTATTTTGGTCTAACTAAAACGTAATTTTTATGGTTATAAAACAGAATATTTAGTAAGGAAAAGGATAGATACAAACTATTGAAATAGTAGCGAAATGGAATATTATTAAGATATAAGCCTAAGCTAAGAGTGGAAAACCTCTTAAACAAAAAGAAATAAATAACTTGGCAAAAAAAATTGCCACGAATATGCTCTGAAAAAACTGTACAAAATGGAAACCAATAAAAAAACTTTTCACTTTATTGTAACGAATTAACTAACCAGACGTCAAGTTATTTTTATCGCCAAAAAAAGAAAACATACGAAAATGTTATTGTGTCATAGTGTATTTCTACGATTACAGAAAAATATACCCACTATGACGAACGTGAACCCATTGTCGTCTATATGTGAATATATTGGAAATAATGGTTCCTGGGTTACGCTCATGCAGTTCAGAGTTCCTCCGCCAGGGAAACGTGAAAGGTGGAATTTACGATGGACACAATGGGTACATTGTCAACCGAGGAGCTGAATGATGGAAGGCCCTATAAAGCGACCTCTATTAGATAAAGATGTTTAAAATGGAGTGGTCGTATCGCTATCTCAGACTTGTGTGGCTTATTCTCAAGACTAATGATTATCTATAGACCTATACGTGAATTGCTTCGATTTATTGAACTTTATAGACTTACTTAGGGATAAATATAGGAAACATGTCGAGATTAATATTTTAGATAATAAGTAAATTACTGATTTTTGTTGGTTGGTGAACGAAAAGTTGCACCATAGTATAGTCAAGTGAAACATTTTGTCCTTTTTTATCTTATTTCAGCTAGAAAAAGAGGGATGACATTTTTCTTATATATATTCCTAACTTTATATTACTTAAGCTGTGTAGCTATTAAAACCGAACAATTTTATAATACTATAAATAACATTATTATTAGTTAGAACTAATTTAATTTTGCCTACACAGTCGTTAACAATGAAATTTTATTCACTTTATTCGTTATGAACGTTTCTAGGTTTTTAAATACCGTAAATTTTGCTATATATGGTTTTTATGGTCGCAGAGCAATAAATAATGTTGGGATAATTTTCATTCCGCATTAAATGCCACTGTACTTGGAATCATATGACCAACATACCTATTAAAAGTGTAATTATTTGTGTTACCTATAAGTTTTTCATTCTTAAACGTTTATTATTTGTATTATTGCGTAATTGCGTCCTGGATACCCGACACATTTTTATGGAATTGGCAACATTGCCATTATTCGTACTAAAATCGGGATCATGTGACATCCAATCTAGAGATCTTGGTAACCATTGATTTGGGTCCTATAATCATTAACCAGCTGCCTTGGATAACGGAATTTAAGAAGTACGTTTGTACATAAATGGTGTAGTGTGGGGGCGCTTCATTCTGTTAGAACCATCATTCATCTGATTCAGTTATGGTAATAGATAATCCTAAATATTCAAGACCAGTTTATATATTGTCAGCGGTGCAAGCCCAGAAGGCCCATGGCTTGATAATACATTTTCCTCCATTGTTGCTTGTTTTCTACTTTTCTTCACTAATTCTTTACACCCAATTCTTCCAAATCCTTCTCCAGCATTTGCAGCCACTTCGCACGAGGTCTTCCTTCTTTTCTTCTTCCAGTTATTGTTTACTATATCTCTTATTTTTGGTCTCCCAAAAAGTTCCCCCAGTTCTGCATTTGTTCGTCTTATCCACATATCACTTTAAAATGGTCCAATAAATCTGGATGTGTATAATTTCGTCAAAAAACATTCAGTTTTTGTGGATATTGTGTGCTATAATCCTTCAGGATTTTCTCTTGCCTAGTATTGACAGGTTTCGCAATTTAGGTGACCGTTGTGGGTTGGTGCAAATTATTATCAAGTGTGACTTGCTTCGAGTTGGTATTTAATTCCTTTTTTAGATTGCGAGTACACGTCAAGTTTTTTTAATTTCGGGAATTAATTTTCTACCATTTTTGGAAACACGGATGGTTTCTTATAACTTTTTCCAAATCTACTAAGGTTGATTGGGAAACCGGTTTTCGGTTGGGGTATTTAGCTTTCAATAAATTGTGTCTTTACTTTATCTCCTCAGCCAATCAAGGCTGCCTTTAGTATAATTTAGTTCAACGAATGAGCATAACTAAATACATATTTTTGGTTCAACGTCTCTTACAGGTAGATAGCGACATTAATCGTCTATTTTTGAAACATTGAATTTATTTCAAACACTTGCATTATACTATGTATCAACTGTTGAGGATGTAAAACCGAACAATAGCAACAAACCTTTATTCTCAACAATGTAAAACCTCCAGAGTTAAAAAATAGTTTCCAACTGGTAAATTGTTGGTATTTGTTGTAACTGACATTTCTGAATCTATCGAAAATAGAAGCAAAGTTATGCACTAATCGTTAGCGCATTCTTCACTAGATCGATACCAGGGCAGATGCGGTTTCCATTTTTGAAGGAATCTCTAAGAGATGTTGAAAATAAATACTAATTCCGCATGTACATGCATTAAACAGAAATCAACTATATACGCATACATCGTCCTCCGTATGCATGCATAATGCGGTAGTATGGTAAACAACTAAATATTAGATTCAATAGGACCGATCTCAGCCCATTTGGATAAATTGAAATTATAGACAACTTTTTTCCAATCGACAGTTAAAGTTTATGTATTTTAGAACGATATTAAAACAGTTCGTACCAATTTAGAATCCTAAAACTATTTAAGTTATACCAATCTACAATTAGAAACAATCAAAACTTCAAAATCTTTATCACAAAATTGTTGTAAGTTTGCTTCATTTTTTGTATTTTGTTATAACTCTTTCAATTGTAATTTTAGACCTGCAGATGGCTTTTTAAACCAAAACTAGTCGTCATTTATGTATTTAACCTGATGAAATTAGAAACAATTTTGTGGTAAAGATATTGAAGTTTTGATTGTTTCTAATCCCTAATACCACATTTGAGAAAATGGATAATCTCTATCAACAATCTACAGATACTTTAATAATGCTAACATTATTTTAGAATTATTTCATATAGACTCCCAACAGATTAGAATCATAAAACCATTCAAGAACGATTCTCTTTGAGTTCTTAATAATTAACTCTTTAGAGTGGATAATAAAACTATTTTAAAACGATATTAGAATAGTTCGTGCCAGTCTACAATTATAAAACTATTCAAGAACGGTTTTCCATAAATTTCTAATAATCTACAATCATTAAAATAATGCTAAAATTATTTTACAACAATTTCATGTGGACTCCCAATAGATTAGAATAAAAAACCATTCGAAAACGATTCTCTTTAAGTTCTTAATAATTCTTTATGGTGGGTATAATATAAATAAAATTTTAAAATAGTTGGTACCGATTTAGAATCGTACAACTATTGAAGTACGATTCTTTTTGAAATCCTACCAATACGGAATCGTTATAGTGGTTTTAAAACTATTTTAGAACGGTTTTCTTTGAGTTTTCAATATTTTAGAATCATAAAACCATTCAACAATGATTTTCTTTGATCTGTTAACAATTCAAACTCTTTATACGGAATATACAACTATTTTAGAACGATATTAGAACAGTCAGGATCGTTCTAGGATCGTACAACTAGTCAAAAATGATTCCATTTGAACTTACAAAAGATTGGAATCATAAAACCATTCAAAAATTATTCTCTTTGAGTTCTTAACAATTTCAACTCTTTATAATGTATATAAAACAATTTTGGAACCGATTTGAAATCATAAGACTATTCCAGAACCATCCTCTTTGAATTCTTATCAGTATAGAATCGTTTTAATAGAACTAAAACTATTTTAGAACTATCTTGTTTGGGCTCTCAACGTTTAGAATCAATCATAATTGATACAAAACTGTTTTAGAATAATTTTAGAATTGTTCGTATCAGTCTAGACTCATAAAACCGTTTAAGGACGATTCTGTTTGAGTTCTTAACAAAAAACTTTTTAAAGTGAATATAAATCTATTTTAGATTTAGAACTGTTTGTATCAATTTAGGATCGTAAAAGTATTCAAGAACTATTATTTTTCAATTTCTTCCAACACAGAAATTTTTATATTGGTTCTAAAACTTTTTGTTGATCTGTTCTATTTGGGCGTCCAACATTTTAGAAACATAATAATTTAAGAACGATTCTTTTTGGCTTCTTATTAATTCAGATTATTTTGGAACAATTTTAGTATAGTTCGTATCGATCCACAATCGCAAAACTATTCAAGATCGATTATTTTTGAATTTTTACCAATCTAGATTCGATATAATGATGTTAAAACAATTTCAGAAGAATTTAAAACTTTTGTACCGATCTAAAACCGTAAAACTGTTCAAGAACAATTATCTATGAATTACTACCAATATAGAATCGATGCATTGGTTCTAAAACTATTTTAGATCGGTTCCGTTGGTATTCCAACATTTTAGAATTATAATAATTTAAGAACAGTTCTCTTTGGGTTCCTCACAATTCATTCTCTTTCTAGCGGATATAAAGTTATTTAGAACAATTTTTGAACCATTCGGACTGGTGCAGAATATTAAAATAATTCAAAAACGATTGTCTTTGAATTTTAAACAATATACATAGAATCTTAATAATGATTTTAAAACTATTTTAGAACGATTCTGTTTGGGCCCTCAACAGTTTAGAATCATAAAATCATCAAAGAACGATTCTCTTTCCGTTCTTAACAATTCGAATTCTTTATAGTCGTAGAATATTATTTAACACACTTTTAGAACTGTTTATACCACTCTTGGATGGTAAAACCATTCTTTTTGAGTTTGTCGAACGAAGTTCAATGATGATTTTTTGCAAAAAGTTAATAAAATATTTTTAAACTTAGCAATATATTTCGGCGAGCACGTGATGGATAAATAAAAAATTTTATGAAGTACATATTAAAAACGACAAGAATGAAGATTTGAGTGACGTTCTTGAATGAAATTGTTTATTATGGCTGAAACCGTCCCATGAATATTAAAATGAAGTTGCAGCTTCGACCGACCACTGCATCTTATTTATGGGCATCGAGAGCGATCTTGTTTTTTACCCATATGGGTTCAGATTATTTTTTCCTTTATGAAATATAGTATAGATGATAACGCCGAGTTGGAACCCGCTCATGACGATGCACAAGATCTAGGAGGTAGCTGGCTTGAAATATATAGTTCAGTTCCTTTAATGGCCAATGTTTATTAATGTGGAAATTAATAGTCCACTGAACTTACCTTCTATTAGGAAATTATTTACAGCGCCGTATTTAAGGAAAAAAATGATTGATTTAATGAGAAACTAGTCACAGATAAATAATATGTCAATTAATATTCGAAGGGGGAAATAGAAAAGTAACCATTTCACAGCTGATATCAACCTTTACATTTTTTTGAATGGCATACCCCATTCGATGACAGTCAGACCAATTTTTTCTAAAGATACTGAACATAGCTCTTTTATGACTAAACCAGCCTTAGTCCTAGTCAAGATTTATGGTATCCAGATTATTCTAGTTTGAATTCAAGATCATTCTAGCATCATAGGAAAGCATCAAAATGATAAACTTGCCATAATTAATATTAAGAATTATCACAAGAAATAATGAACGTAATTAGTTCGGCTTCTTGGGCGTTAGGAATGGCGTTGCTAAAAAGATGTTATTTGGTTTTAAGATAACAAATAGCTACCCTGAATATTGCGAGTACAATTACTGCTCGTCTCCTGGTTTCGTCCTCTCTAATTGGTGCCGGAGTTTTAACCTATTATATTGGAATTCATTTTACCAGAATATGCCTAAAAGGGAGAAGGGTCCTTCCATCAAACTCTTCCACTCCAATGTAGGAGTGTTCCCAGGAAGAACAGGGCCCTGCTTTAACTAGAATTGTTGACTCCATAATTTCAGGACCAGCTCCATCTTCTGGCACCGAAACAAGTTCATCTACAAATTCTTCGGATGATGACACGGAAACATTAAATAAGAAAAGAAGAATTACTCCAACCAATGACGAACCGTCACGTCAAAAATACGTAAAGATAAGAAACCAACGCGAAGAGGTAAACGTAAGCCTTCTAGAGACTCTGATTATTTTTTTATATTTCATATTTATATTATATTTTAAAATATAATTTTATTTCACAGTCGTTATTTTTGACTTTCATTTATGGTTCGATCTTTCAATTCTTGTAGAGATTGAGGCACTACCTTAAGAACTTCAGATTTAAAATAATTCTAAGAACATTTCAGTGGGGACTCCAAGTGTTGTTTAACTAATTAAGTTCAAACCAAGTATGTTGCACAAAATTATATGATAATCTTTAGGACTTATTAAAACGTCATGATACATATAATTATATTTTATAATGAAAATACTCGAATATTTCTCTAAAAAATTATTTAAGAGTTCATGTAGTCATATTTTAATATTTAAATTTAATAATTCTATAAGTAATGTAGGTTAATTATTTTAAGCTTTTAAATTTTTTGCTGATTTACGACGACTTTATGACAAAATCTTTTATTATAGTTGTAGGACGGAATTATTTTTTTTTACACTTGTCACTAAATTGTCTTGTTTTCAACGACCTATCTTAAGTGGATGATTAATATTGGCATAAGAAATATATCATAAAACTCATAACTTTAACTACTGCAGATAACTTTCTCAAAAGAAAAGAAGATGAATTTAGTTTAGCTCAACTAACATCGGTGAATTTACTATATATTGTCTATATCTAATTTGTTTAAGTAGTCTATAATAAAGTGGGTGCCACTAATCAAATAAAACTAAAATTCCATATTTTGTTAACCAAAATCCAAAGTTTCTGTGTGATACGTATAGTTTTGTAGCTGCAGCGAATCGTCAAAGTTCACAAGATATTCGAACTGTGGAATTAAATCGAGAAAATTTTCACGCAATAATTTTTTACAACTTTCGAAGAAAATTACCCCAACAAGAAACTCTCACCAAGTTAGTTTCTCTTTTGGGCAATAAAATAACACATTGGTCGACAATTACTCGCTGATATGGAAAATTCAAACGTGGATGAATGAGTCTTAGCGACGATCCAAGGATAAGTGTACCAAAAACGCTTGCAACTCAGGAAAACGTTGATGTTCATCAAGGAAAATCAATATGTGACATATTGCGAGATTGAAGCATCATTAGGGATTTCAAAGAAAAAAATTGCTCAATTGGTGTCAAAACACTCTAGACCTCTTCATCGCAGGAAACTCTCAAAATGTGTACAGCATCGTCAGAGATGATGAATTGTAGATTTGCTTACCTAAACGAAAGAAAATAAATCATTTGTTTAGGTGTTCCAAACTGAAGAAAATTCATCCGTTCTCGAAGTGTGTCCTTAAAAATGGTCGATTTATCTAAAAAACAGGTGATGTAGCAACAATACCTTTCCAAGATCAAAGAACTGTTACTGCCGATTGGTATATAACCATTTGTTTACCGGAAGTAATCATTGAGATTCGAAAAACTTACTGCTTCCAAAGTTGGTTCAAGCGAATGCAAATGTGCATTAAACTTGGTGGAGAATACTTCAAATTTGTCTAGTATTTTATGCCAAATTAAAAAGACAACCCGTGTAGCAGGGGCGAGAGCAAATATTTTTCAGCAAACACAAATATGACAACACAATATCTCTCCCTTCGAAGTAAAAGCAGTTAAATAAGTAAATTTGGAAAATTTGAAACAGTTGCAGAATGATCAATGATTGGTAAAAAATGAACGGCAAAACCGAAACTAAACGATCCATCGTCTATTTGAAAGTTCTTCATTAGCCATTTGTTAAAATAAATCAATTAATATCGCTTTTAGTGGCTGCGTTGACTTAAAAACTATTAGTGGTCATAAATAAAATTAATTATATTTCGAGTGACGTTTATATCTCCATAAATGCAAAACTATCTGTTTATTAGGAACGTGCTAAAGTTTCATTAAGATCACGATGTAGATGAAATGAAGACCACAGATACACTTCATGATTACACTTCGTACACTCAAGTTTTTAGTTCGTGGGCAACAACTACTTGTTTTAAGAAAAATGATTTTCTTATTCCAGCTTTATTACGTAAAACACAGATGATTCAATTATGATTTTTGTTTCTAATTTCTCGCTAAAATTTAAAAATTTATGTTTCAGTGTCGTTGATATGGCACATTTTTTTTTCTTTATAGCCTAAGTTCATGTACTATGATGTCGTGGTTAAGTTGGAATAATACAACATAAATAAAATGAAATAAATTTAATCATGTAGGTTAAAAAAGAAGATTTTGTTGGTTTTTATATCCTCTTCTATTTCCGATTAATTAATGCTTTTGTTGCGGCTAGAAAAAGTCGTTAATAGTGTTACCCAATTATATTAAATTGTGGAAATTTAATGTTTCATTAGACGGTAAAATCTTGCCACCCAGATGGTTTTATGACTTATTTTATTACACAACTAAAGATAAATGATTTTGAGTTTTTTGTTGTATCTATAACATAAGCAAGCATTGGGGGTTTCTATTGCTTTAAAATATATTATTTGTCGTAAGTGTTGTATCTGTCATAAAATGTCAAGAGAAAAATATTCATCCCAACACAATGGTTTTTATTCCATGACAAACATTAACACATACAATTGATTATTTTCAATATATATTTAAACAATGAATTTCTCGGAGTCACTGATAAAATTTTCCATTGGTTTTAACAACAATTTCGGATCAGTCGCAGCTATAACGTTCTCCTTAGTAGTATCATTATGATTTTCTTGCTTTTGAGCCATTTCGATATCCGGTGGTGATTGTTTCCTTTTCTCCGGCACCGACTCTTGGATTTTGGCGATTGCCTCTTCTAATTGATTCAATCGCGTTAAAATATTATTTAAATCAATAGTACTAGATTCGTCCTACGGAAGATTTATTATTGCGCGGAAAGGGAGCACTCAAATACTTACAAAATCCATTTTATCGCTTACGAATTTTGATTTTCGATTAAAGATTTGAAAGGAGACGTTTAGTAATTTAGGTGTCTGCGTTTTATTTGACAGCTGACATAATTAGGATAGTTGCCCTGGAAATATTTTTTCTAGTTCCGTGCATAGAATTCAATTCGACGTATCGGTATTATTTTCTCAATCGCATTTGTTCCATAAGATCCCACGTAATTTTAAGTATTAAGTAAAATCAATTGGTTTTTTAAGTTGTTTTGTTTCTTAGACCATATATAATTTGGACCGAGCATGACGTCACTCTTACATTACTATCGTTGTAATGAACATTCATAGAGTGAGAGGATACTAGATAGAAAATATATGGTCTAAGAGAGAGATGGAAAGAGAAGGGGAAACAAACCACACAAATGTATACAAATTCGACAATATGTTAGTCATAAAATTTAAAAATTTAAATTTAAATTTAATTAAATTTTAATAAAAAAAGTAGAATCAATAGCTTTAATGTTTTTTTCATTCTCCTCTATCCGTTTTGGCAGCATTATTTTTCTTCTTCTTTTTCGATCTGGAAACCTTGTCTACCAGAGTTATTCGGCCTGTAGTTTATTGCACTCTCGATCTGACATTATGACAGATAATCAGAAAGAAGTGAAAAACGCTGCTTGTTAAAATCAATAGATGTCTCTGCATGTCTTTTGCTTTGAAATGTCGAATAATCGAAATATGTATAGTTATTGCTATTGGGAAAAATAGAAATCGTTATAGGCCGCTGTCATCAATATTCAAAGTAGTAGAACAAATATTCGCAAATACGATTCTTGTGCTTTTCATTACAAAATAGTAGATGAGGTAAAGTAAGTACAAACAAATTTACACAAGGAAAACTCGAAAACAACTCCAGCATGATAGCCCAACTCTGATTTATTTTAATTTATTGTACTGCTCTGAGGGGTTCACTTTTTTTTCACCAGAGGTCGTATTCAAATTATACTCCAGCCAATTTGATACGATTCTGGTACACCAAAATTGAGAACGAATCGGATTCCAATGTGACGGTTCAAGATCCAAAGAGTTAAATACGGAAATAGGTATTTTTGAATACTTTGTTACTTATATTCGATGGCAATCCGAACTATTAAAAATCGAATACTTTTCGATTTTCGATTCTAAAATGTTCGAGTCCTCATCATTACATGACTGTTACTATTAGACAGTCATTGGAAATATATTATTAGTGCTTAGCAGTATTAGTGTGTTGCCTTATTTAAATAAGGCATTACTTTAAAATCTTGTTATAATAACAGTTATTGGAACTTTGGTATAAAGTAAATTGACGTTGACAGATGATAGATCTTTAATTTTTAAGTTCGATTAAAGTCAATGTTTATATGAATTGGTGTTTTCAACTATTAGAATTCCTTTTCAAAAATGGAAGAAATATTAGAAGTTGCTGATGACCATGACATTGAAATAATAATTATGGATCGTATTTTAATTGATAGAGATGAGATAGAACAGCCAGAAGCTATTTTTTGTTTTAAATTACCGTTTCAAAAGAGATTTCCCTCATTCTTCTTTTTAATTAGATTAATTTGTCAAAATAAGGAATAAATTAGTTAACCTTAAAATATATAGTAAGAGGTCGTAAATAAGGTTAGAGTATTTTATTATAGTTTCCCTTATTAAATAATTTATGTGCGTAACTGTCAAAATAAAGCTGACTTATTAGTGCTTGCCCTTATTGGATGTGCCAATAACTCTTTATTATTTAACTGTAGTTATAATAAAATATTTTCTTCTACTTTTATAATTGTTTTTGTTATGCTTTTTCATAGCTATTAAGTAGTCAATTGTAGAAACATGAAAATACATATATCAAAACCCAAACAGGTAATAAATAGTGTACATCACTTACAATTAATATTGATACTTACTATATACATATTATTTTAGCTGTTGTATCCATATAGAGAATTTATTGATCATCAATTGTCAATGAGACTGTTTATTACTGTGGAATTAGTATTAAATTAAAACTAATTATTTTGATTATTGATTAGTAATTTAGTAGGTATGTATAAAGTTTTATAGCTCATTACAATAGTAGAAGCAAAAGAAAATATTAATACGGGAACTGCCGCAAAGTTAACGTAGAAAATTACCAGAAAATAGGTAAAAAAAGGTCTATTTGTTTTTTTAAACTGTTGTAACGAGAGTAAATACTATTCTAATTTCAAATAATAAATTAAAATTTTCACAGTTCAACATATTCATGAGATTATACTAATCGTGGACGGTGTGAAGTTAGCGCTTTAAATTTTTATGACTGTCAAAAGAAGCGCTGTTGATTTCATGTTCTATGGCAATAAACAGTCGCATGTGTGTGTTTAGCTAGAAAGAATACGGTCTAACGCATTCGAAACACTGTACAAATACAGGAACAGTGACTGTGGGCAGTACAATGATTACCTTTAATTTCAGTACTTTACATTCGTATGGCCTATTACACTGTAATCTATTCTCGGTCTACCGAGGCTGCTATTTGGTTAATGAATCTCATTGTCGCGATATTTTTACTCTCTGGTGCCCATTCAGGACCAATTACGTATTGTTTTTAGACGATCAATTTGAATAATTACCGATTGATGTGAGCAAGAAACAAAATTGATTTTAAACAAGACCACACCGAAAAATATTTCACGAATGTCAAATTAGAGTTTGTATACCAATTAATGTGGAATAAAAATGATAAATATTATATCAAGAACAATGAAAGCAATGTAAAAAACTAATAAAGACATAAGTAGTCTATAATAAGGTAATAAAAAAATAAGAAAAGGATAGCACCAGAGATCAGTCTACTATAAAAACGAGAGATAGTTTATATGTAACCAGAATGACATTATAGAAAAGTGGAAAGACTATTTCAAACATCTTTTAGAAGGTAGATAAAATTAAGGACAGGAGACAGAACAGGAAGAGGAAATAGAAATAGAAGAAACAGGAACGCAACAGCTAACAGAGGTAGAAGAACTAATAGGAACTCTATAAAATAAAAGTCTTGGAAATAATCAAATAACATCAGAATTGCTGAAATACGGGGTAAAACTTTACATAAATGGATCCATAAGCTAATAGTTAAAATATGAGAATAGGAAAAATGACTGGAAGCCTGGGGTGAAGCAGTAATGATTCTAATTAACAAAAAGGGAGGAAGAATGGAATGCACAAATTATCGAGAGATAGCACTGTTGAATATAGCCTATAAAATCCTATCCTCATCTCCCAAAAACAAATTAATAAAGAAACAAGATAGAAATAAAAGAATACTAGTACGGCTTCAAAAAGGTAGATCAGTCATGGATCAGGTATTTACCATAAGGGAGTTACAGTCGGAAAGTTATGAATAAATCAAAGAAACTTACGTGGTGTTTATAGATTTCAAGTAAGCTTAGGACAGAATAAAAAAAATAAGTGGTATAAAGCATTAAAAGAACTTGGAATAAAAGAAAAGCTACTAAAATTATTTAAATTAACGTTAACAGAAACTAACAACAGGATACGAATAGGAACAAGAGTATCAGACAGTTGGGTGTGCAGGAAGGACTAAGACACGGATACCTGCCGTCCTCAATATTATGTACTTTCGTACTAGAATATGTCATTAGGAAACCAAAACTAAACAGTAATGGTATTTTATAAAATAAAAAACATCAATGTTTAACAATTGCTGATGACCTAACTATTGTAACCAGAGGGAAAAAAGAACTACAATTAATATTAGAAGAGAATGTATGCAATGAGAAGCCGAAATGTATGACATGGACAGAGAAAGAGTGTAATTAACAATATATATTTGTGTGTTTTCGTTATAGTAGTATTTTCGTTATAAAATATAACAATTATAATGTATCATGACGTTTTAATAACTCGTAAAGATTATCATGTAATTTTATGCGACAAACTTGGGTTCTACCTAATTAGTGACACAACACAATCCTCACTAAAATTTTCTTTGCTGTTATTTTAAATCTGCAGTTAACGTCACTGAAATAAAAATATATTTTAAAATGTAATAGAAATATACAATACAAAAAATTAATTGGAGCGTTTAGAACGCTTATGTTTACCTCTTCGAGTTGGTTTCTTTTTTTTAGGTATTTTTGACGTTGACGGTTCGTTATTGGTTGGAGTAGCTTTTCTATTCATTCTTAATCTTAGGGCTGTCTCCTCCTTGTCGTCATCCGAAAAATTCGTAGATGAACTTGTTTCGGTGTCCAAAGATGGAGCTGCTATTGAAATTATGGAGCCATCAGTTGTAGTCAAAGCGGCTTCTCGTTCTTCCTGGGGACATTTCAACATTGGAGTGAAAAGGTTTATTGAAAGGATCCTTCTCTCTCTTAAACACCTTCTGGTAAAATGAGTTCCAATATAATGGGTTAAAACTCCGGCACCAATTAAATAACAGCTGAGGATGTTTGATAATGTAATTAATGCTGAATATCTCTAAGCATCAATAAAAAACATAAAATATATGTTTACCGATAAAAAATATTGTTTTAAACAGTTTTATTATCTATTTACTTAAAATTATTTTGTCCTACTGGGAGTACCGCGCATGATTATGACAGTTCTGATTTCTTCTTCTTCTGCTCTTTTAGAGGGCTATATCCAAAGGGATAATTTACTCAGTCAAGAATGATGTCTTGCTCCGGGCAATCGATTCTCCCATGAAATATTTTTAATTTAATAAGTTCAGAGCCATCTAGGCCTACAGCGCTGATGAATATTTATATATGCCACCTAATGTAACTATATACTTAAAAAATTGCCTTGACCACATGTCAACAACTTCGATCTGTTAGATTTGATTTTTCATAAAAAACAGATTATTGCAACTCGCGATTAGAAATACTTTCTTATTCTCGAGAATAATTAAATAAATGTCCTCGCAAAGGCTGGTTGATAATTTTTTCTGTGGTTAACGTGTTTCTTGTACAGTGACAATCGTTAATTGCCATTTCAAGCTGGTAATACAGGCAATTATCACTTGAAATTAGCGTTTATCTCAATATTCTCGATGCGTAGTCGGTTTCGTAGCTTCGGCTACAGATATGCTTCGCTGATATTTGAATAAATTTAAGATTAATGTAATGCTAATTACTCCTTTAGTGGCTCGCTAGTTTGTTGCATTTTGATGCATAAGACAGCGGTGTTGCCGAAACTTGAGAAATCTATTGCTCTGTTCTAGGATTATTTAATCAATTCTAATATAAAAACGACCAAAATATAACAAAACGATGTCAAAAATCTATCAATTATTACAAAAAATCGGTTGATCCTTACAAAGGTTTCTTTGAATCTGATATGCTTTGCCTTTGGCTACATTTAGTAGTTGAGTTACTATACACATATTACCTCCTGAAAAAGCAAGAAGTCCTCCGGAAGTAGTAATTCTTAGAATCACTGTTTCAAAAGTCTCTAAATTATAAACACATTATTTATAACAAACTACTGCCAGTTTTAACAAAAATTGTATCAATTTTAATTAAAATTTGCCAATTATAACAAAAGTTTTCAGATTATAAAAATAATGTGTGTCAATTCTGATAAGAAAACTCGCCAACTCTAATAAAAAATGTTCACAAAAAGATGCCGATTCTAACTCAATTCTATTAATTGTAACAGAAATAACCAGTTTCTAATAAAAATTTGTTAATTATAACAACAATCTAATCAATCCTAATAGAAATCTATGAGTTACATAAAAGATGTGACAATTCTAAGTTGGCAACAATAACCAAAAAATATGTTCACTATAAATGCTTTTATTAATTTTAGCAAACATGTTTTATAAGAAAATGGGTAATTCTAAAAAAAATTGCCAATTCTAACTAAAGCCTGTGGATTATAAAAAAATCTGTCAATTCCAACAAAGATAACTTCTAAGCAATAGTGTCAGACCCAAAATATGCTAATTTTAACTAGAAATTAAAATACAAAAAACTTATCAATTTTAACAAAAACCTACCGACCATAACAGAAATAATTGTTTTAACAAATATCTCCTCCCAATTCTACCGAAACTTTGTTAATTTTAGACAAATTTTTACAATTCTAATCAAAATAAACAAAAATCTTTAGATTATAAAAATGTTTATTCTAATAAAAGTATGTGAATTATAAAACATATTTTTTTCAACCTAAACCTAAATATGTTAATTCTAAATAAAGTCCGTGAATTCTAACAAAAATTTACTTTTATTAAAGAAAATGTATATAAAATTTCTAGAAAATCTGGTTTCTAATTTTGTTCAAAATATTCTAAAATATCAGCCTCTCATACCTAAATTTAATATTATAATAATGTTTTTGAAATCTAGTGCATATTAAATTTAAAAAATGTTTTCACAAAACATCTAGCACCTTACATTCTTAGTTTATTGCAACACTGGCTGTAGATATTCAGAGAGAACCAGCTGCTTGTGCACCTGCACCGAAATTACAACAAAAATAACAAGGAACTAGAGCAAGAAGTCTTGATTGAACGGATAAAAGCCAATTAATTTATACGATTTATTAAATATTATAAAAATTCCTGGCAACTAGATGGCAATAAGCCCTCCCCTTTTACAATACAGGGACCACCGTTATGAAAAATAATAATCTTTAAAAGTTTTCGGTGTTAATTTATTATATACAGGGTGCACCAACGAAAATTTGAACTCCCAGGAGCTCGGAATTCTCAACGATTTGAAAACTATCAAGCATGCGAAAATGGTGTTGCAGAAAGAATAGAAATCGTTGAAAAATACTATAGTAATAATGAGTGTGCTACGGCTACGGCAAGATTATTTAATACCAATCAATTGGAAAAGAAGGTAAGTCACTAACACACCAAGCAGTTAAGAGTTGAGTTTTAAAAGAGAGGTTCCATGTTAAACTGGCACTAAATATCCAATGGAGTGGGCAATTAGATCACCTTTAATTTTATTTTGTGGAGTCAACTAAAAATCAAAAATATACGGCACCGCCTGCAGATCTTCCAGATCTATGATTTATTATGACTTTCGACGTGGTCTAACTCAAGAACAGTACATCAATCAACTTAATTCAACTTTTGGCGATGAAGTACCATCCAAATCCAGTGTATATCGCTGGTACACTGAATTCAAACGTGGCCGTAGTTCGCTCACGGACGAAGTTAAAGAATGTCGTCCAATATCGGTCGTTGTGTCGGAAACATTGAAAACTAATTGAAGAAGATCGTCATGTGACATACCGTGAAATCGAGGCATGTTTAAGCATTAGTATGACCAGCATACATAAGATTTTGCACAAACATTAGGGTGTTCCGAAGCTGTCTGCGCGTTGGATTCCACATTTGTTGACAGATGCTCAAAAAAAGGCTCGTGTCGATTGGTGCCGTAAAATGATTAAAAAATACAACTGTGGTGCGTCCAAAGCCGTATACAGCATCGTCACAGGTGACGAGTCGTGGATTTATGCGTATGAGCCAGAAAAAATAGGCTAATCGGCAGTTTTGGTGTTTCAATGTGAAGAAAACCCAACAAAAGTTACGTTCTCGAAGTGTTAAGAAGCAAATGGTGGCGTGTTTCTTCACGAAAACCGGTCATGTGGAAAATTAAAAGATCGATAATTCAGCATGGTATACGACCATTTGCTTCCCAGAAGTTTTCGGTAAATTGAGAGAAACCATTCCAAAATGACGAATCATTTTGCATCACGACAATGCGAGCTCATACACATCAAGTGAAACAAGCGAGTATTTGGACACACAAAAGATCGAATTGATGGGTCATCCGCCTTACAGCCCCGACTTGGCACCTAATGACTTCTTCTTATTCTCACAAATTAAAGATAAACTGCGTGGACAACGATTTTTATCGCCCGAAGAAACGGTTGAGGCCTTCAAAAAGCATGTTTTAGAGCCATCATCTTTTGACTGGACAAAGTGCTTTGAAGGGTGGTTCAATCGCATGCAAAAGTATATAAAGCTTAAAGGCGAATATTTTGAAAAGCAATAAATATATTTTTGATAAAATTCATTTGTTTGTTCTTTCTATTCTTAATACATAAATAGCAACCCTAGTATTCCCTTGTCGTCACGAGTTTACATAGTTCCAAAAGTTCTTAACATCCTTATTATTGAAAATAGGCAATTGGGTTTGTTGTATATATATATATATATATATACATATATATATTCTTGATAACAAACTTTAGATAAAATTTTACATTCTAATCTTAATATATTGAAATTAAGATAGTCGGCTCTCATACTATAATTTTTAAATTTTTTGAGAGCTTGCTTTTTCTGAATAATCAACTGTTTTAAATGTGGAGAGAGCCATTTTGGAAAGTTCCTCTGGGATACATTCTTTTTTGGTACAACTATTTCAATAACAGAATATAAAATTTCGTAACAAATATAAAACGTTAAACCAAATCCCAGTTAACCTGTCCATGATAGCCCTTAAGTAAAAGTAAATTGGTTCAATTGATATGATTTTTGTAGTCCACAAAGAGACGGATGGCAACTATTCAGTGGCACTAGTTCGTCATGGGATAAACTAACGATTAATTCAGGGTCACTGGCAAGTACCAAATTCAAAATATTGTCTGACGCATTAGGAACTGTGTTGATTTGACATGCCAACATGTTGGATAATGAACTAAAGATATGGCAGCATTTTATCGGTTAACAAGTCATCTAGAAAATGAGCCTCATGAAAGATGATTTTGTTCGAAAAATGAGCATCCATTTTTTGGTCCATAATCCACGAGTTCCCTTCTCTGTTCGTGATCTTTGGACGTCAGTTTTTGAATTTTGTAAGCAACAAATAGTTTGTGAGAATTCGCTGTAGAATGCTTTTTAAAATGTCCAATTTTTGACCACGGAGTCGAGATGAGTTCTCAGCAATATTTTCATAAAGGACTTTGATGTTTTGTATTGAACAACTTGTTAAGGACACTAATTGTTCCAGCCTTCCTAAATTTTTTAATTAACCTTTTTACCGTGAATGAAGTTAAACCACTATTCCGATCAAAAATTGTATCTACCCAACCGTCATTATTTTTAAAATACAACTTATCAAAAAACGTATTGTTCTTTCATGTAGCGCTCTATTTTTAATAACCCTGAATTATGAGTTGTCACATTTGTTTTGTCAGCAGTACTTTCACTAATGGGGTAAAACTCAAACCTCGTGTGAATTTTGGGACACCCTCTATTTTCGCTTATTAAGTGCTACAAAATTCTGCGTTAGAGATCGTCCTGTAAATCGATCGTTTTAGAACAATGGCTGTCTTGTGTCGTATCGTAACAAAACGCTAAGGCCAGAAACAAAAAAGGTTCGCTGATTAGAGATGACACGTACCATGTACATCACATTACCTGGTGCCACTAGTACTAGCACCATAGCACTAGCCAGCATCTAGTAACGAGGCTTGAAAACAATCGCCTGCCGGAATGAGCGGTTAAAACAAAAGAACAAAAGGGTGGCTTGCTTCGACCGACGTTGACGGCGGTACTTTTTTTTACCGAAGCCGCCACCGATGTAAAGAGAACACAGGGTTGGCTTCCAATTTGAAAAATTTCGAACGAAAGTGGAAAGAATTCAGTTTTCCGTATTTTTACGTACATTCCTTGTATACTTGTATTTTCATAAAAACCATCTAATGGCTTCATATGTACATGGTTTGTTCGACACACTTGTTCGGTTTTCAAAAAAATCCCTAACAAGTTCCCACGTTAGTAATAATTTTGAGTTTGGTATGCGAGAAATAATAGTCGCAAGGATCGGTTTTAATTTGCAAAACGGTAGCAAGGAATTACTCAGCTGTATCATTAAACGCTTCATGCCGGATCTATTTTAATTGAAAATCTCACGTTGTAAGAATGCGACAATGTACTAGCATCAATTCCATGAAATATCGTTCAAACGAATTTTAGATACTAAGTTTAAAATCGAACATTTATTTAATTGTAAATAATATTTTTGAAACAAAATTTATATTAACAAATGACAAATGGACTAAATTAGAAAATTATAATAGTGTTTCAATTATAATTTATAGTAAGTTTTGCAAAAATCAATGATAAATAATTATAGATTGATTCATAAATTTCAAGAATTATTATTGAACATTTTGCCATGCCCATTAAAGAATAAAGTATCAAATTTCATCTTATGTAACTATTTAATGTGGAAATTTAAGGTATTTAAAAATTCATTTTATAATCCAAAAATTGAGTTGTGGAAATGTAAAATCATAAATTAAAGCGTTTAATTGGGGCTGACTTCGGACAGGCTAGGCTCTCTTACATTTTAGACATCATAAAGTTTACTTCTAAAGTTTGTTAAAAAGTTATGACACACTTTGATTTAGTGAAATTTCAGATCAACATTAACCTTAAAAATTAATTAAAAATAAGTAATACTCTCTTCTATTTTTGACCTCGTAAAATTCACATCCGAAAATGATTTCTTTCTTAATTTCCGCGTTAGCCTGATGATGATTTATTAATCGAAACTAATAGTCATTTATTAATCAACTTTGAATAATTTCAACTATTTATTAGAAAGTGCTGATTTGCTTTGATTTAAAGATAAAAGTTTTATTACTATTATTGTATTTGGGAACATAACCTCAAATTTTCTTTAAAAAGGTGAAAGTGATATAAAACTTTTGTGTTTAGTTATGGATTTTATATGGTGAAGTGACTTTTGGTTGGAACAACAACTGAATTTGGATTTTTCAGGAAAGTTGTTTTCTTCATCCATTATCACGTAAACGCATGAGTTTGTATACTGAATTGAAAACTTTTAGAAACAATGATGTTTAATTACAAGAAATTTAAATTTCGAATTAGTTTGTTATTATTAATTTATAAATCCATATTTGTAATTAGATACAAGTGTTTAATTTTAACATTGATTTCAAATTTGAATTTCGTTTTACTTTAAATTTGAAAATGATTTATCTCATTTGAAAACATTAATTTTATCATAAATTCGCTCCATTCAACGTGCAGCACTCCAAAATATTATTTTTTGAAATGCGAATTTAAACGACTTGTTCCTTAAGACGGACCAGTTGAATTAGCTTTTTTAAGGACTTCCTAGGTGGGTAAGACAATAGAAGTGAGCGTGTGTTCGGAGGATGAATGTGGAATGCAAACTGTCATCCTGAAAGTGTCTCCACGATTCATCGAGGTCATTAGTGCCGTTACGGCATGCCGGACTCGATTTTGGGCTCAATTAACTCATATTTCGCCGCAAATTGATGTCATTAGTCGAATTTTATTGGTTATACATGCAGTAGGTTTTACTCTGTAAAAGACCGTCAATACCTGTGAATAGAGCTAATGAACAAAAAATGTGATAGATTTAGTTATAATGATTGAAAATACCGAAAAATCTAATAAATCATCTTTTGAATAATAATAAATCAAAGAATGTAGAAACCATCCCATAAAAGTCACGAAAGCGGCCTGTAAATGTATGAAATGTTCCAGTCAAACGCTTCTGAATGCATGGTCGAAACATCTCAGCACCTTTTATTGCTGTTAAACATGGAAATCTTATCAATTCTTAGCCATCTTCAGGTAGGTACTATAATAAAAACTTATTCCTCCGGCTAATATCTCAATCAAATTTGTGGTTTTACAAAACCGAAAGCTTCTTAAAGATACGTAAACACGCGTTT
The DNA here is from genome assembly GCA_951812935.1 of Hermaeophaga mercurialis. Classification (NCBI taxonomy): domain Eukaryota; kingdom Metazoa; phylum Arthropoda; class Insecta; order Coleoptera; family Chrysomelidae; genus Hermaeophaga; species Hermaeophaga mercurialis. The sequence continues at coordinate 8,326,112 of OX638363.1, read as the reverse complement.
GCGTTCTTAGAATTTATTACGAGGAAGGCGAGAAACAAATAAACAAATTCAAAATTATTCATGTATAAGTGCACTGACGAGCAAAAAATAGAGGGCACTTTGAGATGCATTTGTATGTATTTGCCGATTGCAAATTATAATATAATAATAATAATAATAATAATAATAATAATAATAACAACAACGCTCAACAGGCCATGCAAGTAACTTTAATCTTCTTCTATTTGCTTCTGCTATCTTTTTCGTGGTTTCTCCTTATTTTTTTCTAATTGGTTTTCTGTATAGAATCATTTTTGTTATCCTTACGCTTTTATGCTGGGCTCAATATAGAGTACTTTTAATTTTCTGTTTGTTTTACTCCTCCAGCGATTCTCTGTTTTAGTCCTCCTGTAAATAGCTCATAGTATCTTGCTCTTCCATATTTCCAATAGGCTCGTTTTCGTTTTCTTTAAAACCCGTATTTCAGATGCATACGTCACGGTTGTTCTTAGAATTATCTTGCATATTCTTGTCTTCGTATTTCTGAAACCCATTTTGACCTCAGCAGGAACCCCAATGCTGCATATTTCTGATCTCTCTGTTTAATTTTCGATCCCATTTCTTGATTGTTGTGGTATGTTCTTCAATTATGATTCCAAAGTAAGTGAAGTATTTTACTCTTTTAAAAGTGTATGTTTTTCTTGTATACTTATATGTTCATTGTATTGGGAAGGTTGTTTGAGAGTCCTGCGGATAAAAATTCTCAAATGTATTGTTGTATCAAATCTGAATAATTTAAACTGATGAAATGAGACATAAAAAAGTAAACTACATAGATCCGAATAATCTAATCTTCTAGAGATGTCCTTGTTGAAGTTTTTCACTTGTTAATGTTGTTAATTCTGAAATCTGGTTTCTTTTCATTCGTGCTGTGTTTTTTTTATTTGGTTTTTTCATTGATTCTTTATTCATTGTAACTGATCAGAAGGTGTAGCGTTGTAACATGCATCTAACAATTCATAATGCCTTTAAATCCTGCTAATGTAGCAAGAATTGTAGCGTTAACAATATGAAACTCGAAGTATTATGGTAAAAGACTTTGCGCAGAACAAAAAGCGTACCAATACTAAGAATAAACTGGCTTGCTAACCCGAAGACCAAAATTCGGAAGAAAAACAGTTACCAGCCAAAGCGACGATCGTAAATAGCTTTTCCAGTTTTGAAACAAACTCCAGGAAGTGGGATGGTAAGGAGAAGACTTAGTGTTACAGGATTATCTTGTAGAAGGATGGTAACCGGTCCACCATTAAAACCCAGGCATCGATTTGCAAGGTTAACTTTTGCCCAAAATCATGGGGCATGGAATGATGAGGATTGAAGCAGCATACTGTTTTCGTATGGGGCAGATCGACATTGGCGAGTATGGAAAAGACTCAGAGAGAGAGATACATTCCAACATGTATTGACGAGCGACTACCATTCGAAGCTGCCACATACAAAATAGTTGTCTAATATCTAACAGGTACATTAAGGAAGTTCTAGATGATCATACTATGCCTTTAAAGATCAATGTGGATGAACAAGATAATGCAGTCAGAGTTGTTGCGAGTCAACATTCAGATTTGCCTACAAAATACAATGATTAACAATTGTTAAATGCAAACTTAAAACAAAAAAAAAAACAAAAATTGGTTAAAATTTCGAAGTGATCTCTATTATTTTCTCGTCGATGTAGATTGAACTTTTTTCTTCTTTTCTTCTTTTTAAGGCCATAGTGTCTTGAGAAATCTAGGAAATTAGAAAAAAATGAGCAGCGCACACCGTATGTTCCTCCCACAGATCCGAGTCAAAACGTCAGACCAAATCGGAAATGTGAACGGGGTTCGACAACCACTACAACGGGAACACAGAACACTACTTTACTAGTTTACGCGCGACATCGAGTGGGAGGATATGACTTCATTAGGTCTAGTAAATTCTTAAATTATACCGACAAACATTTTCTTCGCCTTTCAAGAAATAAAACTAATTAAAGAAGCGACAATCTTAGCTGTCTTTGTTGTTTAGTAATCAAATAATATATAACCGTGAGTAAATGCATTATTTTATACCTTCCAACCATCGATTGTGATTTTTTGAATTCCTTAATTGGAATAGTGAGGATGACAATGAAACCATTAAAAAATATCAATATTAATGAAATCGATACTACTTTGGAAAAAGAAAACATGATAAAAATTGTAAAAGCAGTTAAGAATAAGAATTACCGTAGAATGAGAACTAAAAAAAAATACAATGAAAATGGGACCTGGATTGAAGATTTTTAAAAGGAGACTCATAGATAATAATAATAATTATTATTATTCATTCGTGAATAAACATATTTAAAGCGATTTTTAAATTTTATACCAAATACTTTGGATCCATTTTCAATATTTGAGGTAGACGTTTTAAATAAACAACAGTAATAAATATAAAACACATAATAATAATAATAATAATAATAATAATAATAATGGTGTTTGCCATTCCATACTTTATTTTCCCGAGTATTTCACTGATTTACAATTTATTTCTTTATTCGTTTCGAAAATCACCAAATTATTTTATTTTTAACTCCTGTTTTTTTATTACGTTTACTTTATTTTATTCCCTACTTTTCTTTCGGTGTAAGCTAGGTATACATTGGGTGTTAATTAAGCTATTGCTCTTTCGTTGCTTTTTTAATTTCAATTTTAATTTTGATTATATAGTTCTTCATATTTTAGAAATATATTAACCATTTCCATAAAATTTTTCTATAATTTTCTCTTTCATTTCTTTAATTAACTTTATCATTACGTCTATCTTAACAATTTCATTGATTTCTTTTGCCAAATCTTGAACTTCTTTAATTTTGTTGTCATAAATTTGATTCCCTATTTGGTTTTGTTGATTGTTCATTTGCATTACTTGGCTATATATATGTTATACCTTGTCTTACATTATTGTTTATTATTTTCCTTCGTTCTTCATGGTTTTTTGTTTTTTCTAAAATTCTTATTCCTAAACTCCTCTATTTTTTCTAAATATTTTATGTACACTGGGCAATTATAAACTAATTTGCCGTATGTTCTCCCTGGCAATTAACTGGTATTTAGCTTTGCTCGTCTTTGTTTTTTCTAGTTTGTATTCTCTTGTGGTGTGGTCTTCTCCACACTTCACACAGTGTGGTTCCATGTTGCAGTTTATCTGTGAGTGTCCAAATCTTTGGCAGTTGTAACACTGCGTCACTTTGTATTTTCTTACATATGGCTCCCACTTTATTTTCAGCTTGTCCTGTTCTTTTACTTTATATATTTCCTTAATGTCGTCGTCCTTATTTACCTGTACCAAATAACTATAATTTTGATTGTTATGGTCTTTGCCCTTCATAGGTATGCTTTTAACTATCCTTATTTTTGTCTTATTTTCTAATTGTTGTTGTGCATGTTCAATGTCTAAATTCGGTATTGCTGTTAATACGGTTCTTTCATATTTGTCTAATTTGTGAGTATACGTTTAAAACTTAAATTTTTTTTCTTTCAAATGATTTACTACAAAAATTTCTCTTAGTTCTTTTGTTTCAACAAAAATTTTTACAATTTGTCGACTAAACTGAATAGAGAATTTATTTGATTTTATTACTCACCTGTCTTATAAATTCTTTGTGGTCTTTAGGAGTTCCTTCTATCACTACTGGTGGTGTCTTTATTTTTCTCACATTTTTCCTTTCAATTGTATCTGCCTTTTCGCTATATTCCTCTAGTGATTCATATTTATTTTCCATTTGTAGTTTGAAAGTTTACTCATTTATGGTTTTCTTTGATTTCTTACTTTTAGTTGGCATTTTCCATTCTCCTTCGCCTCACTTTTTGTTGTTCTGGTTTCTCTTGCCTCTATTTCATCGCTCCTCATAAGCCTAGTCTTCGTTAATTTATTTTCCACTGAATTGGTCTGCTCTGGTACTTTTTCCTTTGGTCTTTCTAGTATTCTACTTTAATTTTATATTATTGACTCTCGTTCTCGTTCAGGCATATCCATAAATCCTTTACTTCTCTCTATTTCCTTCGCAGTCTCTTTCCTTATCTTTCTCCTTGATCTGCCTTCGCTTTCCGATTCGTTGACTTTGTGTTTAAAATCTTTGCCTTTATAGCTCGTTGATTCCTTTTTTATGGCTTTTCTATGCACTTTTCCTCGTATGTGTTTTCCTCTAAAATTGGTTTTTTGGAATTCACACAGGAGAGTAGTACAGTGTCTATGACGAGTTACTTTCTTATTTATAGTATTTCCACCATTTTCAACTTTCGGGATTTTTAATGTTAATGGCTGTTCTCGGTATATAAGATGGGTTACTTGGACCGGCCTGTGGTTCTTCTAAAATGGCCCTTTGGGACTGATGAACGGTGTCGGTTGATAGAGTTATATTTATATATATATATATATATATATATATATATATATATATATATATTTGACTTATATTTGACGTTGACGGTTCCTCATTGGTTGGAGCAGCTCTTCTTTTCTTTCTTAATCTTACGGCTGTCTTCTCCGTGTGGTCATCCGAAAAATGAACTTGTTGAGCTGCTACTAAAATTAAGGGATCAACATTTTGGTATTTTTATTATTTTTTACGGATTTTTGACTTTCTTTCTTATCGTCATTTAAAACATGGCATGTTTTACACATAAATAGGGTTTTTGTATTCTTAAAACGACATATTGCACTCATAAAGGTAGTTGTTGTACTCATAAAGGGACTCAGGTAGGGGACTGTTATGCTCTTGAAGTGACTGCTTCATGAACCACTTCAATATTTACTTGGTTAAAATGGTTTTGTGCTACTTGAAGTAGAGTTCTCGATCAATAATATAATCGATTTCTGCATCAACCTTTTTTCTTTTCTATTTTCTCCTAATTGGTTGGTTTCATCGTTCGAACTTTTTTAGTATACGTTGCAAAAAATATTTCGTTTCTGCTGACTTAAGAAAATTATTGAATAGAAGCAGCCAGTTTTTAATAAGTAGAAACTACTCAAAACACTATTAGAATAGTTTTCTATGATATCATAATGACTTTTTAGTGTATTTATCTTGTTTCTAGAAGATCTGACTGGTGATAAAGTTATACAGATTTGATATTGATAAACCAATTTTCATTATCCAATAAATTACGTTAAAATAAAATATACAAAATTGGCGAAGACTATTACCTCATTTTCCCAGTGGATTTGACTTTGGTGTCATTTGACATCTGAGTTTTTAAGAGCTTTCCTCAATCTCAATCAAAACTGTAAAATAGAATTAGAAATGATATTAAAAAAATAAAGCATAAGAATTATATATTTTAAAATAATATACATATATAAAATAATATAGAAATATAAAATACAGAATTAAGTGGAATGTCTGCGCGGTATTTTTGCTTGGGAAGGCTGATCAGAAGATGAAAAATCAGCCCTTCTCTTCCTCGCTCTTGACTGGTGACTTCTTTCCTCGTCCTCGTCTAATACCTGAGATGGGTTGCTGGGACCTGCTTCTGATTCGGGTTCGGGTTCTTCTAAAATAGGGGCTTCGTAATGCAGCTCATCGCTGATGGTTCCGTTAGTATTAGTAATATTGGGTAGAGCACTTCGTCTTTCATTCATACGCATTGGTCTTAAATATCGTCGGTTCATTTGTTCACACAAATAATATACTACTAAACTAAAAATGGATGCTCCAGTAACCGGAACCACATTACGAAGCACTACATTTGAACTGGTCGGGGCAACACGATTAAAAAAAGAGAAAAATCTTCTCAATAACACAGTCGCGATCGCGACAGACAAATTCCGATTCATGATTTCATACTATTACTTAAAAATCATTTAATATTTTTCAATTTTGAATATATCAACAAAATATGACTTTAAATATGACAGTAAATGTAAATAAATAAAAATCTTTTGTTTATATGATACTCGGTTACTAAGATCTATGCATATGAAAAAAATGTCAATACAGAACAACTTACTTAAAATAACAACCAGTGACGGCGAAAAATGTAATAAATGTCGAAATTTTTTTCACTTTGACAAATGTTTGTTTTAAAATATATTTTGCCATAATAAGAATAAGTCATCTTCAATTTCAGAGTTTGAGGCTGGATTTGTTCTTCCGTTACAAATATAAACACTGTAACAGCTAAACTTAAAAATTTGCATTGAGAAAAAATATATCCAATGAGTTTTAAACAAATACGGTTTATAGTGAATAAAATGTGGATATTATATTAAATAGTAAATAATTGGAATATCATGAGGCCAGTACACACTTAAAAAAATATGGAATTTGGTGTAGGGTTTTAGGTTTTTACATTGTCTTTATTTAGAAAATAAAATAGCTTATTTTTCATAATAACATAATAAGCTCAGTAAATGCTTGGTCTGATGCTTTATGAAAATTTAAACATAACAAAAAAAAAATTGTTGAACAACATGCACTGTTACATAATTAGAAAACCGTTAGTTTTTTTAATTAATTGATTTGAAGAGTTGAGAATACCTTATAAATTTTACTTCCACGATAGTATTTAATATGAAAAATCTTCATAGGATCAGTTGCATCATTTCCTATTGGTTTCCTTTTTTTTGACCACCGTAAAGTTTGTTTACTCGAAAAACATTTAAATTACGCGATTCTTTTATTACATGCAATAAATCGTAGAAGTCAAATATAATTCCTGTTCTTTCATATGCGCCTCAATATTTCCGTGAATCCCATAAGCACTTTTATGTGTATTGCCCTTGGTTAAGTATGTGAAACATTTACATGATACATATTTTGGATATAACGTTTTGTGGTACATGCAGAAATATGTAGGATATGCAGTATTCCGTACAACAAATATTTCAGTTTGAAATGAAATATGGGCGATTTTGTTTTCATTTATCGGTGGTAAACAACACTATATATCCAAAAATGAAATAAACTGTTTTTTGACAATTGTGGCTTTTACAGTATTTTTAGTTGAATCGGCGGTGGTGTTTCTGAATGTTTTTATTATAATATATAATTTCTAAACTTAAAATACTTCATCTTTCCTTATAATACTCATGACTCACACTGTACACAGTTTTTCTGTTTTTTGCCGCACCGTGTATACTGGATTAACGAAATAATCGAGGCGACTGATAGAGACTGATGAACTTGTACCTGACCCGTTTCCGTACCAAACCCATCCAAGTCGGTAATAATAATATTTGTAGGAAAGTTATGTGCGATCTGCAGTGCTCAGAGTACCAATAATCCGGTGCTACCGCCTTGAATAAAACATTTATTGCTGGTGCTAGTGCACTTTTTTCTCAACGGTGATCTCCTAACAAGAACTCTACACGATCGAAAACACTTCTTAATCGATTTAAACTTAGATTCGCAATTTTACACGTTTCTTTTAAATATTAAATATATATGTATAATTTTTGTAAATCTTACATTTATATGATCGTGGACAGATATTTGTTTGATAAAAATTATACGTATTTTTGCCTCTGTTAGTCCAACCTTTAAGCAAAATTAATTCATATTTACTGGCAGGAGCAAGTCAAGACGATGATCCGAATTTCCGGGATAAATACACCACAACTAACCTTCTAATAATTAAAGAACATACATAAAAAATCACAAATTAAGTTGCATTCGGAGCTAAGTATGGCACCATCTTCATTTCCAATACGAACACGCATTGTCCCTTATTAACGATAAACTCATCAAGTTCTTTGCAAATTGCAGATGATCAACATTTTGTTTCTAGTTGTATAAGTGGAGCACTATTGCTGTTGGAATTAATTATAAGTATTATGGAAACTTTTTTTCCACTAACCAAACTTAACCAACTTATGATCACCGTAAAATGACTCAACATTTATTGCACGAGCAATTAAAGATGGTTCACTATGTCTTTGGAATACAAGAAACGCAGCTGATCTTCTGACAATTAACAAACATACAGACATAATTACAGATCTTGCTTTCTTTAATATCATCGTTTTTTCAGTGAGTATTATTGCTGAAAATTATATAGTTGACCATTTAAGTTCATACGAAAATTGCTCAGCCCTTGATTTAGATGGTCCTTTAATGAGTTTAGCTTAACTTATGAATTAGTTACTAGTACTATTTCTGGGTCTTAAAGCTAAGATACAAGTTATAATAAGGTATTGCTAAAAAGTAATTGCCGGAAATTGCTTTTTCGTGTACTGAAATTTAGTAATCCTTATTTTTAATCTAAAAATCTAGAAATAAAACACTTACATTTATCTCACAGTTGCAAATTAATAATCAATAATTGTCCGAACTAAAAAGTATTCATCTTTATAAATGGCAGGCTTCTTTAGGAAAAAATATACAAAGATATTTTGAAACTTAAGTAACAGATGTCTGAATTTCATTTCAGATGGATTTATTACTGAAACGTAAAGTTGGCGTTTCAAACGACAGCAAAGATAAGTTTATGATATGTATGAATTATGGGTATACTTTGTTGAAGACTGTACAAGACGCAGGAGGGATTCTTGGAGGTTAAAAGTTGACATTAGGGAAAAAGTATATTTTTAACGTAGTTGATGTTTAATATTCGTCTCGAAAAGAAATGTTGTTACGCAATCGTGATTACAGCAGTTTTCTTACAGTTAACGGTATTATATAATATTAAGTCAGTTAATAGAATTCGAATTTTTAATGAACTCGGCGATATTAATAATTGTTCAATTTCTTGATTTAATTTCATTCTACTTTGTTAGTTTTACCATACTATCGTCTGAATAATCCAAAATATTTGATATTCGTTAACAAATCTATCTCAAGAACTACGTGCTTTCCCGCTCGGTATAAAACAGTACAATTAATATATGTGGTATTATATATATATATATATATATATATATATTTAAACTTGATGATTGAGTAAAAATCGCTAAAGAGTTTCTTGATAATTATGCTTCAGGAGATAATGTTGTTTAGTTTTTTTTTTGTTGAAAAATTTTGTATAAAGAAAATGGTGAATATTTGAATAAAAGTATATTAGCAAATTATCAATTAATTCGTGGGAGAAATGATTTTTTTTCTCTGATTAATATTAATTTCTATGATTCCGGAAAGATGTTAACATAAAAAATAAGGAAACATTATAATTAATTAATGAAAGAGCGAAAGCAGATACAGATTATTAGAAAAACTGGCGAGTGTTATTTAGGTTTTTTAGTTCTACTCTGAATATATTTTGGCGTCTCATTGATTACTTTAAACAGGACATTGTCACTTATAAAAATGTATGTTTTAAACAAATATTCTAACATTTAAAACTATTATGAATACAATATTCGATTTTAAAAAATGATGCTAAACTTATTAGGCCACCCGTTTAGATTTTTCTATTTTTTCTTATTTTAAGTCATTTAAGCTAAGTTAGATTTAGTTTATTGAAAATACAAGATTTATGATAGATGTGTTCTAGAAACAATCAGAAAATAGTCAAAACCAATCTAATTCTTTAAAATTGGTTTCTAAATTCCATTTGAGCCACATGGTTGTTGCTGATTAGTTTTTGATTGCTTTTCATTTGCTTGGAAATAAATAATTTCATCTCCAGCTTTTTAAATACTTCTTATATCAAACTGTAACTTTTGACAAATGTACTTAGTACCACGTATTATATTTAGAGAATATTCCATTTAAAATCTAATGACTTGGTCATTTTCAGCCAATCAAACAATTAATTGAGATCGCACCATATAGTTGACCAATGAGACGTAAATACCTTTACCGCATCTTCGTCAAATTCAAACACTTCCCTGCAGTAAATTGCCATAATCTCAACAATGAACACTCACATACCCCATCTGAAATAAAAGCTGTTACTTAAGTTTATAGAGTAAGTTTAGTAAGTACTATAAAGCCCTGTAGATTAGTTTTAAGCTGTGATTTATGAAAAGTGAAATGTTTGTGCAGTAAAAACGCAATGAACTCACTCCTTTTTTATTTATTTGTATTTATTTCGTCGGTCTAGTTCTGCGACCAGGGCTGATCACCGACGCCGGAAGCACGCTACCCCTAACCGAAAATTTAGCCGAATCCTCGGTGTTCCAACCCGGGGTAGGGATCTTTAACGAGCCCAACATTCATGGACTCGGGACCGACAGTTTAACGTCTCCTCCGAAAGACGGCATATCTCCACTATACCTCTTGCTCCTTTAGCATTGTAATGTTTAAATTGTTAATTTGTAGACTTTCGTACAACAGTATCTATTTTCATTCAAGTTACCTAATAGTAATAATTTTACTACTTGTTTTTGGCTGGAAGTTATTGTTTCGAAAATGAATCAAAAAATATTCATATGTAGGCAATTTTAAAATATTCACCACAATATTTACATCTCTTCCACCGCCTTCACTATCTTCTTCCACAAAGTTCTATCTTGCCCTGCTCTTCTCCAACCTCCTTCTACCCTTCAAAGGTCTCGCAAAATTGCATTCAACAATTTCTTTTTTGGACGATCTCTCTTGTTCTTTCCTACTTCTCCTTCTGTTTGAGCTTTTGGTGTATGTCTTACTCCCGGCATCCTTTCCATATGACCCAGCCATCTGACTCTCTGGGAATTTATGAATTGGATTATGCTTAGGTGATCGTAGTTCTCTTGCAGCTCTTTATTATACCTTCTTCTCCATCGACGTTCCTCTGTTTTAATCCCTCCGAATATTTTTCTCTCAAATACTTTCCAGCTTCATTTCATCTTTTTTTGTTAACATCCACGTTTCATAAATTATGCTATGTATGAAATTATTAACATAACCCTATAATCATAGGAAATTAATCTATATTATAAGTTTATGAAGAAGGAAGTGAAATAGAGGATGAATATTATTAGTAGCCGAGGCTTGAAGAAATTTGAAAGTATATATATATGTGCATTAATATGTAGAGGATGTTTTTTAGTAGTCAATTAGGGACTATAGGGACATTTTAGCGAATGCATGCAGTTTGTTGGACCGCAGGGTAAATATGCGTAACATATCGTGCAGCTGATAAATCTGTTTGAAAATGAGTCCGCTATTATAGAATTAGCGACTATAAATCTCGACACTTGGGCATGTGGGCGAACATTCCAATCCAGTCCATCGCACATTCGCATAATCGCGCTCAGTATTCAATTGCCTGTTCACCATTTTTTTCGATAATTACCTACAAGGAATATATGGTTCACATTAAACCATTGTATTGGTATTGTTTGCTTTTCTTAACAAGGTAGTTACGAGATCGTCGGATAACCTCTTATCCGAATGAATTCCTTTTTATATCTACTTTCCTTTTGTTTTCTTAATAGCAACGGAGCTTCTCTTAGACATAAAACTTGACGCTTAATCAAATCACACATTCGGAACTCGACCTAGATGAATGAGAGTAAGTGGAGGTCATAAAATAAACCCATAAGAATGGTAAATAAAGCATTATTCTCATTAAATACACCCAACCATTTTTATCCTCGCGAAATTTATTTTAGAACAATAACAGACTGTCAGTAATGTTTTGCCAACTAAATTTCCAAAATTTAGACTGTCGTACGTTACAACAATGAATTATTGTAATCTTCATCTCTATTTTAGCGCCATCGAATAACAATAAAACAAGACTCTGAAAGCAACCGAAAAAACAGTAATGTTAATTATTCTGCTCGATTGATATTTACAGATATTTTTTCGTTGCAAACTTTTATTATTATGGTCGTGATTGAAGTGCTGGAGATGCTTTTCTTTTTCACACATCGATCGCCATTTACATTCTTGGAGTGCGGGCAATTATCAATAAATGGTTGTGTTGGTATTTCCCTTTTCCAATTAGCTGAAGAAGCTTCTTGCAATACCGTTTGCAGGCAATATCATTCTAATTGGGGCTTTTTATCGAGATTTTTATTTCAATACCGATATCGACAGTCTTTGACGGAAAAAATCCACAATCCAAATTTGAGGTTTGTTTTGATTTTTCAGAATTTCTTTCAAATTAAAATTTTTGTATTCATGCATTATTCTATTAAAATATTTTTTTTTTAATTTTACGAAAGTACTATTAAACTATGCATTAGTCACCTTGTATTAAAATAATATCAACGTTTTTATTAAAAGAGACATCATTCATTTTGACTCTAAATTTTAAATTCATCCTGTCATTTCTTTTTTTGAAGATCACTTAAATAGTACCCTGTAACATTTCACACAAGGAAATATTCAATAAAAAATATTGAAATAGATGTTTTTTATAAATAGTTATTTTTTAGTTACATTTTAATAGTGAACTGGAAGGTGTGCAGGAGGAAGAAAATCTAGAGAACGAATGGATCAAATTAATAAAATGGGTTGAGCAGCAAATAGTAGGGTATGAGAAAGAAAACTAGAAGAAATAAGTAGTCTAAGATTCAGAGCACTAGAGAATAGAACAGAAGCAAGTAGAAAAATTATCTAAAAGTAAGAAGAGAAACAAAAAAGATCATAAGAAGCATACGCAAAAGGCTGGGAATTGAAAATTATTTTGTAAACAAAGCAATAATAAAATTTTGAAAGAAATAAAAAAATCGTAGATTTTTTTCGTATATATCAAAACTATTGGCTCGTTACTTATAAATCACCTTTTATATGTATACGAGAAAAATAAAATATGTTTTCGTTTAATGTAGTAGCAAAACTACTTTCAAATATAAATAAAAATATAAGAACGATGTGAAAGCGATATTAGATTTTCTGTACAATGTTTCGTCTCTTCATGTTGCCATCAACATTAATTTTCTTTTTTTTTAAAGTACTTTGCTACGTTTTAATTTGCTCTGATTTTTTATAAAATCTGATTTGTTTTCAGACCGTTTCGAAATCAATTTGATCGTTATTGGAATAATGTAGGCATGGATGTAAATATGGAAAGAATGAAGGAATATATAATCGATTTTTGATTATTTCGACTCAATTTTTTTTTATTTATTTGTTTTATTTAACGTCGGTCTAGTTCTGCGACCAGGGCTGATCACCGACGCCGGGAGCACGCTACCCCTAACCGGAAATTTTGCCGAATCCTCAGGTATTCCAACCCGAGATAGGGAGCCCAACATCCATGTACTCGGGAACCCAATTTTTTTTATATTTTCTATTAAATTTGTTATGAATTCTATAAATATAGAGATTACATTGACATATTTATTGTGAGTTTTAGTATTTTTAATATGGAAATCAATTTATAAATTTTATTAATAAAAATACATGGTTGTAAGATCAAATTAGTTATAATTAGATTATATAAAAATCCAACATCACTTTTCTTCTAAAATTATATAAACAGTTACTATTATATCATTTTTCTTCGTAAAATTAGAATGAACTGATCGTATCGCTAAAATCTGAAAAAATGAAGTCTAGTTATGCGAATATTAATACTAAAATGGATTTTATCCATTGTTTGACGTATATTAAATTTTATAAAATGTAGTTGGGAATGTGGCTGTGGCATTACAGGTTTGAAGAATTAATGAATATCTTTAAAAATGAACAAGAAACGCACCAATTCGGGAATTAATCAAACAAATCAGGATTATAGACCGAAATATGAATGGAAAGTAGAAAATGATTGATAAATCACTGTAAACTGTCATTTCTTTTCAAAGTGGTTTCAATAATAAATGAAACAATCGTGGAAAAATAACTTTTTACAAATTAATCCCCACAGGCAATCTGTTTCGCGTAACGTAAAAACAGGATTGCATCATTTTTATAAGTAATTAGTAATTATATTTAGACTGAAGGTTAGACGGACATTTTTCTCTTCAAGTCAATTAAGAGCCAACATCATCACGTGATTTTTACAGACTAAAAACATTTGCCTCCTTATAGACAATATGGTCCATATAGATCTACAAACACACTGACTATATAAACATATCCCTTCTTACGATTTCATTACATGAAACAAAGATAAAAATGAATATAATTTCAACAAAACTGCTTTGGCAACATAGCTTTTCCACTAGAATACTGTACAGGTCCGGTTCTAATAGAAAATAGATTTAATTTTTTTGGTGCCCATACGAATAAATGGGGTATATGTTTATTGTGGGTTAAATTTATAGAGAAATGGTGCATTGATTTAAAGGGAAAGTTTCCAAGAATGGATCAATAATCACAACGCTAATGATAATAAAAATTTAAACAATACAAAAAATATTTGCCGGCTTTTTCCAGTCAAATCTCAATTAACAATGAAAACATGATTTCATAAAAATGAATGAATTAATTTTTTTGACAAAATCACGAGCGAATGGGACGAGTGATTTCGTCTGAAAATTGTTTCATACATTTTCATGAAAATAAAATTTTAATGAAATACATTAACCATTTATTTATATACTTCCAATAAAATTATAGTAAGTTTTTAAATTCGCTAATATATTGTTATTCTTTAGACAAATCTTGAATACAGGGTGTTAAAAAATACACAGTAAAATATTTATAAAAAATAGTATTATTAAGTCTAACTCAAGTCGTTTACAATTTCCGCAAACGGTACGTACAAATAATAATTCAAATTTTTCCGAAATACTGTACCAGGTCGCAGTTAACATCAGGCACGAAAGCGTAATTTGTCAAAATGTATGGACACTGCTGCCAGATTATAGATTTGTATATTTCTAAAATACCTGCAACTTAAAAAAATTTTAGGAATCCATTTGAAATGGGCACAACGAAATATTCAAAACTAAAATAAAACGTAAATACGTATTTGAAATGAAATAAAATTTGATTCATTAATATCAGTACACAGATAGAAAATGAGCTCCCTCCTGTTCTTCCCCGATTTCTCCATGCATATTTTGAAATCAGAGGCGTCGAGTAAGTAGTTCTTAAAAATGTAAGTATAACTCAACTTTTAAAATATCGTTTTTTGAAAATGGCATTAAAGTTTGCGCATATTGATGAACTTTCAATATCCAATAACTACGAGAAATGTCAAAGTTTTAACTTTAAGTATGCAAAAAACAGAAAAGGTTGGGAATTTTTTTAAGGTTTGCTGGTGTGCTGGTTTTTGTGTACATTATTTAAAGTTATTGTACCTGATCTTATAGACTCCGGTGGAATTTAGTGTGGACTAAACCGGATATACCCGATTTCACATCAAAATTTTTGTGAGGCGTATGAACTTGTTAAGTATTTATCAAGACATCAATCTGTAATGGCGGACGCAACGGCAGTGGCTAGCTCGCTTTTTATAAATATCTGTTAGCTTATGTGCCAGTATGGATATCATAAATTCACACTTTAGTATTTAACTAAAGCATACATTAGAAAACAGTCCAGTGGCTACACTAAAATAACAGTGGCATTGACAGCTGGCGTTTGATAATCGCTTTGTTTTTTTTTTCAGTGTAGAAGTGTAATATATACGAAAATAGAGGACCTCTACTGGTGCGCAGTATATACATTGTATATTGATCGTCGTAAAGACAATTTAAATATAAAAGGATTATTTAATGACGATAGAATGAAAAATTACAGTTAAAATTTGTCGAGATCGAAGATATGCTAATTCTTAAAGGCCGAAAATATCTTTTTCTTTGGACCTGTCGCTTTGGGCTTAAAAGTGACCGACTTCGAAAATAATGGGCGGATTTCGTGTTAAATGTGCATAAAATTATATATTCATATAAAAAAATTAAATTGTCTAGAAAATACAGAACGTCGAATAGTCGTAAAATTGGCGATTATTTTATATGAAAAATGTCATAAAAAAATACATCATAAAATACTTTTTATTTAAAAAATAATTAAGACTTTAAAGACTCTTATGTACAGATTATTCCAAAATGGAAATTGTAAATATTTTAAATCCTAGAATTTTAAGAGGATAAATATTTATTTTAAATATTGTTTCCTGCTACTTTATTTCGTTGATTCAATAGCTTATTGTGAGGTACAGGAAGTGGTGTAAAAGGCCACATGGATTTAAACCGAAGAAACGCTCGCATTTGAGGTTTTATGTTTTCCTGCGATAATTCAATTGATAAACGGTCTAAATTAATTAAAGATGCATTGCTTCAAAGACAGCCAATTAAATTACCATGTAATTGGTTCGCCAGCAAAGGCAGGAAAGATACGTTAAATAAACTAAGAGAAGAGGTAATAAAAATGTTGTAAAACGCTGATTAAAACGAATAATCAAATATAAAAGTATATAATTATGTTGAATTAACGATAATGTACTTTTTATGTTTTGTGCACATATAAGCCAAAAAGAATTTAATAAAACCAAAGAACTTTCTTTTATCTTGAGAGCATAGTGATAAATATTCGGAAATAAGTTTCCATATCTTTGTATGTTGTTTCTGTAGATCAATAAAAATTCTTGATTTTTACTTAAGATTGTTTTTTATAAAACTGGGATCAGTCCTTTTGCGTGAAACCGATGTAGAAGAAATGTCACCGATAATAACGATACAATTTGTGCAAAAAATCGAATAAGGAAATAACGAGCCGTAGAATGTTGTTAGCATTACACAACAAATCAAAATAATTATTGTGTCTAGACGAGACAAAACTGCAAATTTCGCTATTTATTATAAAACAGTGCAGAAACAGTGGCGGGTACGCCCAGCAAAATGAAAAAATATAACTACAAAAGTATGACTCAATTAAAGGTTTTAATACTTATGCTCATTGCACGTAAAATAATAATATATAGGTTTAAGGCTGGCTTGAAAAGGTTCATGCCACGTATTATTATTTCCATTTCGCTCTATCTCTTGTCATTTCCCTGATCCCTTTCCATGCTTTACCTTTTTTCTGATTTCCATTACGTTCATCCGGGTTAATTGTTTTTAGTGTACTTCTTTTACAGCCAACTCATGTTACTACAATAATCAAAGATTAATTAGACTTAATACCAAAAATATAAATGAAATAAATTATATCAATATTTGATAAAATATAGAATTTTATTGCGGATGCAAGTTTAAATCGTATACAAAAACTTTTTCAAATTGTAAAGTAGCAAATAACAGAAGTTGGAAAAATTTCGCGAGCAACAAAAATGAAAGAAAAAAAACCTTTAGTCTAGTTCTAGAGTCAGTCGAGGATTAGTGACTTTAAAGGAATCGGACCTAAAAGATCAAAGTTGTTAGAAGAACTCCCGAAAAAATCAGTCTGCGATTTTAAAAAGAGTTTCGATTCTCGTATATCAACGAGGCCACATCCTCAGGGAACTAAAAGGTTTATTACAACTTTCAGTAACGCTAACATCCCAGAGAGACGACCAACTTTGGGGATTCCCTGGATGTACCAGAGTTTCTTTCTTCTTTTTTTTTGGGTAAATTAAATATTAAAGTGATACTAACCGTTAGTTACTTACATGATTTGATTTGATTCAGTACAGTGTGTTTTGGGTGTGTTACTTCCTAATTTTTTTTGTTTTCCTCGTTGAAAGAAAAACAAGCACGATATTAATTAGAAAGATTTTGTTTTGACTTTGTAGAGATCCTCACTAAATTTTGGGAATATTTAGATATCTCATTTAGTCTGACAATAGTTGAGGTTTTTAATTTGTAATTAAAGAAAAATCCTGGTTTGTTGTTTAGGCGAGGTTTGAACTAGTTTTTTTCATAAGCGTACACCCACGCCCATAAAATAATATTCCATTGATTTAACGGAAGAGCAAAGAAGCACAGGTCTGGTCTAAGGTTAAGAATTAATTTTTTAGTAGTTCGAAGAAAAAACTTCTTAGTAAATTTAGTAGAATAACCGCTAATTTAAAAAATTGTTGGAAAAAGAATCAACCATTTCCATATAAAATGTATGATTGTTTTTTGAGCGTAAACTGTTTATTGTGAACAAAAGGGTCTTCTGCCCGAAACAGAGGTACCATTCCCGTTTCAATATTTTTTTCAATTACATTTTCTTTAATCAATTTGCTTGTAGATGATTTTTCCGAGAAAATCCCTTTTTGAAATTTTGAACGTTTTTATTAATGGGTAATTTTTTTAAATCATATTTTTTACCCAATCATTATATTTGTATCACAAAAGGTTTTAAAATATTTAATTTAGCGATCTGCCCTTAAAACCAGAAAGCTTCAAAAGCTTGTCAAAACATGGGTCTAGTGTTTCGCAAATTTTGAGAAAAATACTGAACCAATTGCATTGAAATTTTTAGGGCTTACAGATTAAGGTTAAATACGTATGAATGGATTATTTTCATTTAGGTTTTTAATTTAAAAAATTGCAAAATAGTAAGGTTGCTTTAAAATTTCTGAAATTGGTGATTTTAAAATTCCCGAGCATAAATTAGCATATGCCCAGCCTTTTTTTAGTTCAAGCTTTTTCCGTTAACGCTGTTTGCACTCTTCCGACGAAATCGAATCGAGCACAGTTGCCAGATTTTATGATATTTCTTTAGATATGTATAAAACCATATACTCAAATTGTATCATTATTGTTAGTAAAATATCTTTTTGACTTTATTTAGATAATACCTTTATCTATAACGTAAAAAAAAAGTTGTTACATATTTAAACTTATAATAGTACAACTCAATACAATAAAATTAACAGAACTCGCGTTATGTATATTGAAAGTAGCAGTTACTTATAAGTAAACGAAAATTTTCTATAGATATGACCACTATCAAACCAAATCGATAATTTCGAGTACATATTTTATATAAACAAATGTTTAGACGGCAGGCTTCTCGAGGCGTGACCACATAAAGTAATTATTAATGATACTGGTAGCGACATCTAAGTGGATAAAATGTTCAAACCCGTTTGGACACCCTTTTAAGGACATAAGGGTGACTGAAACCATTGCCAAATCTTGCCTTTCGAAAGTATCTGATCGGAACATAACAACCATAAATATCAGTTCTGTTAAGTATGTTACTTCCATTTCCCAATACCCTAGACTAAATTTTTTCATCTTATTTTTTGCTTCTTTATTAACTTCTTCGTTCATCACTATTGAAAATAGTAGGCATTCCTATTTTAGTTCTATTTTCAAAGTATGCTTTTTGTTTTTGTACATTGCTTTTAATATATTTATCATCTTATCTATGTATAATTTTTTAAAGGTGTTCGTTCTCATATACTTTGTCTATTTGGTTGAGAGCTTTTTCTAGATCCATAAAACTTAGGTGAATATCTCAGTCCTTATTTATTAATGTCTCTCTGATTTGTTTAACTGTGAATATCAAATTTATGCTACCTCCACTTCTACAGTCACGTTGTAAATTCTTCACTGTATTATTATAGTACTTTAACTTTATTTCTTTTCCCATTATTCTCGCAATTATTTTTCCAGATATGCTTGTTAGTTTTACCCTTCCGTGGTTATTGCAATTTCTTTTATTGCTGGTCTTAAATACAGATAAATTTCTTCCCAGGTATTACTTTTCCAATATTTTACCATTTTTCATTATTTGGTATAATAATTCTGTTATTTGATTTTTCTTGTTTCGTCCATATAGTTGACCATTTCCATTATGTTTTCCCCTTCTAGCGCTCTTTCAAATTTAACATCTTTATTTCTCTGCTACTTCTCCTTCTTCTCTTAGTTACTCAAATTCTTCTGTTCTATCTACTTCTGTTTCTCTGATGCTAAATATATAAGGATACAAAAAGAATAAAAGTAGATTCACTTTTAAGAATATTTTACAAATTATGAAATTATTCCTCGAGCAAATTATCTACCTCTGCCAATGTGATATTAAATATCCAATTCTGATAGAGCCCTATTTCATTTGGTTACAGAAATGCAAATAAGCTCGGTTTTGATACGGTGAATTGGCGTGTGGCCGGTAATGATTAATTTACCGTCGAGGCGACCACCTTGCAACGGAGTGCATTAAAAAAATCGTTTGATTGATTAGATACGCGTCAGAACTATCCATCTTATTGTCAGAAGCTACTAGAAATGTCTTCGGATGTTACCAATTCAGGGACTAATAACTGTATTTTTCAGCTTTAATATTCCATTTCATTAAGCTGATAAGTCCGTACTGCTCAAGGCCCAGTCAAGTTGAAAAATTACCCAAAAGTTCATCTAACAGAAAGATAGATGTACAGATTATTAATTAACACTTGAGTAGTTTTTAGCATTTAACAATAATAAATAGATTAAAACAATAAAAAAAGAGAAATCAGAATATCAATAGGATTGTAGTAAGAAAATACAGGGTGTAAAAATACTCGCTTCACAGAAAAACCTGAAAATCTTGAACTCATTTTATATGGATTTGATGCAAATCACCTTATCCCAAAATGCTTCCTAAGGGAGTTAGAGCTCTTTAAAGGTGACGCTCTAACATCCCTTTTACCTCAAATAACTTCAAAACGGATTCATGTTGAATGATATTATTTTGTACAATTATTTCTTAAAATATGCCCAATTGAATTGCCTGAATATGATTTTTTAATTGTACTCATAGGCGGCTCGTTTGAGTGGGGTATTGAACATGTGTGTTCAACATTTTTTTGTCTCTCAAAATGTCGCCATTTTTTCATTTTTAGTACCAAAACAACTTCTTGATCAATATTTCGAAAATACCTATAGAGTTACAAACATATTTATTATTAAATAAGAAGTCGGACTTCCGCTAGTTTTGTTTTTCTTTTTTATTTTCAAATACTATTTAATGATGTGAAAACATTTACGGTATTTATTATATTTTTTTTGACCGTCACTGGTTGTTATTTTAAACCAATTATTCTGTATTTAAATCTCTGTCAAACAGATCTTAGTAACCGATTATCACCTGAACAAAACATATTTATTTATATTTATTGACATTTGTAACGTCAAATAGATGGTTGATTTAACTACATTCAAATTTTAATAGTGATAATTATTAAGAAAACCTGCAACATTATGACTAAATTTATGTCTTTGAATCTCGTGATTGTGATGCTCGAAAAATTCTTCGCCGATTTAAAGCGACTGCCTCCACTGACTACATTCGGAGTACTACTACGTAATGCGATTCCTATTACCGGCCTGCCAATGTTCAGTTTGGCAATATATTATTTATGTAAAGAAATGGGCCGCAGATATGTGAGCCCAAGACGTAACATAAACCGTAATGTACATGTTGCACTAGATGCAACTGATAACATCGGAAATGATAATGACACAACCAACAGCGACCTTCAGTCCCAAAGGGCCCCTATTTTAGAAGAATCAGAAGCCGGTCCCAGCAACCCATCTCAGGTACTAGACGAGGCCGAGGAAAGAAGTCACCAGTCAAGAGCGAGGAAGAGAAGGTCTGATTTTTCATCTTCTGATCAGCCTTCCCAAGCAAAAATACGGCGAAGACATTCCATTTAATTATTTATTTTATATTTCTATATTATTTTATATATGTATATTATTTTATATTTCTATATTATTTTAAAATATATTTTTAATGCTTATGCTTATTATTATATCCTACAATTGTAGAGATTGACGAACGCTCTTAAAAACTCGTTTAGTTTTCAAAGACAAATTCAATGGGAAAATATAAGGTGTTTTCCGAAGACCAGTTCAAATTTAGACTTTGAAGTCGAAGAGTAATAACTGTGAGAAATATAATTTTCAATGAAAAATCTAGATGCTAATTTGTTTTTTCAGAAGTTTTCCAGCTACTTTTATTAGGAAAATATGCCTTTCTTTGCATGATAATGCCTGAACTGTAGTTAGAAACCTTTAACTATTTTTAACCATTTTTATCATCAAAAACGACTTCTTAACTCAAAATTTCCAAGATACCAAAATGTTTATAAAACTTTCATTATTAATCAGTCTGTCTTCCGCTCATGTTTTTTAAGTGTTATTCTACAAAACGATTAAGTTAAGAACTATTAGCACAGAACTCCCAGAATCATTCGCATTGTTTAAAGTACTAAAAATTTTTTAAATACTAAATGTCCTTCCTGTATAATTCATATACTATTTAATTATGTGAAAAAATTGTTCTCTATTTATATTTTTGTTAAATAGGTCTTAGTAACCGAGTATCATAGAAACAAAAGATTTTTATTTATTTACATTTACTGTCATATTTAAAGTCATATTTTGTTGATATATTCAAAATTGAAAAATATTAAATGATTTTTAAGTAATAGTATGAAATCATGAATCGGAATTTGTCTGTCGCGATCGCGACTGTGTTATTGAGAAGATTTTTTTCTTTTCTGAATCGTGTTGCCCCGACCAGTTCAAATGTAGTGCTTCGTAATGTTGCTCCGGTTACGGGAGTATCCATTTTTAGTTTAGTAGTATATTATTTGTGTGAACAAATGAACCGACGATATTTAAGACCAATGCGTATGAATGAAAGACGAAGTGCTCTACCCAATATTACTAATACTAACGGAACCATCAGCGATGAGCTGCATTACGAAGCCCCTATTTTAGAAGAACCCGAACCCGAATCAGAAGCAGGTCCCAGCAACCCATCTCAGGTATTAGACGAGGACGAGGAAAGAAGTCACCAGTCAAGAGCGAGGAAGAGAAGGGCTGATTTTTCATCTTCTGATCAGCCTTCCCAAGCAAAAATACCGCGCAGACATTCCACTTAATTCTGTATTTTATATTTCTATATTATTTTATATATGTATATTATTTTATATTTCTATATTATTTTAAAATATATTTATAATACTTATGCTTTATTTTTTTAATATCGTTTCTAATTCTATTTTACAGTTATACAGATTGAGGAACACTCTTAAAAACTCAGATTTCAAATGACACCAAGGGCAAAATTGAGGTGATATTTTCTTTGGTAGTTTTCCGGTTAATGTCATTAGGAAAATATGCCTTTCTTTTTATGAGGATAACTGAACTGTTGTTCAAAATCTTTAATTATTTTCAACTGTTTTTGCCACCAAAATCCACTTTTTAACTTAAAATGTTTGTACGAGTTCTTTGTTGAGTAATCAATTTGTAGTCTTCGTCAATTTTGTATATTTTATTTTAACGTAACTTATTAGATTATGAAAATTGGTTAACTTCAAATCTGTATAACATTATCATCAGTCATGTCTTCTAGAAACAAGGTAAATACACGAAAAATTCATTGTGATATTATCATAGAAAACTGTTCTAATAGTGTTTTTAAATTTATATATACTATTAATATTCAGAATCTCCTGGTTTCATCCTTTTTAATTGGTGCTGGAGTTTTAACCTTTTGTATTGGAAATTGTTTTACAAGAAGATGCCTAAGAGGAAGAAGGGGTGTTTCATCAAACCATTCCATTCCAATGTTGGAGAGTCCTCAGGAAGAAGGGGGATCCGCTTTAACTAGTATTGTTAACCCCATATTTTCAATAGCAGCTCCATCTTCGAGCACCGAAACGAATTCATCTACAAATTCTTGGGATGACGACATGGAGGAGAATGCCGTGATATTGAGGAAGAATAGAAGAGCTACTCCAACCAATGACGAACCGTGAACGTCAAAAATACGTAAAATTGAAAATGATAAAATTACTAGAAATAAGAAACCAACTCGAAGAGGTAAACATAAGCATTTTACCACTCAGATTAATTTTTTATATTTTATACATCTAATTTAAAATATATTTTTATTTCACAGAAGTTATTTTTGACTTTTATTTATAGTTCTATCTTTCAATTTTTGTAGAGATTCAGGCACGTCCTTAAGAACTACAGATTTAAGATAACCCCAAAGAAAATATCACTGGGGATTCCAAGTATTTTGTCATTAGGTGGAACCCAAAGATTTCGCTCAAATTTATATGAAAACGTCATGATGCATCATAATTGTTATATTTTTTAACGAAAATATTCGAATTCAATCTTAAAACCTAGAGAAATTGTAGTTATTATATTTTAATATTTAAATTAAACAACTCTATCAATAATCTCTTATAGGTTAATTATTTTAAGCTTCTAAAGTTTTTGCTGGATGGATAGGATGGAATTATTGGTGACTTCGTTTTAACCTGACTACCTTATGATATAATCTTTTACATAGTTATAGAAAGCAACTGTAAATCGATTAATGTTGGTTATGTCTGTAAAAACAACGAAGCGAAAAGCCTTACATTTGAAACCCGAAAAAAGCAGGTGAGATTCCATGTGTTTTCTTACTAAATTATATATATAGTATCAAAAAAGTATTTAGTAGTTAGAAAACTAATATAATGATGATAGCAAACATAAAAGAAACATTTCAAGACCACATGAATATACTAAACACAGAAATACAAAAGACACAACTGGAGTTTCAATCTGGATAAAACATCATTTAAACACCCAGGAATATCCAATAGAAAGAAAAACAAAATAAAGAATGGATTAACGGAACACTCCAGTTTTATACTTATCGATAGAAAGACTATAATTAGTGTTAAAAGTAAAAAAAAAGATACCATAAAACATGCGAATGAAATAAAAGAGAGCTTGGAATTCTTACAAAAACAAAAATTAATCATTCGAGCTATTATTCTTCTTCTTCGTCAGAAGCATGATCGCGGTTCCTTTTTATTGCCAACCAATTAATTAACTCATAATGTTCTCGGCTCGATGGTATTAATTTGGTCGTGTGGCCTTTGCTCACTTGGCTTTTCAGCCACTACAAACGACCCGGTTGCACTCTGGCGGTGCACGAACAACCTTAACCGCGCTACGGGCGTACGGACGAGAAGATATTTTTGTTTTCTTACTTTTTTTTGCGGTCATGAAGCCAACAGCTTCCGCTGAAAAGTTTTAAGACTTATTTCCCGACTATTTTAATGATTGATTGAAATCTTTTTGTTGTAGTTTCGTCTAAAAAATAAAATTGTAATTTCCTCGGCAATAAAAAGGTACATTTTCCTATGATTATTGATTTCCTTAACAGGTGCACATCTGGCGTTGAGTATTTCCATTTGCGCATTCCTTCAGAGGTGTCTCAAAATCGCTAATTATTACCAATTTACTATTAGCATTATTATTATAATCTCCGCTAAATTCCTCGACGCAGTATCGTGTAGTACCATCTTAGGTCTTCTCGGATATATATCAAGAATACGCGAGAGTTCAACCATAACACGATCACGGTGCTCTTTTCTGGGGGGAATAATCAAATCATTTAGTGTCAAACGTGCGACTGGGACGACGATATCGAATGCCAATGCCGCAAAGGCATAGAAGGAGATAACATTTCTAAAAAGGGAACGCAGAAAAAAATATTTTTCATAAAAAAAAACGTACATTCACAGACTTTCTTCTTCTTCTTCTTCTGTTACGATGTCGAGGCCTCAGCTACCTGGGCTATTCGGGTGAAATGTTATTTCTTTCTACTCTTTTTATAGGCTAGATCTATATGATCATTTACCCATTTATACATTTTTCGGGGTTTACTCTACTCTACTCTACGTACTTTGATTCGTTCTTCAAATAATTATTAGGTTAGTTTCCTATCATTTTAGATTTATTCTAATTATATGTTTTGAAGATACTAGATAGATATTGATAGTGATAATAAATGTACGAGTGATGTTTAGAATAGTTGCGCCTCGAAAGCAATCTTTAGTGATAATCCAAGCACCGTTTGGTTAGTTAACGGGTCAAATAGCCCTAAAGATAATTCTGTAAATTCACTGTATGAGTTGGAACTTTTCGCCAAATGTGTTCAGTGCTTAAAGAACTCATTATCTTAATAACAGTCATAATTAACATTAGCCTACAGGTATAGAAAATCAACCTAAGTCAGAAGTATCTTCCTAACAAAATTAAATAAAAGCCGAATAACTTTAATAGCAGAGGCTTTAAATTCAAAGCAAAAGAATAAAAACTTTTGTGAAAAGATTTGGATCATTTTTCTTCTTCTTGATTTCTTTCTTGGCTTGAACCCGATTGGTTATTTGGCTAGCTATTTTTCGTGAGAGAAAATTCATTTTCAACAACGTTATGGATGGATTAACTTTTAGTTCTATTTTAAATAAGTGCCATTGTGTTTCACTAGTCCGATATATTCTTTTTTTATTCTAGAAACGACATATTCTCTATCTATATTAATATTTATAGATGCTTCCAGTATTGTACCTACTTTTACTAACGAATCTGCGATTTGATTACACTTGATTCCCATGTACCTTGGTACTAATGCTATTTCTACTATTCCATCTTTTTTTGCTTCCATTTTGTTCCTTTTAGCCACTAGTAACAGATGATCTTTGCGAATAGAATAATTTGGTGAAATCTGGTAGTCCAAGGCCCACCTTATTTGTGTTTAGATTAACTATCCATCTGTATATATTGGATCATTTCAAAATTCTAAGAAGTCGAAGTACAAAGATACTGATACCGATAAAATAACTATAGACTCGAAGTTAAATTTGTATACGCTACATGAATATCCATTAGATGTGTGCGGCATGTTATCCAATGTATATTTACGGGTAACTAATGGATATTTATTATACATCCAAATGTCCATTATTTGATGATATTCATTTATGTTTAAAATCGGGTCAAATAGTTGATCAAAATATTATGAATTACAATGTATCAGGTTAACATTCAAAATTCCCGCCTTACTGAATTTTTAAATTTGACGCTAATTATTGACAAGGACTTAACAAGAAGTGGCGCTTAATTTGATCTTAAATAAAAAGTATGAATGTGGAACCTCTGTAAACTATATTTTCTTTATTGAGCAGTAGGAGAGGCTTTTTTACTGGCTCTCTTTCGAGAAATTTAACACTCTTTAGTCAACTTGATTATATGCTGATTCTACTTACACTTTTGTTTGTTTAACTAATAAAGTTAACGACCTGCAATATTTGGATATTATCCACGGCACTGATACCGCACACTCATTGTCCGTTTTAAGTATGAGAAATAAATAATAATCCTTTCCCTCCTCTTTCTTTGGCATTCGTTGCGGTGTGGTATGGAACCGAACTAACGGACTGTCACGCAGAATTATCATTTCTTATTCTTACAGATCTCTTTTTTTGCCGACGAGGTTGCGGTGTCACTTAGATGACTACTTAAGGCGGATATCGACCGTCTTGCTTCGTTAGTTTTGGACTTTTAGTAGGAATTATCATTACTTTTAAAATCATATACAGTCTAAACAAAAATACTATTGGATATTTAATTCATTTGGAAAGTGATGCCCGTCGAATAATGAAAAACACGGTTCAATTGTTTGGTTGTTTCGTAAGTTCTTGGATCGCCCACTGAAATTTCATTAATCTAGGCACGTGAACAAGTTGTCAGATCTTGCATTGCAACTGATGATTTAGCAGTCGGAGCCCACCCAACTCTTTCTGCTTTTTTCGTTACTTTCACTAACATTACAGAGTGTTGAAATAACTTATGCAGCAAGACTTTTTTTATGAAATGCTGACAGTCTGCGAAGACCCACTTTTTCCTAGTACGTCTCTGTTTTTTTTTTTAATTTTAGTGACGTCCGTAGAGCAACTCTTAGCAAATCATGTTAAAGCTTAGGATAGTTGTCACAGGAGAGAGGACTAATTCCGTAAGAGGTCCTTTATGTAGACGGCTTTAAGACTCATTTGAGATCCCAGCGCGTAATTGAGATTTTATCGGACGAACTGATATATTTATTCGTATCATAATAGTAGATCTGATGATTGCGAAACTGCACGCGGTGGTCTTAGGATGTAGAAATTTTGATGGTTCCACAGGAGTGGTCTCAATAAGAACGATGAAAAGATATTGGCCATTGTCGTACAGGTCGCTTTGAAGTAGAGTCCATCGCAGATTTGATTTACATTTTTGCAATTCGGTAGAAAAAATGAGAAGGGACGTTGTTCGTCACGAATTTTAGTGATATAAATACATAAAAAAATTAGATATTGGAATTTAATTTAAATTATTCTACAGTTAGCGCCTAATCGCAAGCAGTAAAGAAGAAATATAATGAAGCTTTGAAATTGCCTCAACAAAAGCGTTCTTGTGCAAAGAGAATCAGTAATACAAGAACACTTTTTATTAATTAATTAAAAATATATATTTATTTAAAAAGCAACGTATAATACAATGCAATTTTAATTATCCAACATAAATATTTAAATCTCAATTTGAAAAAGCTGTTGTTTTTTTGATTCACAAAAGATTTTTTATTTTTCTTTTACTCTTTCATTCTAAAAATCAAGACGAAGACATACGAATTTGTTGGATTACAAGACAATATCTCATCATAAGTAATGAAAAAATGGATGCCCTCTTAAAAAAAGAAATATTCGACGGGTTCATTACGACGTGGTTGACCTTATAAAAAAAACGATATTGCAGAAATGGCAATCATATTTCCAAAGGGAATTTGTACTCCCAATGCGTTCAACTAAAAAACTCCATAGTTTTCATCTTTCACCGACCTAGAAAAGAAATTGCTATTGTATGTCAAAACCATTTCATCTTGTGTATTTTTATTTCGCTTATTATGTCCCCTTGTTCTAATTATCGCTTTTTTTGTAATTAATTCTTTGCACTACTCTTTATTTCCCAATTTAAAAACATTATCTCAATTTTCTTTCTTTCTATTATTCTTATCACCTTCTTCTTTTCTGCTTAGATTGGACTGGTTAGTATTTATTAAACATTTAATTATGTTTGTTTAGTGATGAGTTGGATTTTTTTTGAGTGGTAAAGTGTGTTTGAGCTTATGACCTTTTCTCTATTGGTTTTATTCTGTTTCTTGTACTTGTTATTGTTACATACATGCAAATTTCTTCTTTTTTTTTCAATTTCAACACATCCTATCTTAGCTGAACTATTTTGTTTTTTTTACCGCACTCAAATAATTTTGTTTATCCAACCTTCTTTTTTTATTGTTTTCCTTAATGTATTTTCCAGTATCTATTTTGTTTTCGTCATGATCGCAATATCATTTACGTATGTCATTATTGGTCATTTGCTGGGGTTTTCTTTTTGTATTATTCTTTTCATTACATACGAGTATTCCAGTGATAAATTAAATAGTGCGAATAACTCTTGTATGAATCCTTTATTTGTGTAGATTTAATCAGTTGCTCTTACTGATTTATTAGAGTAACCCTTGAGGTTCTTATGGTCATTTTGGTTATTCTCCTCAGTTTAACTTTGACTTCCAATTCCGTCAATGCTGGTATAAGCCGAAAATCCCCTGACCTATTTGGTATTTATCTGAGTTTTCCCTAGTTCGCTTTAATGTATGCATATATGGCGTCTACTGCTGATTTTTCTTTTATGAATCTACATTGATATTGTCCTTTTGCATTAGTTGTTAATTTTCACCTCATTGCAGTTGATAATACTCGTATCTTAGTTCAATAAAGTGATACCTTTGTAGTTCTGACATCTATGTTGGTCTTTTTTATGTGTTACAGTTATCTGACCTATTTGCCATTCGCCACACAGTTTTTCTCATTACAAGTTGATACAGTATTTCTTAAAGTTTGTCTCTTCCATATTTTATCAGCTCTAGATTGATATTAATTTTTTCGAATGCTTTAACCGTTTCTACTGTTGGCGATAATTTCTTTAATTTACTGACTAGTTCTTCCAATATTTTCCTCTGCTTTTTTTCATTGTCTCAGTATATCTATCCATAGTTACTTGTATTCGATTTGTTCCTCATTGATTTTTCCAGTTTTGTTTTGTATGCATTTACATTTCACGTTTTATTCATCAATTTTTTTTATAATTTGGACTATTTCCGTATTTTTCAATTTTTATGTTATTATCTACCCAATTTTGTTTAGCTTTTCTTATTGTTTTATTGCAATCATTTCTGCTTTCTATATGTTCTTATTTTTATTCTATTTTATTCGTTCCTATCTATTTAGGCTAGCTTCTTTATTTTCTCTTTCCACTGCTTCACGATAACTATCGTTATAACGTATAACCTTATTTTCTTCTATTTTTATTCAATACAATCAAATTGTTTTTAATTGAGCGCCACAAATCTTCAATTTTTTGGTGCTTCACAGAAATGTTGTGAGCGAGGGACAAAAATTTTCGCCATCTCCAGTTTGTAGTATTTATTCTTTATAATTGTGATATTTTGTTTGACCTTCTGTTTAAAAGTAGTAAATATTTAAAATTAAATTAATTGTTTCAATTGTTTCAATTGAATTTTAAAGCTACTTTTAAATATCTTTCTCTAACCAGGTTTCGCTAAATTGTATTTTTGAAAATATTTAATATTTAAAGTTATTATGTTTGTTTATTATAATTTGAATAACTAAGCTAGATATTTCTTTGGTATCAGACACTGGGGAATTTGTTTTCAAAATAATATAATTACATTTTTATTACGAATACATAAAATAGTATGGTATGGTAAAACAAATTTGAAATAGTAATGACACAAATTCATATATAATTTAAAATAAATCAATGTAACTTTATTGATTAAAAATATATTATTTCAAAATAGGAAAAACAAAATAATGTCCATTACTACAGATGAGTTCAAGTTAAAGAAATTTTCTTTGAGGATTCAGATAAAAAACTCGCCATTTCATTAAATTTCACATTTAAGTTAATAATAATAAGAATCTTCCTGTGATTGCTAATAAAATCCTTTGCAGGAGTCTTTTTTTCTTTTTACGCCCTTTTAGGCTTTTTGTTAACAATGAATCTCCATGACAAATTTCCAAAAAAATACGGCGATTGTCTGGTTGTGACAAATAAAAACAGCTAATCCAAATATTTCAGTAACTCTGAATTTTATTTAGACTGAAACATTTTTTTCCAACTTTGTATGATATAGGCTACGCCGCTGAACGAAATACCTTTAACCCTTACCTACGTTTGAGATTTAATGGAATTCAAAATGGGATTTTTATTTTCCAAAATTCCAGAAGAACATAAAATAAGTTATGGCTTACATTGAACTCGAGTTGTATAACTGGAACTATAATCTTAATTAATAAAATTTAAATTACTTAATAATCGCTCTTTATGTGGAGATCTGATAAATAATATTAATATGGTTGAATGCGGTCATTATTCATCCACAGTTAAGAAGAATACTACAAGAGGGGTTAAAATAAAAAATGACAAAAATAAAGTAATTTTTTGACACCTTATTTTGTTTTTTTCTTTCTAAGTCTGGAACTTTTTTATCCCATATTTGTAAATCATTTATGGTGTAGAAAGTGTACAAACCAGAAAACTAAAAAGTATGTAAGCAATTGAAAGTCGCTTCTCTACAAGTATATTGTATTTAATGCTGCTGTATTTATTAATGAATTTATATTTGCATCAAAACTTGAATGATTATCATGATGAAATAGTTTGAAGTACAGTTACTGAATAAATAAACCATCCTTAATTATTACACTTAATCATAGTAAAACAATTAATAAATACCAATCGGACAAAGATTGGTCGATGATTTAGAATATTAAATTTTCTATTACAATGTTTAAAGTTGAAAACTGTACAATAAGTGAAAGAAGTTTGTATTTTATGTTTTATGCACAAAGGGTGCTAAAAGATGGTATTTTAATAGTTTTAATATGTTTACTGCAGATATATGAATATGATTTTACGCTATATAATGATCTTCGCACCAAGAAACGACTTAAGACAGTTTTTTATATCCTATACACAAGACATCCGAGTCTTCACTTTCAGATATTTTCAATTAAAATTAAAGACATTTTCAAGACGTATTAAGAACGCTCAAATAGTCATTACTCATTTAACAAATAGTAGATTATTTCTTTATTGATAACTTGTCCTATCCTTAAGTTTTTTTTTTACTTGCTATAATCGGAATCTACTACCTTCTTGTGTATATTTTGTTATTGTTTCTCAGCACCACTTTAGGAAATGCATTCTTTATTAGAGTAGTTCAGTAGGAAACCACACTAAGGATTTTAAAATGAACTTAGAAAAGAGGAAAGTTATTTTTTCTTTGGTGGGATTCGAACCCCCAACCTCTTGAATTTGATACGGGAGCTCTTCTATTTAGCCACCAACAGTCTGCCAAATATTAACACAAAAATATAAAGTGGCAGTCAAAAATATTGAAAAGAAGATTCCATATATAATTTTCATTATATTAAAAAAAAACATTTGTTTATCTAGTCATATTCATAAACTGAGCGTTATAAATGGTCCATCAAATTATTCCAGCGTTGTGAAACTTTGGTACCACAGTTTTAAATTTTTTACTGGCATTAAACTTATATTAATAAATAAAATTTACTATTTTCATTAAACTGCTTAGCTGAAATTATTAATTTCTTTTCAGTTGACATTCTTAACTCTTCCAAATTTTCCAAATTTTCCAAACTTAAAGAACATTTTATATTAATGTCCAAAGTTTGACTAAAATGTATGTTGATTTCCATTGATGGGTTTGCAATAAATTTGCTGGAAATAGTTTCAACGAAATTATTAGTACAAAATATTTTGTAACAAAGAAAATAAATAAAGAATTACGTCAATAATGTGTAATGTGTAATTTAAAACTAAATAACAAAAGAGGAGACCATGAAATTAAACTTTTATATTGAATGTATTGAAAGATCCAAAACTTAGTTGTAACAAAACGCTCTGTTTTATATTTTTTCAAAAAGATACGACTTAATTTTCAGGCGTATTCCATTAAAAATATACATTTTTAAGATTGAGTAATAGTTCTTAAGGAAACACTGTTTATTTATTCTCTAATCCGAATAAATGTTGAGCATTTACAAATGACAAGAGTTGAAATTCCAAAACTCTACCAATAATCAAAACAAACTATTAGTGAAACTCATCAATATCCTTGAGAGTTTTGCTGATTTTTACCCAGCCATATTCTACTTAAAGACCATCAAAAATTATCGACCGATTTTTAAAATATAAAATGTGTATAAAATTTTCGAAAAATTGCTAATTTATTGTCATATAATATTTCCATTAACCAAGATGAGTTTATCAGAGGCCTGTCTACTCCCTCAAATTTTTCTATTATAACGTAGTACATTACTGAATCAATTGACAATAAGACACAATCCTACCTACAAAACTGTAATCAATGTGTTGAATGTAATCCCTTCAAGTCTGCAGCAGCGGCTGGAGTTCCTCAAGGATCTAACCTAGGATCGTTGTTATTCAATATTTAATGTTATTGCTGACGTGATTAATGTCAATTATCTCTTGTATGCTGACGATCTAAAAAGCGACTGTTGCGTGAGAATAATTGATTGATTGATGATTTAAATCGCGTAGTTGAATATAGTGAATGTATTTAATTATTCTGGTAAATGTAAAGTTATGTCTTTTCGCTTAAAAAATAATTTATTAAGATTAATTATTCCATAGAAAATATCTTTCTTTTACGGCCTTAGTACTACTTATACTGATCTAGACTAGAATATGCTGTTGTTCTATATAGAGCCCTTTTTAGTTTGATCTAATAAAGATTATTCAGAGACAAAGAATTGATAAACAGGCATAACTTTTACAGCTCTATATTAGCATCCTTACAGAAATAAAATAAAATTCTAGCTCCAAAACTCGTGATGTTACTCCCTATACAAATTTGTCAAAAACATCAGAAAATATGCTCTTTGAAAAATTCAGTAAAATTTCAGGTGGCAGATAAATTGGTATTTAAAAAAATATAAATACCCGAGCGCCATCTACTCCGTCGCTGTCTTAAATTATCTTCCATCCATCGATAATCGTGGATATTTACGGTTCGGGCCCGGGATACGGCGATTTATTTATGACATTCTGTTGTTCACTACATGAAGGCGATTTGTACCGAGAAATTTACGTCAAATTGCTCAGACCGACCAACGGCAGCCATCTAGATTTATCACCGCCACAAGCAGATCACTCATACTTGGACCCTCATTTTTATTTTTTATGGTTTATCAAAGTGAGTCGAGATTCTGGATCCAATAAATAGACAGTGCACATATTTTTTTGACAAGAATGGCAGTTGTTGGGTACAACTGGTGTAGGACTCGACCGAATACACACCTTTGTGGAACTACTGCTTTAATTTATTTTTGTTTTATTCTAAACATTAGTTGTAAGACGGGAGAATTTGCGAATGAGAATATAAAAACTTCACAAGAAAACCAACCTAACCGGTTGTGATTTCGAGGATTGATTCGTTTTCACTCGATATTTAGGGTTTCAAGTTAGGTTATCTATTTCTACCTAATTGAGTATTCTAGTTCATTCACTTTTTGTATAATCGTGAATGAGGTTATAACTACTATAAGTAAAGCACAACGGGCCTTAGAGGCCTAAGGCTTGGTTGGCAATTTACTATTTACTCCATCCTTCCAGTTTTTAATTTTCTTATTATTAAATCTTCATCATGAGTATCCATCCACCTTCTCTTTGGTCACCCTCTTTTTGTCTTTCACACTATTCCTCCTATTATCTATCTTTTTCTTTGCTCTGACAGTTGGTGTCATTACATTGTCTCACCACTTAATATGCTGGTGTCTAACACTGCTGCTATGGATGGTTTTTTATATCGCTCTGTTATTTGTACATTTGCTTTTTTTATCACCCACTGTCTCTTCTTTTGCAATGATATATCTGTCTTAGAACTTTTTTGTCTTACACATTGAGTTAGAGTTCGTCTGATTTATTTTGAGACCAATGTTCGCTTCCAGACAGCACTACAGTTCTTATGATAGTTCTATATATTTTTTTTTGGCCTTTCTAGATATTTCTTTAGATTTTAAAATTTTTGCATTGCTCCTACATTTCTATTTACTTTATAAATCCTTGCATTTATTTCTTCACTATTATCATTTCTGTTATTAATATTTATGCACTACTAGACTCTTATTAATGTTTATGTTAACTTTTTACAAAACCATGTACTTTATCTTCATTAATTTCTAAACCTTTTGTCTTTGCAACTTTTTCTAATTTTTCATAACTTCTATTGTTTCTTTTCTTAATCTGGCAATTAGCACTAAATCATCGGAATAAGCCAAACATTGAAGTTTATCTTGGTAAATTGTTCTCTGTCTGTTAATGTTACTTTCTTATAAAATAAATTTTAGAATTATATTAAAAAGGGTTGATGACAGTCGGTCACCTTGCCTTACGCCCCCCTTACTGGTATTAAACTTCGCTGGCATTTATTCATTTATATTTACTTTGTTGTCTCTGTTTGTCATGGTTATTGTTGTGAGTTTTACTAACTATAATGCTACAATAACTTTTATGCTCTTATAAAGCTGATTTCTGAGAGTTATGTCATAAAGTCTATGAAGATCATATAAACCATATTCTTATAGGTTTGTTATTTCCTGTTTCATGATAAAGATTTGATCGCT
The DNA here is from genome assembly GCA_951812935.1 of Hermaeophaga mercurialis. Classification (NCBI taxonomy): domain Eukaryota; kingdom Metazoa; phylum Arthropoda; class Insecta; order Coleoptera; family Chrysomelidae; genus Hermaeophaga; species Hermaeophaga mercurialis. The sequence goes on along the minus strand of OX638363.1, from coordinate 8,290,797 downwards.
AACGAAGCGACCTATTCTAAACCCTGCCTGCTAATCCCCAACCACATTTTCTTCTAAATGTTTTACTACACTAGGGTAATTATAGTAGTTTGTAACCTACTCTTTTTTAAAATTGATAACAGAGCAATGTTGGACGAACTATTTGACATTATCTTCTTTCCAAATTTTTTCAATAGGTTGATAAATTTTTTGTTGTAACGCTTCACTTCCTACTTTTAAAAGCTCACTAATTTTTTTCCGTACTTTTGTTGTTTTCTTAATTTACTTATTTTTTGTCTTGTGGGTTCTTTCATCATTTCGTTTCTGTTTTTTGACTCTCATATCTAAATTATTACCATTCAGTAACATCTATTTAACATTTCTGTTGATTCTCCTATCATCTTTCCTTCCTCATCTTTATAGTAAAGGATTCTGGGTTTGTGAGCCTTATTCTTATTTTTAACTTATTGGTAAAAGTTTTTAAATTATTTGCTTGCAAAATTTTCTTCCAATCTCTGCAGGATTTGTTGTAAAAATTTTCTGTTCTATGATCAAAATATAGGGTATATTGAACGAGTATTCTGGTTTCAGTGCCCCTGTATGTATTTATTAAGGTATTATTTTTATCAAGTGATAATGAAAGGTGCCCAGCCTAATAAAATTCCCAATTTCCATTGCCAATTACAATTTTTCTTCTTCAATTTTAATCTAAAATACAACATAACCTCAATCCATAAAACAAATTATCCTGCAATTGGCTATTAAGATCTCATTAAATCGCAATAAAAGTATGTGTCCAGCGAATTGAACGATCCGACTTATTAATTAAGGTAAAAGATAAGAGAAACTCATATTCAGATTTGAATTGAGTTTTAATATACAACTCATACTTGTTTTAAATAAAAATTCAGCAGCAGAATGTACGTGAATTAACTGTGAGAAACGATGCAGTATATAAAAGAATTAATAGATTCAGTTACTAGATATATTATTTACTGATTTGATTGATTTAATACAGCAAAAAAAAATAATTTTTGGTATTGATAAACAATTCTTCAAAATGTAATAAGGATTTAAAATAATCAGCATCCTCATGGGTCATACATTTTATATACCTAAAAAATATGTCTACTTTGAACAAATTTGTTATTTATTTTGGATAACAACTACCTAATTCTTAGTTTTAATCATCTTCTGATGTTAACATAGTTATCAGAGAGCGCGTCGAGTGCAGTATTTTGATTTGGTGTTTAAGTTGTTTAAGACTTAGATAGTTACGACAAACGGCAGATTCCACTCTCCAACGTAGTTCGGATAACAAGATAAATTTACATCTAATCCATTACATCGGATGAGTGTTCTTGTTCGAAGTCTACGCATCATCGAAGTTGAACGATAGAAATTAATATCAATCATCCTTTTTAATTTTATTTCATTTAGATGTTATCATAGAAGGCCATTTAACTGATACAGTTATTGCTTTAAATACATTCTTCGGTACTTGTCTTTGATAAGTGAGCAAACAATTTTAACTTTTCTAAATATTACTAATGATTGATTCATAGATATGTCAAATAGTAAAGAAAACTAAGACAGATCGGACTAAGAAGGTAATATTTGATGGTTACATATGCCGTGGTTGTATCTTTATTGAGATCTGCTATGAGGCGGAGCTTCATAACTTAGTAATACGGCGGCAAAATCCGATAAACTTGCATTAAAAGCATAGGGCTGATTCAGCACTAGTGTTTGCAATAGAAAAGACGTTGTTAGACTCTGTGTATAATTACAAAATTACTATATATCTTATCTCTAAAAATAATACTACTAACTAATTAAAATGCGTTACAAAGTACTTACTAAAATATTAATGAAGTTATTAAATTCTTCCTAATGGAGAGCAAGTCAAACTTCAAGTAAATATACTAGAAGTATTGTTTAGGCTTTTTATTTTATTTTCTCATTCCTCTTCCTGCGTACTAATTATATTATGCCCATTCCCTCACCCATTACTCTCTTTTGTGTATTGTAGTTGTCCACACGGGAGATTGTGCAAGAAAAGCCAAGAAGAATTTTTAAGGTTATATGAATTGTTGCTTCCATTATAGTTATCTAGCATGTACAAATACCAAAAAAGTACCAAAAGAAAAATCTACGACTTCTGACCGCAGTGTAGAAGCTTTGCCATTAGTTACTGCAAGTGAAAACTTTATCCGTTAACCACAACCCTAAACTGTAAGGTGTATTTTACAAAAACTAAGTCTTAATTGAAAAGAACACATAACTTGCATTATATTCGTAGTGAAGAGAACTAGAAACAGCCATTGACGAAATTAAGATACTCAATGATTAATATTATTAATACAAAAAAAGCACTTCCAGTGTTTAATGTTGAACTGGCCTCTCTTGACAGAAAATAGTTAGACCAAACAAGCATTCATTCTATCCAAGATTTGTGGTAGTAACCGAGAATCATAGAAACAAAAGATTTTTATTTATTTACATTTACTGTCATATTTAAAGTCATATTTTGTTGATATATTCAAAATTGAAAAATATTAAATGATTTTTAAGTAATAGTATGAAATCATGAATCGGAATTTGTCTGTCGCGATCGCGACTGCGTTATTGAGAAGATTTTTTTCTTTTTTTAATCGTGTTGCCCCGACCAGTTCAAATGTAGTGCTTCGTAATGTGGTTCCGGTTACTGGAGCATCCATTTTTAGTTTAGTAGTATATTATTTGTGTGAACAAATGAACCGACGATATTTAAGACCAATGCGTATGAATGAAAGACGAAGTGCTCTACCCAATATTACTAATACTAACGGAACCATCAGCGATGAGCTGCATTACGAAGCCCCTATTTTAGAAGAACCCGAACCCGAATCAGAAGCAGGTCCCAGCAACCCATCTCAGGTATTAGACGAGGACGAGGAAAGAAGTCACCAGTCAAGAGCGAGGAAGAGAAGGGCTGATTTTTCATCTTCTGATCAGCCTTCCCAAGCAAAAATACCGCGCAGACATTCCACTTAATTCTGTATTTTATATTTCTATATTATTTTATATATGTATATTATTTTATATTTCTATATTATTTTAAAATATATAATTCTTATGCTTTATTTTTTTAATATCATTTCTAATTCTATTTTACAGTTATACAGATTGAGGAAAGCTCTTAAAATCTCAGATGTCAAATGACACCAAGGGCAAAATTTAGGTGATATTTTGTTGGGTAGTTTTTCCGTTAATCTCATTGGGAAAATATAATGCCTTTCTTTTTATGAGGATAACTGAAGTGTTGTTCAAAATCTTTAATTATTTTCAACTGTTTTTGCCAAAATCCACTTTTTAACTTAAAATTTTGAAGATATCAGAAGCGTTACAAACAAAATGTTTATACGAGTTCTTTGTTGAGTAATCAATTTGTAGTCTTTGTCAATTTTGTATATTTTATTTTAACGTAACTTATTAGATTATGAAAATTCGTTAACTTCAAATCTGTATAATTTTATCATCAGTCATGTCTTATTATATTATTATCCTTGCCACTATTGAGTCTTTCCGTTGTAAATTACAAAACAATTTAAGAGCTAAGAGGACGAAGGTGGTGTATTACCAAATTTATACCATAAGCAAATTTTTGGGTTGAAAAGAAACACCTTTATCCCCATTGAAGATCTATATAATTTATGTTTTATGTCATGTAATGGTTAAAACGTGTTGGAGAAACACCCATAGTGTGGTTTACTTTTTATCTTTATCGTTCAGTTACAATTTCGAAGTGGTAATAACAATAAAAGTAACGACTTTAATGGCACTAAGAGACCAAAACGCGTCAAAATCGGTGTTTTTCTAAAATAAATAGTGGACAATTTAAGTTGATTACAAGCAAGGCAAGGGCAATCCCGCGCGTGTTGCCATATCACTTAACCCATAAATATGGCATCGTTTCGAGCGATTGGTTCGTCCGTAATCATACATGGGATGCGATGTCATCGTATATCTCTCGTCTTTGGCGGTCTGGGTCTTAACAACTCTCATGAAACGATATATCGGAAATGGCCAGACCTGAAAAATTGCCGAGATATAAGCGTACGCCTTCGGTTATTCCATCATATGCCACCTTGTTACCATAATTCAAACATCGCATTGCGGATGATCGCGTTCCTCGTTTAGGTCGGAGTCCGGGTCGTAGATCCCGTTCAGATAGCACGCCTGTTACTGATTTTCAGTGATAAATTAAGAGATAAGGGACTCAGGTACTACCGTTAAGCATACTTTTTGCACGTTTGCGGTAGACCGGGTACTACAAAATAGTTGGAAAAACGGCTTCCGAAAACTTTTTTTTGTTACCATAGTATCAAACCAAGTAGCAAGAAGAGTCAGTTAAAAAAAACAGTCGTTCAAACGTATTTACAACTCTTTCTAAAATTTCATGATTTGTGTATACATTAATACGTCGCGATAAATTCTAATACTATAAAAAGACGCAAATTCGTAGACATTATGTTTTAAAGTTTTAAAACAAGGGCTTGTTAAACGGACTTATGCAAATTGGTTATAAGTTAGCATACATTGTCTAAAACGTTTGGTTAATATTGTTTGTATAGACTAAAAGGTTTTTAGATAATGTTAGGGAATTAGTTAACCAATCAATTGTCCAATTTAAAACCAATGATAAAAAACGTAATTCCAAAAAATCCTCAAGCACCAAAATTATACGAGTATGGTACAGTTAAATTACATAAAGATACAAAACCTATTACACGTGTGGTTTCGATTAGGTAACAGACCGAATAATAAGTTAGCAGAAATGCTTCATAAGACTAATTGCGGGTATGATCAAAATATTCAGTAAAAAACTTTTTAGCGTCAATTCAGAAACTTAATACACGTAAATTAAAAGAAAACACAAAATTAGTTTGATGTGATGTTGATAGTATGTTTTCAAAAATCTCTTCATTTGAATGAATACCAATGGTAACTAAATTCATAGAAGAAAAGAAACACTAATCAAGTTCTAGTTATAGAAATTATAAATTGTTTAATTTATGTATCAGTCAAAAGAACTTAGGTTTTGATGATAAATTTTATACATAAAATGAAATATCACTAATTCTGGCAAATATTTTTATGGATAGTTTAGAACAAAAGAATATTTTCAAAAATGTATTTATTGTTTTAGTATAGATATGTTAATGTCTGGTTGGTTTTACAAGTACTGACAGGCAATTAGATAATAAAGATAAAAATAAAACTGTTGAAATTGGAGTTCCATAAATTTCTTAGATATAACTATCAAAAGAGTAAACTGTAAACTTGAATATTCAATTTATCGAAAACCAACTCACAGAGATATGGTCATCCCTTATAACTCAAATTATCCCGTACCACATACTGCCACCTTGTAATTCAATTATACATAGTGTTTTTTAATACCAATGAATGTAGAGGATTTTAAAAGGGAAAGTAATATAATAAAACAAATCGCTACCTCTAATAATTATCCATTACATTTAATAAATAGGTTGATCAATAAAAAAGAGTAATCTTATATTTCCGAAACAACCTATTACATATTTTAGAAATATTTCAATTAAAATATAAAAAATTAAATCCCGAGCAATATCATTATAGGAAAAGAATAATATACGTTCATTTTTATCAATATAAAATCCAAAATTCCTATATTAACAAAATCAGGTATTTATAAATTTAAATGTACGAATTATAACACTTTCTATATTGGCCAGATCCTTAGACATTATGAAATCTGATGTATTGAACACTTAGGAGCTTATAGATAAAAACAACCAGAAAAGTCACATAATACAAAACACATCATTAACACTTAATACAGTCCTATATTTAACAAAACAACAGAAACAATAATGAAAATTCTTCACATAGACGATAAGAAGCAAGAACTTTATTTTTTAAACAATTTGAAATAAAGAAACATCTACGATATCCTCAATAAATAGTACAAAAAAAAGTAAACAAAGACGTATCACTTGAAAGAAAGAGGTTAATAGTAGAAAAAAGGCAAAGGAACCACACTTCTTTTGACAAAAATATTTGAAAACAACAGATAACTCTATCTGGAAGTCAGTAAAAAATTTAAAAAACCTAAGACATCTGGACCGTCAATTCGAAAAAATAAACCATGCTCAATTACCAACAAAAAAACTGCAAATTTATTTGCAGATCACCGCATTACAGTTTTTTAACCCTTAAGTCACAAAGTAGACCCTGCAATAGAACAAAACTATTTTCCATTATATAACAGAGTGCCCATAAAAGCTGTGATTCCAAAATAAGTACAAACGAGATAAAATCAGTTCGCAAAAAGCATTTGGTATCATGCTTATAATCGCCGAAATGCCAAAGAAAGGGATAAGCATGCTTATAATAAATCATAAAAAAATAAACTTGGCAAAAACTCCCATCATATCCTATCGCTCAATAAAACTACTATCAGCATTCTCTCGAAAAACTAATACTACGTAGAGTAGCTGAAAACTTACCTTCATACAAATGGATCCCTCACCATTAATTTGGATTCTGAGATAAACATTCGATAGTGCAACAAGTCTACCGACCAACGTAAGTAATAGAGCTTTAGAATGCCAAAAATTCTCTCGCTTTTCACAATGTTGGTGAGGCTTTTAACAAAGCCTTGCATCAGGATGTACTTTGTAAAATCTAAAGAACTTTTCTTCCAAATTACTACCCACTTCTGAAATGTTATTTAAGGAGCAGAACCTTCCAAACTAAAGTTAATGAAGGAAAGTTTGAAAATTTTCTATTTGCTCCAGTGATGCCACAGGGTAATGCGCTATTTTATATACTTTACATATCTGATATATCAGAGACAAAACAAAAAATAACAGGAACCTTTGGCGATAACATCCTTTCTGCTCATCATGAACTACAAGCGAATTACAAGAATGGTTGCAAAAATTGACATTAAAAATAAATGAAAACAAATCAACACATGTAAGATTTACAATTCGTCCGATAGTAAAGCTAAATAACCCAGAAATACTACAAGAAAATAGTGTCAAATACCTAGGAATTCACTGTGACAAAAACTGAGTTAGAAACTACACGTTACAAAAAAGAGGAAACAACTTGCATGAAAGTCTTTACCTACAAATCTGTAATCAAGCGTATACACCGATATTTATTATATACCCTTTAGTATGTACCTAACTAAATTATCTATCTAAACCTAGGAGTATCTACAGTACAAGAATTCATTCAGGAAAGAATCACTAAACACTACGAAACCGTAGAAACCCATCCAAATACACTACTAGAATAATTGTTAAGACCATGAAACAACAAAAGATTTAAAAAAATACAGCCTATAGACCTAGTATGAGGTACTAGAGGTTACTTCGTTGGAGGTAAACCTCATCAAGACATTATAGTTTCTAGTACATCTAGCAAATTAAATCAGAGAATGAATTGAATATTCTGATTCTGTAATAAAAAAACCATTATAGATATATTACAAACAATAAATCTCTTTGTGTTTTTGTCTTATAGGCTCTAAATTATACTCAAAGGAAAACATTATTGAAGGAGTTCAATTTAAAAAATCTGATGCACACATGCCACTAGCTGAAGAACCAAATTCTTCAGATTTGAAACATGGTTGTTGGGAGACCAAACTATTTTGAACCAGTTTTTTCAGCTACGAATACCATTAGATGTTCAACACCAGTTTCTGCGCCTTCTTATTCAAACATAACTCCAAAAAATAGGAAAGATAAACAATTACAAATGAACAATAAATATATCAAAGTTTTAAACTATTCTTAGTGGTTAATTTTCAAAGCACGCAATTATTTTTAACTAAAAAATATATTCTTAAATAGTTTAATAAATACTACAATTGTTTTTTTTTTATTAATTCACCAATTCGTCTAATATTGATAATTATGTCTGTTAAACTATTTTCTATTTTATCTCTTCGAAAGAGGGTTATTTTCTAAAAATGCCAATGAAACAAAATGCAATAAAATAAGGCTTCTTGCTCATGAAATATATAAGAAGCATACCAAGAAACAGTTAAAACTGAGAGCAATGAGGAAACCTTAATAAATTATGTATTAAATGAGGTCAAAATTATTGTACAATATTAATAAAGGCTTTTTATTTATTATTATATTCTCCCTTGTAATTTAAAACTAATTATATAATTAACTACTCCCCACAAATATAATAAATATATTTACACTTATTGTATTATTTAATAAACACCAAAATCAAGTATTTGTGGTTAAATGTAAGAGCCAATATCACTTTAATTTGATTATGAAATTAAATCTTTAAATCTCGTTGATTTATCCACATTTCAACGTTGCAAATTGAACGCCTACATTCCAAAATATGAATCTACTTTTGTGAGAAAATACCTGGAACCCCATTGAATTTGTCTTTGAGGTCATTTGAAATCTGTAATTTTTAAGGAAGTGCCTCAACTTTTATCAGATTTCGAAGATAGAAACAGAAATGATATTCACAAAATAAGGTCAGAGCATTAAAAATATATTTTACAAAAATAAACAAATATAAAAAATCAATCAAACAGAATTTTTACCCCCGGGAGTTACTTTCTCGTTTCTGGTGTTTTCTCTTTTTCTTTCTCTTTTTATGCTGAATTCTGTTGGAGGTTGGATTATCGCTTCTTCCCTTTATCAATCTTTCATTGGTGGGTATTAAGGGTATACTTCTTAAAGAATCATACGTACAAAGAAACGCCACACTAATTAATGTCATCGAGTAAATAGTGTAAATTGATTCCGAATTAAAAGGGGACTGGTCCATTATACGACGAGTTAAAGCATATATTCCTTTTCGTAGAAGCAATATGATGATTATCACAAAAGATATCCGTTCATCCATTACTTTGCTTTGGATTTTGCTTTTAATTATTATTTTTGTTGTTAAATAATTACACAAATTTGGAACATAACAAAATATTTTAACTCATTTGGCACTGAAAATGTCAAATGCAACCAACACATTTATTTTTTACTGGCTACCAAGATTTATCCGAAAAAATATGAATACTGAGTGATTTATTTAAAATAAGAGCCGATGACGTTTAATAATATAATCAATGGTGCAAATCTTTAACGTCAATAAATAGTATATTAAATTTATAGGATTTATATTTAAAAATATTAGTTAGTGAACTGATTTAATATTTACATATTTAAAAAGATTACTTGCGAGCACTGCGCTTAGTTCCGATAGTTCTGGGGTGGCAATTTTCAAGGTCACTCGTAATAATTCAAATTGCGAAGGAAAATATTCTTGAGCAGCCTTGCATTTTTTTCATAAATTCCAACAATAAATGCTTTCGTTATATAGATGCGTTAGCCGATCTAATATATTATTATCCATTTTCGATGGATGAAAAATTGAACAGTTTGACATTTACTATTTTATAAAACAATAACTATAGTTAAACAGTGTCCAGCGCGGTTAGTAGTTGGATGGGTGACCACCAGCGAACACCGTCGTAATATGCCCGTACAGCCTGCAGCGACTAGTAGCATATCATAGCTCGCAGGCACTATACCAATGAGCACGAGGTATAGTGGAGATATGCCGTCTTTCGGAGGAGACGTTAAGCTGTCGGTCCCGAGTCCATGGATGTTGGGCTCGTTAAAGATCCCTACCTCGGGTTGGAATACCTGAGGATTCGGCAAAATTTCCGGTTAGGGGTAGCGTGCTCCCGGCGTCGGTGATCAGCCCTGGTCGCTGAAATAGACCGACGTTAAATAAGAAAAAAAAATCATTAAAGTGAAGTTATCTAGGTTCAAATCGCGATGTTGTCAAGGGTATTTGCAAGTTAAAATAATAACACTCGCATTTGTTTGTGAAGAGTTGTCAAGAATGCTGTTTTTTCAAAGTGTCGCAAATCAATCGCTCGCATTATTGCGCATACGTAAAATTGCGATGGATCTCAAGAGTAGCTCTCCTGGTCCAATAATTCTTAACTTAAGAGATTCGTGTAACAATGCTTTCTTCTTTTATATTTTTATGTTTTCTGTTATCAGCTTTTACTGCTTAGTTTCATTAATTTAACTGTGAAAATATATCTACCTATGCAACCGATAATACTCTAAAATTGTACTGTTGGACAAACTGCTACACTCTTGCCACCGTGACATCAAAATTTATATTATCATTAATTTAGTAACGTTAGATTATAATATTTCGACTGTCACTGCTATTTCAAAAGCAGTAAAAAATAATGTATTGCTGGTGTAGGTTTTTCCATGAATTGTGCATCAGTTCTTTTTCCTCTTAATCGTTTATTTACTTTAACCACAGTCTTCTCCGTGCACGTCTTCATCTAAGAAATGGAAATTTTTAATACGGTTTTGCTTTTTAAAGCGTCAATAAATAGTATATAAAATATACCGGAAGACCTATTCTAATATTTCTGTGCTATTTAAAATAATGCGTGTGATTCTGATACTTGTGGACTAATAATTATTAATTTAATGGGTTTGTACATAAACGATTTTTCTCTTCTATGTTTTTCTTTTATTTTGTTATGTACCAAGTTTTAGAAGACTTGAATGGAGATAGATTTGCACTTATAAAGTTAATAATAAAAAATAACTTCTGAATATTTAATTTATTTTTTCAAATACTAAACAGTTATAAATTAAAAAAAAATGTTTTCTTCTGCGGAGTACTCTTCTGTTTGCAGTTTCATTCAACTTTAGAGGCTCTGAGTAGATAATTGGGAATCTGTATCCGTATCGTCCCAATATACTTCATCATTTAATTCGAAAAACGTCCTATTTCTGCAAATGGGACAAGGTATATCGGAACAACGGTGGTGATCATTCCCAATATTGATAGCAGGAACGTTCCTTCTTCTCCGAACACAAGAAACTGCTAAAATACATACTAACGTAAAAATGCAAATACTGGATATTATTCTGGCGTTTTCAACTAAATCAATATTTCCTATCAAGTACAGGAATTTTTTCACGACGGGTGTGAACAGTGCTACAATTATTTCTTGATACATATTCGAAATCTTTTCTAACACAAATACTCGTCGTCAACAAATATTTAAACTAATATGACATACCTGTCAAATAATTCATTTTTTAATTTCTCAATAATAGCATACTAAAATTTGATGATATTAATCTAATAGATTCCGAAAATATAATAATAATATTTTTATATAACATTAAATTTGGATTCAATTTCTGAAAAAGAATAATAAATACAATAACAATTTAATAAAAAAATTGGTTGATTTTAAAGAAGTGTTATTTTTTACAGGTTATGCCGAATAGCCACGGTAGCTGAGGCTTTAATTTTGAAGTCGAAAATGAAGAAGAAGATTCTTTGCAGAATAAAAATACTATTTTAAAAAAATAGTTTTTAAACTACATTTTTATTCTTTATTAATATAACATGATCTCTACAAAATTTGTCATGTGATTTTATTTTAATCATTTTTCCACTTTTTAATTTTTTATGACATTTAAAATCTTAAACAATTAAAACGACATAAAAATACATTAATCAATTTTGCTGTAAAATTGCTATAAAGTTACTACGATATGTTTATACATCGTAAATATTATAGACTTTATGTATGTTATTGTTATAATAGCAAGAATGTTGTGTGATTAATGAAAGCAACATTTTTCATTTAAGTTGTTTAATATTTCTCTTCTTATAATATTCAAACATTAAATTAACAAGCGGTAAATGAAAAAGCACATTCTGCCATATATCTAATAAAAATAATAATTCTGCCATATATCTAATAAAAATAATAATATATATGGTTGCTGTCAGACCTGTTAACTGGTCCATAACTACCAACTGTTAAATACGAATGTAACTAAATTCTACAACGTAATATCCAAAGTAATATCTTCCATTCAATAAGAGCATTATGTACGCTAAAAAGATTCAAAATTACCTTCAAAACACAATTAGTACAAAAAGAAAATTACTGATAAAAAAACAACGGGCACTAGTACAATTTGAAATTCAATTTATACCATATGCGTATGTACCTATTAGTGTAAATAAATATTTACTTGTAGGACCGCATGTTACTTTGGCATCTTTACGACAAATATTAAATGAAAACTAATTATTCAATGGCTCTAGTAGGTACTTCATTTTGGAAATTATTAAGAAATATAGATTTCCAATGGAAAAAAATAGGGTTGTTAGAACTTCCTGATATTGCTGTAAAAATAGGTATTTTAAAAATATATATATCGTTTTCTTTCATTGATGAGACATGGATTTTTCAAAATAATACTACAAACCGTTCCTGGTAAATAATAATAAAATTAGTGTCAGAACCCTATAAGTTGTTGATAAGAGGTGAATATGAAAAAATAATAGTACTTGTACCATTTTTTTGTACATGCTAGAAATGGAAACTTATTGAAGTTATATATTGTTCAAAAACTAAATTAAGAGGTTACTATAGATAAATGAATAAAGAAAACTTTTTGTATTGATCTCAAAATTAGATACTGAAGAATCTGACTGAACACTCTCTAATGTTTATGGAAAATGCTTCCTATCATAGCAGCTTACTATATAAAACACCAAATGAATCTGAAATACAAGCTTGACGGTAGAAAATTTTTTTACTAATATGTTTAAATATGAACTTCTTTGAATTGAACTTTATTTAAAGCATCCACATTTGGTCTTTAATATAACATTATTTTTTTAGCAACAAACCACCAAAAGTATACGTGGTAGATAATTTAGCAGAACAATATAAACACAAAGTGTTACATCTTCCTCCTACTATTGTACTTGTGATCCTATTGAACTTGTCTGGTGTATTTTAAAATAGAATTACAATAAAAATATTGGCAGGAATAGTAATACAGAACAAACCTGTTTCAGATATTTCGAATTCGTCAACTACGATGAATTTGATAGTAAAACTTCAGAAAGTGACAGAGATCATCTACATACAACAACTAAGACAATGAAAGAAGAATTGAAAGATAGACTCTTTATTATAGTGGACATGTGGAAACTGAGATATAAAGACTTGAAAAAATATTCGGATACGACTATAGCCGAAGCGAAATTGATTTGGTATTAATGGCCACATTCAAGCTAATATCGATGAATTGGAGAAGATGTTGTAGAATGCATTGAAATCATTGAAACCTTCCATTTTCGCGCCATTAAGGAATACATTAAATTTAAATATGGGGTTTTAAGCTGTGTTGAAGTATCGAAAAACAAAGAAATTCTCAAATGGTACACAAATTATTCTTTATCAATATAAAATACATTTTTTTAGAATGCATTATTTATTATATTTGTTTTTATGTTTTTTTAATATATTTTTGCTCATATGACTTTAGTTGTAAGGAAATACAAATTAAAAAGAATTGTTTCATTTACACATTTTTAAAATTATGTTATATATAACTAGATAGCCAGTTCCAGTTAATTTTTTTTGTTGACACAAATTATCATCAGATCTCACAATTTTTAAATTTCTAATGATAAAAATAATAAACAAGTCTATTAGTAAGTTTTCCTTAATATTTTTTTAGTACTAAATATTATAAATACAAATTTGCCTTATATTTTTCTACCATTCTTTCGATTTTCTCTACTTTTGTGTCGATTAAATCAGTACTAAGGTGAGTTTTTGTAATAGCTTCTCTTTAAAAATTCCTTTTCGACTTCAGAATTTGAATCTGCACTGTTTGGAATATACTCATTTTCTTTGCTTTGAGTACTACAATCTATTTGGGTAGATTCAGATGTTGTATCTTTAAAAGTTCTTTCTTTATTTTTTTAAATTCTTTTCTAAATGCTGTAGTTCATTCGAAAGGCAAGGCATCTCGCTTCGACGTTAAAAAAACATAATCAGCAATAATAATCAATTTACAGTTCTATTTTGCAATTATAGTAAAGGATTATATTATAACCACATTACTCCGAGTTAACATGAACCAAGTAAAAAGCCCTAGAAGCTCAAAAATAGTAAAAATAGAGAAATAGGAAATCGTAGTAACGTTAAAATAAAACTTCAGTGCAACTAAGTTTTTAAAATTCTTAAATACTATATTAATGATTAGCTGTAGGATTTTTTAATAACTTTAGAAAGGTGTACAATGTATGTTAGCAATTTAGTTGTAAAACTTAACAAATATGTAAGTTATGTAAAGTATTTATTAGTTAAAAAGACTATCATGTAATTTTGCGCTACTTGGTGTTACTATAAAGACTATAACCAATAATAGCGATCTAGTAGAGCAGCAAATACCAGAACTAGTTTTTATTATAAACTTTTTGTATTCCATAGAAAATGTAATCAGATGTAGACTGTACAACTTTTTATCTTTAAGAACCGGTACTGGTAAACTTTAGCATACATATAATATGTTTTGAAAATGGTTTGATTTTCCTCCTTTTAGATCAATTAACTATCCCACACATCACAAATATCTAAGGTACCTCTATTGGATATTTATAATAACCAAGGTATATTCACAAATACAGGAATATCCATTAGACATCCTGAGCTTGATATAATACAGCTTAATATATTTTACGAAAGGGCAACTTATAATAAAATATCCTTTCCAAAATCTAAATGAAATAAAAACAGCATTATGTAAATAGTATAATAGTATAATATTTGAATAAAATAAAAGCATTGTATAATATCTATAATATGTCTTAAGAATGTATATCTAGACGATATTAATAAAAATTATTTGAAATTAATTCACTCTAAATAAGTTAAAATCATATCCAACAACTTTCGTGTAGCTCGTATTATATTTCAAGAAAATATAATTGACTAATAAAAGGTGAACACAGTTAACGTTGGTGGCTTTTAACGGCTTTCCGGCAGTCGATCACCAGAAGCTCAGCAGTTAAGACTCACATACTCTATTCTCAAATAAAGTTGTTGCCTAGCACCCAGGATAAAGTAAAATTGTTTCATAATTTTCAAGTTTATAAAGCTAACAACCACGATAAAACTCTATAAGCGATTTTAAAGTCATGATTTGTGGAAAGTGAATTTTGTGTGAAAACGAAATGAATTCACTCCTTTATCATTGTTAAGTTTTAGTTGTTGTTTTGTAGATTTTTGCTCATCAGTATTTAGTCATTTTTATTAAAATTACTGAAAACAAATCGTTTTACTACTTATTTCTTGGCTGAAAGTGATTATTCGGACAATGGAGACAATAGATTCATGTGTAACCAATTGTAAAATAATCTCTACTTATTTATTCATCAATAAAAAAAGTAACTTTGTCCACGAAATCTTTCAGCAACAACAACAACAACAACAACAACGACAACAACAACAACAACAACAACAACAACTACTACAACAACAACTACAACAACAACAACAACAACAACAACAACAACAACAACAACAACAACAACAATAATAATAATAATAATAATAGCTAATAATTACATCCATAAGGTTGTGGTTACCTAACGGACATTTGGATGTTTAATGAACGTATATTAGACATCTAAAAATTTTCGTAAATATTTATTTCCGAAAAAGGTATTGATAACATAAAAATACTAAACAATATTTCATAATTTTACGGTGTTAAAACTTTCCTTTTAATAAAAATAGATAATGGAAACATTATACAGTTTCAAATTAAGAATGAAATTAGTAAAATTACTCACAATGTTTGATTTTTCATTCTTCATACCCCCGATATCGAAAATTCCAACTGATGACCTTCTTTTTTTCTGAGTTTCAGTATATTCATCCATCCAGTTGTAGTATGCGCTATCTTGGTGAGTACCTTTAAATTAAAAAAAATATATATAAATATAAAAAAAACATGACTTATTTCAAAAAATAGACTTTTACCACAAAAGGCTGTTGGGATTGGGTTAATGAACTTCAAAAGGTCTATATAGAATGTGACAACTTTTATCGGTTAATATTAATATATATATTGGTTTGTTAGTTATATTCCTATATATTTTTTTGAAAGTCGTTAGTCTGATAATGATATCTGAGAACATTATATATATATATATATATCCGGCAAAAAAACCTTTCGCAATTGCTGCCATTGCTTGCTTTGATAAAAACATATAGTGTTTTTAATTTGACGAGTCGCCAGTGGAAACATCTCCTGAACAGTAAATTGACTTCGAGCGCCAGGAGGTTTCAGAAGACATGTTTCCCTATTTAGGCAACATCCTGTGTAGGCTTTTATCTTCGTCGAGTCATTAGAATCAGCATGGTAGAGCACAAACAGTAATTAAACGTAAAAGCACGCGACAGGGTCCCAAATCTCCCGCGTACGAGGCCCTCACAGATAACACACAACCGCTACATGAAAACCACGCAGTCCAGGTAGATTTTCTACATAAATTTGACCATTTATTATAACGAAACAAAAAAATCCTCACACTGTACTTGTTTGAGTTTTTCTGAACTACCGACTGATGTAATAACCGGAATCGTTACTACAATGGCCAGTTAAAGTATCATTTTTGTTGTTTACCATTCCAGAAGCAACCATCTGCGGTGAAATATCGTAAAAATAAAAATCGGCAAGAGCAGGTAATTCTAGGCTTTCATCTTACCTAACCCGAAGGTAATCATATAGGCGAAACAGACTCGTAACTACTAATTATACCCATTTACATATTTCTAAGATGGAAGTCGTTCTTCGACTAAGAAATACTATTTAATACTTCCAGAGGCCTCGAGAGATCGTCTTCGTGTTCATGAATGAATTTTAATGAATAATAGTTTAATGAAATCATTTTATGAATGGTAAATTACGAATTAAATTTAGATTGCCAATAATACCACCGCATTTTATTACAAAATCTTTTTGTTCTTATATAAAATTGGTTTTAAAAGCTCTTAATACGAAATGCTTAGCAATAAAATAAAAATATAACCAAAAAGAACCATTTGTAACGTTAAATGAATTGTTAAGACTAACTACTAACATGTAACGGCTTATTTACAGCTCCTCCAAGGCATTAAGTAAAGTATACATAAATGTTTTAGTTGATAGTTACCTGTCAAATTGAATTTAAAACTTAGCAATCATTTTAATAAATTGTTGATTCTTTTACTGCCTGTAATTGCACATGTCCAGAGGTGCTTGCATTATTGCATATGAATTCGAAATACGTATTATTATTCGGCATCAAATACTCTTTTAAAGGCTTTCCAAATTCGTCAACTGATTTGAAGCAAGTTGATCAGTCTCAAAGAATTGCAAAAGCGATCAGGAAACCCATTCAGAATATTAAGAGGATTTTCTAAACAATTATTGCCATAATTCATTCTACTAGGTATCCTAAACGAACTTATATAAAATAAACGATAAAAACTTATTAGAATCAGATGATATTCCATCTTCAGATTATTTTATAAACTGTGTTAATATCACCTTTTATGCTCGGTCCAAGTTTCTTTATATTCCTGGTATGCAATTATATACCTTTCAGATTTATATTTGCGCCAATACTTACCTTTCTTACGAAGATCAATAATATTTTTATCGTACCAAGGTCGGTACTTTTTTATAGGAACTCATCTATCCAGAATATTATAAAGTTTACCATAAAAATAAAAGCGTCATTAACATCAATAAATATCTCCAGAAATTTCAAATAACATTTTGTACATGAGCGGATAGTTAATTTTACGAAACTTATAGGAAATCTGAAGGTAGGTCTCAAATTTATTTTTATTCTGTTTTATATTATTCATATTAAGTGTTAACGACAAACAAGTATTGGATGATGTTTGTATTCCTTTACTAAAGAGTCCAACGATTTTTCGACCAAGCAAAGAGATCAAGAAAAAATACTTTATAAAAAACTGGAAAAATACAGAAGAATAAAATCATTTCGAGTTAAAAAATCAACACAAGACGGAAACAACAGTCACAATATTTACACTCAACACTATGCTATAAATCTAAACGAAAAAACAGGTTACAAAATTTAAATATTTAGGATCAATAATAACACAAGAAATAAATATTGATGAAGAGATTAGAGAAAGAGCTTCAAAAAGAGGAAACCTATTTAATAGTATAAAAAATATAAACAAAAAAAAATACCAAACGACGTGAAAGTGAAAAATATATAAAAATATAGTAATACCGATGCCGAAATCTGAATTCTGGTTGAGTAATTTTCAAAAGAATAACAGTTAGTTATGTAATTATTCTGATTAGTTAATATTTAAATTTTTGATAAAAAGTATATATGAAAATTAGACTAAATATAATTCGAATACGGCCCTATGCTGAAAAAAAAGTAAGCCCTTCAAGTAAAATAAATCAAAGATGCTATAATGTTGGATGGTTTTCGAGTTTTCATTGTGCAAATTTGTTTGTACTTACTTTACCTTCACCATTTTGTAATGAAAAGCGCAAGAATCATATTTACGGATATTTGTTTTACTACTTTGAAGATTGATGACAACCCCTCTAATGAATTCTACTTTACCCAATAGATAGCGGTATTGTAATGTAATGTCATCGGTAGAAATATTAATAACATGTAGGCTGTGAAAAAAAGACAGCTGTCATTAAAATACATTTTGAAATGTACAACGAACGTGTACCATTAGGACCTACAGAAGATTATCACATAATAATTCTACATGAAGAATTGCTTAATAGAAGAATTGATGAATATATCATTAACATTGCATTCGCATGCCTTAAGCTTGGATACAAGGTCACTATCCTAACATCTCATTACGATAAGGAAGACTCCGTGAATGGTATCAAGGTATGTAAATAAAATTATACAACTTTTCTTTAATAATAACTTAAAAATAGTTTTTAGATAAACTATCCATAAAATATTCCGGATGGTGGATTCCTAAAAGCTTTGGAGGCTACTTCAAAAGCACGTTTTCTTCATTGAAAGCTGTATGCATGGCATGCAACCTAATATGCTCACTCCCTAGATCCAGGCCCCGGCTTGTTCTCCTTGACGTCGACCTAGTGGCGTTGAAGTTTCTGAATCGTTTCACCAATTACAAGATCTATTGCATCGAACATTTTATGGAATTAAGAGATAGGGATGGTTTCTACAACAAGAAATTTACCCGTCCAATAGAGCAAATGCAACTAGCAGACGGAATTATCGTAGAATCCATTGGATTGGCGGAGATTATAAAAAATTTTTGCCCTTTTATTACTATAAAACCCACAGTACTCCACCCTTCAGTTGATATGTTTTCTTGGACGGAACGAGCTATTGATGTCCACCAAATTTTACCTGATTTACCGGCCGATCATATAATGTTTCTTACGTTAGGAAAATTTAAAAAAGACACCAATTTTAAGTTATCTTTAAGGTCTTTCCATCGTTTCTTAAAGTTAATGGATTCTACTTATTATTCCTCAACATGTCATTTAGTTTTAGCTGGAACCTGTGAAAGCATGCTAGAATTTAGATATTTTAATGAACTATTAGAGTATACCAGGGATAGACCATATGCAAATAACGTTAGTTTTCTGAGATTAATTCCCACAGCCTTAGAGAAATCTTTAATTATGAAGTCTGAAATAATTATCATTCCTGAAGTAAAGAAAGTTTCTTCAGACTTTCTACTTAAAGCAATGTCTTTAAGTAAACCAATTGTTGCCACCACTAGCGGCACAGCATCTCAAATTCTAAAGCACAGGATTTCAGGATTAACTATAGAACCTAAACCTAAATTATTTGCTCTTGCTATGATGAAGTTGTTAGTGAATCCGTACTTGAAAACGTTTCTTGGAGATTCAGCTAAGGAATCTTTTGAAAAATCGTATTCTTTCAAAAGTCTCTGTAAACACATAAACGACATTATAGATCCTTCCAGTTCGATATCTAAGTCTAAAAAGTAAAGTTTTGTTTTCACGGATGTTACTGATCCGTCATTCTATTTTTTATATTTATATATTGTTAATATATTTTTTTGGATTGCATGCTTCTTTTTTTTATTAATTTAATGTACAGTACAAGTCAGAACGAATGAGACAAAATATTATTTTTTAACTAAACATGTTGAAGTACAATTAAAAGAATACAGATTGTTGAAATTTATTATTTTAACCTTAGTATAGAATATGTCTACTTAAGATGGAATCATGGATTTTTTTTTTATTAATTTTAAGCAATAGTTCTTCTTTTACACGTAGAGGCTTCAGCTACCAGGGCTATTCAGCCTTTTTTCAAATTATGATTCAGTTTAATTTCCTATGACTGACGAAAGTTACCCTTAGATATTAGTTATTTTACTAAGTAAATAGTCCAAAAAGCTGAGCCCATAGAAAAGAACAAGAATAAGATAAACTGAATATTGTCACTACACGAATCTGAACACTAAGTTATTTAAGGAAAAGGGTCTTAAACATTATTATGGAGTATATAAGTACATACAAATTGTAAAATGTAAGTACTGTATTTAACTGTATTTTAGCATGGATATATTTGATGTACTCGTAGATATGACGATGTAGAGCTGCTCAATGATCCTGATATTGGACTGAGTGAATATATAATTTATGATGATGGATATGGATTAGGACTAGGAACTGATCACTTTACCAAGTGAAATGATGATGACTTTCATAATATATTTCGCTTTTCAAAAGCTACAGTTGCATTCATTTTACAACAAATTGAAAAATTTCTTCAAAATCGAAGTAAATGGTAAGCTTACATTTTTTTGTTAGCCTTTGTACCTCATTAGATTCTTAATTTTAGGAATTTATATTGTGTTGTTACTACAATGAACAAACTATTACTGCGGTTTCTGGCAACTGGAGATTTTTATATATCTATGGAAGACCTTGTAGGACTTTACAAATCTACTGCGGGTCGGATAATTAAGCATAGATTATTGGAATTTGTAACCTATTTCCCCAATATAGATACGTCCCACGAACACAATTGTTTTCCCAGAGTTATAGGAGCAATTGATTGTACACATATAAAGATTCAGTCTCCTGGAAGAGAAATTTCAGAAATCTTAATCAACTCGGTTTTTTTTCTTTGAAATGCCAGGTTTTTTCAATATAAAATTAAATGTAATTGACTTGAGAAGTCGTTGGCCTGGATCGGCCACATATTTGAAAATTCTTTTTCAAAAATCAAAAATCAGACTACAATATTCGAAATTGGGAAATCATGTCTTATTTGCAGCCAGAAATTGGAATGGAAGAACTTGAACACCCTGTACAAAAAATAAAGGAAAGCGAAGCACATGGAACAGACAAAACTGTTTCTGCATTGATTAAATTTTTGGGAATAAGAGGGGAAGAATAGTTGTTAGACATATATAGAATAACTTGGAAAGAATAGAAAATATCTAAACAGTGGGAGGAGTATAGAGGATTGGAGAATATGAAGAAGAAAATGAGATTAATGAAATGAAGATCATGGTTCTCTTATTGTTTTTATTATTTTCCAAATCTGTTGAATAATAGAAATAATAATTAGTTTTTTTTTTAGTTTTTACTTTATATATATGTATGTAAAAATAAAATATATCTACTTATAGACTTTTTTCTTTATGAATGATTTCGGTTTCTAGATTTCATCTTCATCTGAGCGTATTCCGGAACACGTCTCTTTCCTTTAAAAATTAAAGAAAATACCTAATTTTCAAAAAAAACAACGCAGTACAATCATCACAGCTGGCAAATAAAACTGATCCCAAGCAGAAAACATTGACTTATTGTGCGTTGCGATTTATAGTAGAAAGCGCAAAGATCTGGCAACCGCTTGAAACGTTCGCCAATATGCTGATCAGAATCGGCTTAGGTTGTAGTTGTCATTTGGTGCTCAAAAAATGGGTTACTTGGAAGATTTTAGGGTAGTTTTAAACATTGGTATTTTTATAGATCTCGAGGTTTAGATTTCGAGAATTTGATTTTTTGTATTTGTTTTAGTCGAGGTTTTAGTAGTAGTTTTAATAAAAATTAATAGAATTTTTACTAAAAAGTGAGTTTTAGGTAGAATTTTTTTTAAAGAAAAAAATATTTCCTATTAAATTTTTACTAACTATTTAATGACCAAACTCTGACCTACACAGTAATATTTAATTGAAACTATAAAAAAATAAATAAGATTTCCATTGGTATGAAAGTATACATTTCAAAAAGATTAATATTATAGACATGTTTAGCTAACAAAAATATTCAAACTAATTAAGTATTATTAATAAAAAAATAATAACTCGATTTATTTGGTAGAAATACCTATACCTAAATGTCTACATTTCTAAATCACTTTCACAGTCACTAGGTTCCGAAATATCACTTTCGTCTGTATCGTCCAAATTTATTATAATTTTTTCAATGGTATTATTAAATGTCATATATTTGTCTTCAATTTTTTTAACATGTTGGATTGCGTTTTTCCAATTGTCAACAGTTATATCGTTAAATGCATTTCTTATTACATTGATGACACAAGAAGTGGACTTAGGAGAAGAGTTATTTGATCGAGAAATATTTTTTAACTGTGCCCATAACAATTCTATAGGATTGAGTATGCAGTGGTAGGGTGGTAAACGTAAAATTTTAAATCCTTGATTTATTGCGATGTTGTCAACAACAAATTCTGGTTTAAAATCAACTAACTGTAAAAGTTCCAACAACTGTTTTTTCGTGTAATCTTGTTCAAAAAATATATCATTCTCCATCAGAAAGTCTTGAATGACGGATTTAGTAGAATTGCTATTTGGTTTTTTTCGAACCAACCGGGAATGATACGGGGCGTTGTCTAAAACTATTACACTGTTAGTTTTCAGTTTTGGTAATAATGTAGTCTCCCACCACTTTTCAAATAGAGTACTTTCTATGTCCTGGTGATAGTCTAAACTACTATCCCGTACATCCTTTGCAGACAACAAGAGAGCTCCTTCTACCCAACCTGATTTTCCACCACAATGCAAAATACATATTCTTTTTCCTCGAGATGGAGGAGTGTCTACATTACATTTTGAGCTTCCATCAGTCCAACATTTTTTTTGGATATCGTGAGTGTCGAACCAGGTTTCATCTAAAAAATAAATGTCCCTGCCTTCTCGCCGATACTGAGTAATAGAATTAAGATACTCTATTCTCCGTTTCTCTAATCGGTTCTAAAAGAACCTGTGGAATAGAATGAGATGACCCAGAATCCTTTCGCCTTTTTCTAGGTTGAACCCCTTCATGAATAATTTTGTATACAGTTGACTGTGGCACTTTTGTTAAAAAAACAGTTTCTTTTAGGGCTTCGGAGGAAGACAATTCATTTTTTAGCCCTGTAAATAAGACTTGTGTCAAAATCAAAT
Source organism: Hermaeophaga mercurialis (assembly GCA_951812935.1). NCBI lineage: Eukaryota > Metazoa > Arthropoda > Insecta > Coleoptera > Chrysomelidae > Hermaeophaga > Hermaeophaga mercurialis. The sequence continues at coordinate 8,267,441 of OX638363.1, read as the reverse complement.
ATATTTTTATATTACATACGTAATATGTTTTACAGGTAAGTATAATTACAATTACTCACCAGAATAAACGTTTAGAACTATTTCCTTGGCATCACTAGAAAGATGACTACGCTTTCGGTTTTCGAATTCCTGTTTGTCCAAATTTATTTCGGAAGAACACTGATCACAATTCACTAACTCATTCATTTTCTATAATTATTTAAAATAGTACCGAACCACATAAACTTCAAAACTAAACTAAAGCGACCATGGTAAATTCGATCCTAAGACTACCTGTTCCCTTAATCCGGTAGATAAATTTCACTTTAAATTTGAATGCCTTAATCGTAATTGAATGCCTTAATCCATTTATTACAGTGTTATTAAGACAATTTGTGTTTCTAAATGACAGAAGAGAAAGCGACTTGACTCGGGGTTTTTCTGAAAACTTATCGCTGTCTAAGTTAATGACTATTCAAGTTCAAGAAAAACATCGAGTAAATAATCTCCTGATCATGAATTTGTAATACAGTTGTTCGTCAAGTCTTTAGTATTAAGAGAGGTAGATCAAATCCTGAATTTAACGTCATCAATTATTTTTCCCCTATACCTAATAGTCATTAACTTACGGATCGACACCAACAAAATCTGATAAACATTTTTACCTAATATTAATGTTATTACTATTTGTTCCCTGAACAACTATAAAACGGGATTTGACATTAATAAATTTTCGTAACCCATCTGGGCGCACCCTCCCTGTTTAGGCCAACGTACAAGCTTGCTTCATCTGTAAATCGAAACGATTTTCTACTATAAATCGCAATAGACAATAAATGTCATAATTTCTGTGATCTAAACGATGAAAATTACATTTGACATTTGTTGGAAATGAACTTAAGGTTATGTTCTATTTCTGTCTAACAGATATATTTTATGAGATACCTATAGCCGCACTGGAGAAAAAAAAATCACTATTTTTTTTAAACTTCGACTTTATTCATTTTTAAGGGTGAAAATATGAATACAACTAAAACTAGACAAAGAGGAACAATTGATTTTAGTTAACATTTAATACAATTTACATAGTAATGGAGATAGTTAAAAAAAAGACTACAGAGTATTCACTGCTGGATCCTCTGGTGGAACGTCTTACTAAGGAACGTCTAATTCTAGAGATGATTTTTCTTACCATCCTACAGAATTGTGATTGTAATCGTTTTTTTGGCCGCTGTGCTCTCCGTCGTATGAACCTTAAGAAAGAGTTTCTTCTAACCAGTTTTTTAGTCATTGATGGTCCATACTTAACACTGCCGGAAGTAGTGGGCTTCATATTTTCTTAGATCAGGTGTTCTTATAAGAAAATGAAAAGTTAAGCAACTTTTCGTAAGACTGACTTCTTAATATAATAATAATGACAGTTCAATAAACAACAACGGTTTTCAACTTTTTTTGCTGTTCAATGATTATGTAAAATCGAGGTGGCAAGAACGTATAGGTAACAAATGTATACTTCATTTTATGTCAAGCTTTAACTCCTAGACTGAATCATCAACTGTTATCACTTTAACTGGAAACTGTGGCACCCTAAGAGGATTTAGACCTTATGATAACATAAGAAATTATACCAAGCATACATTATATTCTAACCGAATTAGTTTTCTAAGAATACTTCCCACAGTCTGGTAGACTTTAATTATGTATTTTTCTAAAATCTTTCATGCTGGGGTAAACGAAGTTACTTCAGATTTTCTACTTATGATTATGATCCCAAGTGGAAAAGATAAAAAGATGAAGTACATAACTGAAGAACTATATCAACTTAAAAATGGATCAAAATTACACCAATTGCGACCAACCGAAGAATGGCGATACCTTGGTGTAGACTTTTCTCCACTTGGTCTAAAATCAATTAATCTTTCTTTAGAAAAAGAACTTCTAAATATAACTAAAGCTCCTCTTAAACCTCAACAACGGTTAAAAATTTTAAGATGCTTTTTAATTACCAGATTTTACCACAAACTTATTCTTGGTAAATGTACATTGAAAGTTTTGAGGAGACTAGATTTTCAAACTAGAGCTGCTATTAGGAAATGGTTACACCTACCAAAAGATATATCTATAGGATACTTTCACACTTTATGTTCGGCTGGTGGTTTGGGTATTCCATCATTTGTAACCTCAATACCAGGTAATATCATCCAGAGAATGGAAAATTTACAATCATCATCTTCTTTAGCAGCTAAGGAAATTTTTAATAACAAATGGGTACAAAACAAATTAAACTGGGCAAAAAGAGTTTTAAAATATGAAGATGAATTTCTTTTTACTAAAGAACAAAGAGATAAATATTGGATTAATAAATTGTATACTAGCATTGATGGTAATGAACTACGCCAATCACAATCAACAACTTTATCAACAAAATGGATTGATCAAAACGCCAATGGTATTCCTGGTAGAGATTATATCCAATATCACCAAGTGCATATTAACGCACTTCCAACCCGCATTCGTACCACTCGTGGACGTCGTTTAGAACAACAATCGATATTATGTAGAGCAGGTTGTAAATGCACCGAAACATCTGCTCATGTGATACAGGGATGCCATCGGACTCATGGAGGAAGAATCAAAAGACACAATACAATAGTTAGAAATTTAGCTAATAATTATAGAATCAGAGAATGGAAAGTAGATGAAGAGCCAAATTTCAACACACGAGAAGGTCTCAGAAAACCAGATCTACTACTTCAAAAGGATGGTAAAATTTAAATTTTAGATATTCAAATAGTTAGCGGAAGTAGCAACTTAGATGAGTCTCATAAGAATAAAATCAAGAAATATTCGAACATTGGAATTGAAGAGATCATTTCAAATGAAAGAGGAATAAGTAAAGAAAACATCACAATTTCAAGCTGTACAATTTCATGGAGAGGAGTATGGTCAAAACTTTCAGCAAAATCTTTATTAGATGACTTCCCTTTATCAGTTTTAACACCGTTAACAACATATGTTCTTCAGGGATCTTCGATTAATTGGAATAGGTGGAACAAAATGACAAGTATAAAACAAGGAATTGGTTAAAAAAGTTTGTATTAAATCGTCAATTTAATTTTGGTTATCCGCACCAATAAAATCTAAAATCCGCTGCGGAAAATAAAGCGGCTCAAGATAATATTCTTCTTGAGTGTGTGTGTTTTTTAGTGGGTAACACTATCTGAGTCCCACAGTACCTATCTTTTAGGTCTGCATAAAGCATTTTTCACACACAAAAAAAAAAAAAAAAAAAAAAAAAAAAAAAAAAAAAAATAAACCAGTTGTTTTTGCAGAACTAACTGTAGAACCTAAACCTATAAGTAGGTATTCGATTTTGGTTATGAAAAACAAAAATAATATATTAACACTGAAACCAATCATAGAAAAATTATCTGAACAAAATAAAAACCAATTTGTAGTATTCATAGTTTTAGAAGAGACTTTCGACAGAGCGCCGAGACAACTCATACGGAAGAGTTTAAAAGAAAGAGGAATAAAGAAAAGGCTTAGGAAAGCAAGAGAAAGCTTACACGAGGATAACGTAAACTATGTATGTACAGGCAAGATGAAACTATAGAAATTTGAATCTAAGGAAGGTTTCAGATAAGATAAAGTTCTACACTATTTGTCGTTTTCATAGACAGCTTTATAAAAGAGGTAAAAATAAAAGAAAAAGTTCTGTATATTGGGTTCAAGAGATTAAAATAAATACCACAAAAAGAATGCGCATTTGCAGTGACACAGTAATCCTTGAAAATAATAAAAGGAACTCTAAAATAATCTATACACGTGAAACAAGATACTCAAAAGAATGACAATGAAAGCAAATAAAGTAATAACTACGATAATGGGACTAACGAAGGAAGAACAAAACATAAAAATAAATCTTAAAGGAACCGATCTAGAACAGGCGAAGATGTAGAAATAGATTTCGAAACAAAATGTGAAACCGAAGTAAAAGTAAACATAGGAACCACATTCAGAAAATCAGAAAAATGTTAGTTGTAACACGAAAATTGAAGTGTTCAAGATAATCTACAGACCAACACTAGTTTTTGTACAGTATTGTTTGCGGAAATTGTAAACAACTTCAGTCAAACTTGAATAATCATGGAGTATGTGAATAAAAATATTTGCACCGAGATTGATAAAAAAACTAAAATAGTTATATTTAAAAAAAAATTTTTTGAGGCTGATTTTTTTCGGTAAAATTTCAGTTAAAAATGAAACTTTGTTTTCATGAAATGTATGAAACAATTTTTTCACGTTCCTAATACATACTCGTGATTTTGTCACAAAAATTAATTAATTTTTATGATACCAAGTTTTCATTGTTAATTGAAATTTGACTGGAAAAAGCCGGCAAATGTTTGTTACACCTTTTAAAATTTTATTGCCATTCACGTTCTGATTATTGATCCATGTTCGGAAACTTGTTCTTTAAATCGTTTGCAATGCACTATTTCTCGATACATTTAACTCAATGCAAACATACATTTTATACTACACGTTTTCCCATCCATTCGCATGTGCGACAAGAAAATTAAATATACTATTAGAACCAGGCCTGTGCAATGTTCTAGTCGATGTGTATATCACAAAATAAATTTTGCTAAAGTATTTTTGGTTGAGATCGTATTCGTTTTTCTATTTGTTTCATGTAATCAAATCAGAAGAAAGGAGACGTGTTTACAGGTATGGTTCGAAGACGTAAGAGATGATGTTGGTTTTTAACTTGGAAAGATGCGAAAACAATAGCGAAGAACAAGAAACATTGGACGAAGCTAATACATGAAAACTAAAAGAAACACCCTTACACCTTTTGGTAGATTGGGCGAAAAAAAAAAATATATATATATATATTTATAGACATTTTACTGATGTAAGATATAAGCACAATATTGGAACATTGCTGATACCTGTAAGTAGTTTTTGCTTATTTTTGGTGCGATTTCATGTCACTATGACATCATTTTATTCGCGTAAGCCACGGCTGAAAGTGTATGGGGACTCTAGACTACAGTGTACTTGTGTATCTCGCATAGTGAATAATTGTGTAGTATGTAAATGGAAACGAATAAATTTCAGTGGTAAGAAATTCACATGGTTCGTATATCGATAAGGACCAGATTACTATATTAGTATAAAGTGCAGTAGCTCGGTGGTCGATGACGGCTTTCCGATTGTTCCATCTCTTGCTTGATTTAATAATATTGCAGTATTCACTTTGCTTATCACTCGGACACATACCGAGGCCCGTGTCAAATAAATACTATACCGTTTTAGGATTTTCTTTAAGTAATTTTCATTGACACACGATGAATCGCTAGACTGTAAGTTTATACAATTACAAAGATAATAATAATCTAAATTTGAAAAAGAATGGTTTGCAATGGGAGCTACCACTAGTAGCCCCACTCAATTTTTCCAAAACGCAGTAATGTTTAAACCAAAAAAACACCATCCATCACTTACTTGGAATCGTTTCTATAAACAAATAGAGGACTAAGACTTATTATTTTTTACAAACTGAGAGTATTGAAAAGATAGACACAATTGAATAAGAAAAATTCTTCGATGATACCAAGAAAAGATTGAACACATTTATGCATAAAAATAATTTACGGTTGCGTTTTTAACGAAAATTATCCGACCGTGTTAATATTTCAGTGAAGTAGCGAAACTTATCGTGCAAGCACATACCTAAGGATATTATAAAATCTCTTTAAGAGCTCGACCGCATGCATAATCTCCCTCTTTCTCGATTCTTAACAAAAAACGAAGATAGTTAAGATCAGTAAATCATAGCTGCAATTATCAAAGTGGCCTGCAGCTTCTTGAGTTATAAATTGTGTACTTCCTCCTCGTATTATGAGCGCGCCGATTGCTTCTTTGCCTTTTCAAAGAAACGTTTCGCTGGCACCTGGAAAACGAACGACACAAACTCAAGTTTTCTTAATAAACTAAAGAATGTTATGAGTTCCTAATTAAATGAGAGTTTCAGAGTACTAATTGAGGCATTTTTTATATTTTTTATCAATGTCAAGAACTATGATGGAAATATCAACAAAATTATAGCACATAAAAATACAGAATAATTGTTCGAAAAATTTATAATAATTATAAATAAACAAGAGACCAAAACAGAGATAATAGAAAGACATTCATCAACATATAATAAACATATAAGGAAAATCCTACAACAGGTTACACAATTTAAACATTTAGGATAAAAAATAACACATGAAGGAAATATTAATGAAGAGATTAGAGAAAGAGTTGCAAAAGGAGGAAAGATATTTAGTAATATAAAAACACATTTCTTGATAAAAGAGAAACACCACAAGAGGTGGAACTAGAAATAGATAAAAAAGTAGTAATACAGTGTCTGAAATATCTTCCAGAAACTTAGATAGTAACAGAAAAACTTAAGCAAAAACGATAGGCACCACAAATGAAGTTCTTACGAAAAATAGAAAATAAGAGCAAATTGGATAAAGCAAAAAACGAAATACACTGAAAGAACCTAAAAAGAGAGTCAATAAACCATAACATAGAGAAAGGAATTTTACCATGGTATTGATACATAAAACGGATGGATAATAATAATATAATAGGAAAAATATTTATAACAAGAAGTGTAAAGATGACAAGAAGCAGACTAAGAAAATGATGATAAGAAGGAGTCAAAAAAACAGAAGACAAAAAAGGAAAGAAATGTGAAGATGTGAAGAGTATGGTACATATAGAAAGGATATGCAAAACCATGACCACCAGCTGAACTCCACCAATGTCTGGGTAGATAGGCTATATGAATAAAGTAGATAAGTAATGGAATGATTCAGGTTTCCGTACTGGAGCCCCTTTTATCATGAACACGAATTGACAATTGTTAGGGTGTTGATTAAATGGATTTTAAGCTCCATAATTAAATTAGAATTCGTATAACCCTTGCAGGAACATTTACAGATTTTTGGTTACGAATTATACTATTATTACTATTAAAATAATTTTTCATTTTTTTTCAATAAGTTCAAAGCTCTTTTATTTTCCTTCTTCAATCCTTCGCGTGGTTCAGTCACGTTTCCTTGCTCTTTCTTTTGTTCTCTTTTTAATTTTTCTGATTAAACTTGTGATTACTTCGTTTTACATGCCCAAGCTACTCTTTTATTGATTAATCAATTCCTGTGTTAAGTTTTTCTAATTCATTAGTTATTCTAAAGACTTCGTTTTCCTTGTTACTTTCTTCAGTTGCTTCTTCTAACTCTATTTATTTATTTTTGTGCCTTTGCATTTACCTTCTTATACAAGCTTGTTGAAATTTCTGTAAATGTCAATGATATTTCAATTTTGTTTGATTTATTTGTCATATATTCAACTTAAATCAATGAAGGTATTGAAAATCCATTTTCTAACTCTTATTTTCTGATCTTCTGCTTAACTACTTCTTTTATTTATGGTATCTTTTTTAGTTTCTTATAATTATTTTCTTAAATATCTAGTTTTCCAATTATTGTAGATGTCTTCTATCTTAACTATTGGAATGTCTTTATTTCTTGTTGGTTTTAATTTCTTTCATTATATTCCTATTATTATTATATGTATGTAGTTACGTTGAATGCTTTAATTAATTAAATTTATATTTAATGGTAATGGGCCACTGACTTATAAGCATAATGACGTCAATGAGTAAAATTCGCAAATAAATATGGAAATAGTCAAAAATTGGCTTTCGTACTAAAAAAATTTACATAAATCTAGCGTTATGAAATTAAAAATTTTTGTATACAAGGTGCAACAAATTACAAGATCAACCACTGCATATTTTTTAACGTTTTATTATAAAAATAATTGTATCTGACTCATCTTTGGCGCTTCCTACGCAGTATCGATTTAATCAAAATCAGTGTTTGCGTGTTCGTTTATTAAATAAGAAATCAAGAAATTAAATATACATGTGACTTGATTTGGACGGCTCGGCAAATGTCAATTACCCATATTTAAAAATTACCAGTCGTTTAAGTAGACCTTAACTATAAACAAGTTATTTCAGTACGATGATTTTTACAATCTGTTTAAATTATGGAATAAATCTAATACTTTATGACATATAAATGTTACGTTAAAGAAAATTAGCATAATAAGTATGGAAATCCGACAGATATGTAAGGATTTTTTCTTGTTTCAGAAAATCGCAACAAAAATAATCGTCTACAACGTGGCATATAAATGAATCTTTTATTTAATTTCATTGCGTAATATACAAAGTTTCAAAATCGTTTACCAGTGTCGTCGAAGTAAAATTCTATACAATAAAAATACTTTCCAACTTAGAGCCACTTTTCATTTTTTTAATTAATGTTATGCTGATAATTGAATACAATAGGTTCAATTTGATGACAATTCAAAAGCGTTTAAACCATCCTACAAAAGCACACAGTTTTGAGTCTCGAAAAAATAACTCATAGTATTAATTTCCTCGAACAGTCATTCGTCAATTATAACCGCCATTTTCGTGATAGTCACCCATCCAATACCTTACCCGTTTCGTTTTTAATTAATAATTGTGCTAGCTATCATTGAGTAGACACGATATAATTGTATGAAAGCATCACTGGCTTAAAATCTAGCCCAACCTTGATTGAAAATTATTTTTTTGTTGCATAGCCTTTTGGCTTCAAAATAGTCCTTATTTATGTTTATTTTTTGGCCTACTTAAGTGAGAAAAATGGCGGCAAGTACGTTACAAACAGGATAATTAAAACGTTGAAAATATCCATTATTATCTCGGTTTACCATAACTAACTGTTAAATTTGATTGTTGTTATTAATAAATAATTACTACTCGCAGAAGTAGCTAAATTAAATCGAGTAATAACTATCTATATAGGGTGTTCTTCATTTTAAGACGTATTTAGTCATTGCATTAGTTAATTTCTTGTTTATATTAAAAGGAATTTACAATTAGAGCTGATTTTTAGATTTCTACGTTCATTTTGATCCCATTCATCAAAATTAATAAATAGAAAGTGTTAATACAATTCAAACGAAATACAGGGTGAGACAATTAGATTTTAATTATTATTATATAATAAAATATTGGTTTTCTTTTAAACATATATATATATTATTAGTATTGTCATATGGTTATTATATTTTATAAAATGTGTTTTTATGGGGAATAACATTTGGCTAAATATATTTTTCATTTTTTGCTTAAAAATTCTTAGTAAGACCGACTATTATTGTTATTATTACTATTATTATTATCACTGTTATCATTAAATATTGCAAATTTATTCAGTCTTCTCAATATACGACAAGCGTTTTACTGAGTAAAAATTGCGCTCTCATAAAAACTTTTGAATATTGGACCACCCTATATGCCTATTAAATCTAGTAATAAATACTGTTATATTGTTAAACGGTTCGTAGTAATTATTATAAGTAAATCGTAGTGGTTTTTGTGCTGTGGCTGACATTTGCAATTTGGGTCAAATAATTACCGACTTGACTTATTTTATTTTTATATTTTATGAATAAACACTGAGAACCAATGCCGGTTTTTTCTTATTTCTAGAACCACGCCCTGTAATATATTATTACATCACTTAGGGTGTTTCCAGGATTTGAATTAATCTAGCAAAAATTCGACAACCTCGATAGTTCGATATCGTATAGATAGTTTTATAAATTATTGTTAATTTTATATATATATATATATATATGTCTATGTAAACAAATAAATATATTGAATCGGTGAAGTATAAATAAAAATTGTAAAATAAAAAGTTATTAATTGAAAGGAATAATTTGGATGTCAAATTGAAAAAATAAAAAAGTATAAAACACTACGAATAAAACAGAAAATCATAGAGAAAAACATAAATAAGTATAACAAATAAGAAATGAAATACAAACCCGTTTATTCTCAGGATAAATGTTTTAAGGTTTTAAATGTCGAACTAAACAAAATCATTTCATTACCAATGAATAATAATTTGAATCGGTTTAAAAATTGAGGAAATCAGTTTGTTTCACTTTCAAAAAAAATTATAATGTGGCCAAGGAACTTTAACATTTTATTTCAGTTACTAAACAATTCGATTTTCTCGAGATTTGAGAGTCTGATTTACTTGTTCCAAAATGGTGAAAATAAGTGGTCGCCAATGTCCAAAGTAAACGGGAAAATGATGATTGTGGCACATTAAAGTGAAAACAGCACTTCACTGTTTAATAATTTTGCAATGTGAAATATTTTTAAATTTAAATAACGGACTTTTTAATAAAACCAAATTAGAGATTATATTAACCAAAACAATAAGTGGATTATGTACGATATAATTTGAAGTAGATCATGGATTTAATAATCTTTATTGATATGGAGCCTGAACAGTATAAAATGTGAAAAAGAGTTTTGCCTTTTTATAAAGTTTAGTTCCAAAAAAATTCACTTTTGACAATGTTTTATGAAATTTACAAAAAACCTTAACTTTATATTTAAATTATCAATATATTATTAATTAGTCATATTCTAACATTGCCTAAACATATTCTTTTATTTTATATTTTAATAAACAAACCATTAGTATTTTTAAAAAATATGGAAATATAAGTATTATTTATCTATCCATATTTATTATGAATAGTTTACACAAAGTAAGACTTGAAACAATTAACAATAAATTAGTTTTGTTGCAAATTTGTATAAAATATGGGCACGTCTACAGGACGAGAAGAGGAAGACGGAGGTTTTTGGGATTTTCCTCTGTAAAGAGCTTCCACCCGGGATTGTAACTCCATACTCGTAAATCCTTCAACGTACAGGATATTATCAGTTATCAGGGTTATTAAGAAGCTAAAACTATATTAATAATCAGATAAAAAAGAACGTACCAACGTCACTGACCAATGAGAACTTTGTATCAGAACAAAGCAAATTTAGCGGCAAAAATTACTTGCGATAAAAGTAAAAATACATTTTTGAAATTAGTTGTAGTTTGACCATGATTTCGAATGATACTCTAGTCAGGCGATTGCCATTACATTATTTTGTTCTTTAACTAATCTATAGTTTGACCAGTATTTTCTGAGATTAATAGTTAGTAACATCAAATCTTATTATTAATGATCTCGGCATAGTTTAGTAATCCTTTAATTCACTCATTTAATTTAATTCTACCTTGTTAATATACTTTTTGTTTTTTGCTATAGTTTATTGTTAAATTGTTATATTCCTTGCCTGAATAAACGGACAGTGTTTTCTCTGTAACGATTGAGTAATCTACCCGTATTAAGTGTATCCTGGACGTACTCTAAAGCAGGACAGATGTCCTGAGAGTACATGAATCTGGTGCTAATTTTCATTTTTAATACAGTACGGCAATCGACTCATGTGTCAATTAAAAATCTATCCCAAGAACTACATGCTTCCGCTCGGCATAAAATATTCCAATCCATCTTGAGTTTCAACATAACCAACTTATATAAAAGCAGCTATTACAATTGGTGACATTCAAGCAATTTATAATTATTACACTACACAATATTTTAATAATATATCCACTTGCAATGTTGCTTTAATGAAGCGCACTGTTAGTCATAACAGGCCGTCGTGTTACTTACGAAACACTACCCTGTATATATACATTTGAAAGATAAAATATCCGAGTATTTGAATTTTCTGTATCTCCCACCCACATGACCCCATTACGAGAACAGTTCACCGGACTCTGCGTATCCAACATTTCCGTACACCCTGTATACAGCAACTAATTAATTCTATCTTAAGGTATTCCGCCCGCAGACCAAAGGCCGAGATAACCAAATCGGCAGTCTCTTGAATACAATGCCCCGGTACGGCACGTTCTTCACCGTCTTCAGTTCTTCTTCCTATCTGGGTATCGAAATTTTTTTCGACTCGCAGGCATGTGCCCGCGTGTTGCGGCAGATAGATCGATCTTTCGCCCAGGAATGCTCATGTTATTATTTCAATTTTTATAAATTAACCAAACGTTATCAGAGAAATCGAGAAATCGTGGAAACGGTTATTGCATTGGTACATCAAAAATTTTTCAATGAGCACAAATTTGAAGGATATTGGCATTTCAAAGGTATCGAGAGATATATGCAGGTGTGAAGTTTTTAATTGAAATGTATTGCTTTTGTTCATCTTCTTTTCTTCTTCTTCTTCTTCTTCTTCTTAATCTTAGCTGGGTTTTGTTTTGTTTCTTGGAATATCTCTTTTATTATTTTTATTATCTTTGGTTTCTTATTTTATACCATTTCATTGTATGTCCGTATTCCAGACGCCTTTTTTACATCCCCATTCCAAGATTTTCTTGGTTTTCCTCTAGTATCCTTTCCTGACACTTTTGCTTCATAAATTCTTTTGGTTAATCTATTATCTTTTATAAGGCAAACATGTCGTAACCATCTTAATTGGCCCTTTTCAATTTCGTCTTGTATATCATTGATATGTAACTGTTGCCTAAAAGTTTCATATCTTATTTTGTTTTTCTCTGTTGTACTTTATATTTTATGTAAGAATCTCATTTCTGTTGTATTTATTATTTGTTTTGTGTTTGTTCGTTAATGTCCATGTTTTACTGCTCTATGATAGTGAGTATTTAAAACTGTTTACTTGTTCAATATTTTTCCTGTTAGGCGTTGTTATTTCCTATTACTACACGTTTCATTTTGACTAAGTTAATTTTCATGTTCTTTTCTTCAGCCATAACAACTACATCATCTGCTAAAAGTCATTCATTTTGCTATATTTTTCCATTTTCCAGTAGCCAACGTTTAGTTTTTTCATCTTTTTTTTGACTTCATTAATTGCTTCGAGAATTCTTTGTATTCTTCATTCATTGTTCCCACAATATTTCCTATTATTTCCTATGTATATTGCTTTTATTATGTCAACTGTACCTTTATTTATTTTTCTCTTTTCTAATATTTTCTAAATATCCTCTTTCTTAATTATATCATAGCTTTAATCGAAATCTCTACAGGAGATTCATATATTCTTGTTCTTATTTACCAGTTTTATAATCATTACAAAAATCAGATCATGCGTTCTTCTAGATTCCCTGAAACCACACTCAGTAGTATATTTTATTGTTTCGTCTATTTGTTCTCTTAGCTTTTTTCCAATTGTACTGGTTAATAATTTTCCTGGGATGCTCGATAATGTAATTTCTCTATAGTTCATGTACTCTCTTTTAATTCCTTTATGTAAATATTGTCCCAGTTTTCCAATCGATTGACATCTTTTTATTTTTTTTATTGGTTTTGTTTGTAATATTTCCTCATTCTTCCTTCGTTTCTTATGTATTTTGTCGCTTCTCTCTGTATTTTATCTATTCCTGATACTTCTCCAATTTTTAATTGTTTTATTCATTCTAAAAATTCTTCCGTCATTAATTGACCTTTTCCTCAATTCACTTAATCTTCCTCCTTTGTTTCTTCTGTACACTCCTCTGTTGTGTTAGTTCTTGGAAATATTCCATCCACCTTTCCTTTATTTTATCATCTTGCGTAATCCCTGTCCCATTTTTGTTTTTGATCTTGTTCATCGCATGCTCTTTCTTTTCCTCTACCTGCTTCAGTGTACCATAAAATGGTCTTTGATTTTCTTTAAAGTTATTATTCATCCTTTCTCCAAATTTTCCACATATTTTAATTTCACATCTTTTTTGTTTGTTTCTTCCATAATCTATTTGCTTTTTAGTCGTTAGATATTTTTTCTTCTCTTTTATTTTTTGTTTCAAGTCTTCGTGTGGAACCAATTGTGTTTGTGATTTTACTTGATCCATAGCTTCTGTCATTATTTTTACTGTGACCTCTTTATATTTTTTCTATTTTTCTTCTAGGCTTAGCGATTCCCTGAGTTCTTTATATTCTTTTATTATTCGTTCTATAATTTTCTATTTACTTTAGTTCATACAAAAGTAAATGGTTGTTTTAGAGTCTTGGCGACAATTTCACTTTGTTAGCAATATTATTTTTATTAAAGGCTAAGAAATGATTTTTCTCGACCGAGGAAATAATGATATATCTATCATGAATATTTAACGCATGTACACTTAACATCCATAGCAGTATATTCATGCGCGGTGGTATATTTTATGACATTTTTTAGATATTTGTGCTGTGTGGGTTAGATCTGTCGGTTTTGACATCAAAGGGGAAATAGATAAACGATTTGCTACAAACCTAATTATATATAGAAAATTGATTATTAAAATTCTAGCTAGTAGCAAGGAAAATATAATTTAAGGTTAAGTACAAATTATAACTGACTATAAAATTGCTGGATCGAAATTACTGTTTTTAAAGTACTTAAAATTAAAACTACACTAAACAAATTATAACAAATTACATACATTTCGCGCTTCGAATTTTTCGCTATTCGACATTTTTCTATAATTCTAAATAATTGAAATTCTTGTTAGTCACCGGGGGTACTTACTTGGTTTACAGCGTAATGATTTAGAATGTTCGAGTATTTTAAACAAACCGCGAGGTACATTTTATTATTATAATAATTAACACCAACTGAAGTCCAAACACACCATAAATACGCATACCAATCTGCATACAGCCGAGAGGCGTTTCCTCATTATCTCAAAACCGAAAGGCAAGGCTTCAACCCCTCTGGGTATACAGGCAATAATAATGGGTAAAAGACAGGGGTGGAGTACATTCGTATTTATTTATAATTTATACAAAATTGTTTAATAATGATACCTCCTAATGTATGTTTTTATACTTTTATATAAGTAAAGACGTGCATTTAAAACAATCTACAGAACGACAAAGAAATAGCGGTAGATACAGTACTAAATAATAAATAGTTTGACAGAGTTAAAAATTCAATACGATGTATAAATAAATAATGTAAGAAATATATAATCTGTAAATAAATCAGCGTAAACGGCTAATTAAGAAAGACAAAAAAACTAAACCGATACGCGTTTCTAGAAAAAAAAATCTAAAGACCCCCAAAAAATATTTTATTACATGAGACATAAGTAAACTGAAATAATAATCGATATCAAAGATGCAGATAGAGAGGAAACAAGATGAAGAGCAAATGATGAAAAAATTAATTAAAATTTATAATAAAAATAAGAATATGAATATGCTACTACTAATAGTACCAAACCCTGAGTTCCACCATTAATCTCTGCCATTTTGGTTAGAGGTTAGGAACATGTAAAATTCAGAATCCGGTTCTGTGATTTTACTATTAAAATTGTATGTATGACCATTCTTCAATGTTATGTGTCGTCGTTTGGTCAGAAATGAATGACCAAACTATTAATTTTGAAAAGGTTAGATAGTGAGTACAACGTTTATCTGCTACTGTGTCCTCTTGTTGGAAAAGTAATCGGTCTCTCGACAGCGAAGGACGTTATTTATCAAGCCGGGTATAGTCCTGGTAATAACAAAAAAAAAATGAAAAATGTTTCTTTTTTGTGTATAAGTGGCTGTATTTTCTTATAGATTCGACATATTCGCAAAATGAGGATTTTGTTGGTTCAACGTTATGTTTTAGGATCCAATATTTTATGTATTAAAAATAACCACATTGAACTCTAAAAAAGAAGGTAAGAGGAGAAAAGAGAAATATGCCCAAACAAGAACAACAGTGGAATATAAATAGAATAAATTGTTCTAATAATAGAAATGAATATAAAAAGACTGTAGAGTCTCAACTGAAAGAGAAAAAAGAAAACCAAGATATAGAAAATGTCGTTATAAGAGAAGGTACAAACAGAACAGCAAAGGAACATGTGAGAGTAAATAGAACATTAAAGGAAAAACGAGTGGTGCAACGAAAAATGTAATGATATAACGTCCAGGAAAATGCGAGCCACACTCAAATAGATTAAAACTAACAAAATAGAAGACAAACAGGAATATGAAAATCTCAGCTCTCAGAAAATAAAAGAAAAAAAAACGTGAATGGATAGATGAAAAAATTAAAGATATTGAACAAGATAGAAGAAACAGAAATACCAAAAACTAAATTATACAAAGGCAAAACTAGTGGCGTAAAGAATAAAGAAGAAACAATAATAATGGAAGGCAGGTAATATAAAGAAATGTGGGCAGAATACTTCAAATAATTATTCAGAGAGTTAAAAACAGAAAGAGAGGAAGAAGATCAGCATCATAAAAGTAATAAAACAAAGCCATAATGCTAAAATGCATGGATTTCTGGAATATGGGGGAGAAAAACTGAAGGAAAGGCTATTATTAATAAGAATAATATAGAAAAATGAGAAAATGCCAAAAGAATGGGAGAATGAAAAAAGTACCCGTACCAACACATATGTAAAAACTACAGAGGGATTTCACTACTCAATACTGGCTGTGAGATAGTTTTTGGTTCCTTTGTTTAAGTCCATATAAACTTGCAGACTCTTCCTGAATCATCATCGAATCCTTCAGGTTAAAGCATAAAATTTGATTACTCCAAAAATCCATTCAAAAGGCTGTTTTAAACTGTACGATTTCTAGCTTTCCAACTCTTCTGAAACAGTTTACTAAAATAAAAATCTTATTGAATAATATCAAACAAAAGAATTGAAAATCTCACTGTAATTAACATCAAATTTTTGTTCAAAATCTCACATTACGAATCGAGCCTTGAATCTATCATTTTCTCCATACAATTTTGTTTTTACTCAAAATGTCCATTTAGATGTAAGTGATTCCTCTCATCCGACTCTACAAGATTCCACGTACCAATTTTCCAACGAGAATTCATTTCTTTATGCATTGTTCGAGACCAACTCTCCATTCCTGGTGTTTTAAAAGCTTCAGTAAAGGAGTTGGGTCCAGTAATTAATTCACAAATCGCAAATCGTTTTCGTTTTCCAATTGGTCTACTCCCTCAGATCATACTTTTCCTCATAATTGCTCGTCCTATTGCCTAAATCTATCCATTTTCTTCATTGAAGAGACTGTAGATTTAAATCGACTAACGATTTTAATAAATTATCCGGATTTTTTTTAATTCGAATCACAACCCAACAATTTATGTGCCGAATTCACTACATTCGCAATTTGGAGAATCTGCAACATTGGTTTTCCATAAACGAGACTGAACTAAAGTATGATTAAACCTTATTCTAAATATAGTTCTAATCACTTCTTTTGGGAGATTTAACTCACAAAACCATGGTGGGTGAGGTATATTTGGATTGAGTTTCTTATACTATAGCTTTGGTGGTTTCTTTATATTTAACTAATCATTTAGCTTCAATTTTGTTTTTAAATATTACAAAAATATCTTTTTAGCTAAATAGATAGTTTACAATTAGACCATTCTATAAAGCTTGTTTGGCTACTTTTTCATTGTCTGTAATTCCACGATGTGCTTTAAGCCAACCAAACATAACTTGAGTTTCTTCCTCTTCGATATCTGAGAAATTATTGATTATATTTTTTTGTATTTTATTAAAGGTTCTTCCAAATTTGCTTAATTTTTTGTAATATACTTTTATAGTCCTATATTATTAGGATTTGTTTTTTTATTAGTTTTAATCATGTTTTAGCAGAAGTGAAGTCTTTCTTCAACAGAATATTATGAAAAAATTTTTGGGCCTAAAAATCTCGCTTTACTTGAAATTTCCTTTGAGTTTATAGACCTTTTTTGCGCACTTCCTAGTTATTTTGATTTAAAAACCTTCTTTCGCAATTTGGCCGAATCAAAAATGCCGTAACAATGTTTGAATAAATAGGTAGCAACCAAAGCAGCGCCGATACCAACTCAAAGTTATCTAGATCTTTTTAATTATTCTCACGGACAACCTCCCAGGTAGCGAATGTAATAACGTCTAATTAGAAATATAATTTCGTCTATTTTTAAGGAAATAGACTATTCATTTTTACATTAACATAAGAATGTAACTGAGTAGTTGCTGTAAAATCAATTACGTTGTCCATAATGAAGAACTGAAAAAGATATTCGATCAAGCATTTTACGTAATCAAAGAACGATAGGACTCACGTCAAAACTTATCAAAATATAGTTATAAAGATGATTCGTTAAAAATTGTTTTTTTTTCTAGTTGCTCTGCCGATCACAATGGAATTTCTCTTTAACACGACCGAATTTCAAATTAATCAACGAAATTAGCTTTGTAATCGCTCCTTATAAAGATTATATATAGACACTGCGGTACTTCAAATTTTATCCTAAGGTGTATTAACAATAAAAATTGTATGTCGAAATAATGTCAATTGTCAACCACCATTTTTTTTTACTTCTGTTACCAAGCATTTACGACATAATTAACATAATCCTACAATCACAGAAAATTATTTTCATATTCAAATCTTCAAAACATTATTGAGGGCCGTTTTGATACTAGTTCCGCTCAGTTAAACATAATGTCAAAAACCTTTATTAATACTACGCCAAAATTGAAATAACAACCCTTGAAAAGGCATTAAATTCTTCCATTGACGATTCAAGTAGAAACAGTATAGTCTTAATAAATACTTAGAAATAAGAGAACAAATATATTCGATTAGGAAAATAAAATAAATTTAATTTTGCTGGTGGGAAATTGAGATACATTGAAGATATAATAGGGATTTTACAAGAAACAGCTTCACAACTCAGTGGCGACACTGATAATTTAAATAATAAATTATTAGACACCTCCAAACATTTTAAAAATAACGTAAGTGATTTACAGAATATCGCAGATAAAGTAACCAATGATCACAATGACTAGGAATCTAAATTTTTTTGGAGATAAAACAGTATTTTAAAAATTATTCTTTTCATCTGCACTCTGAAACAGACGAACTAAGAAAAGAAATTATTCTAGTTAAACAAACTCCTAAAAATGGCAGCGGAAACAATATCAACGAAAATGAAAAATTACTGATAAAAATCGCATAAATTTTTATACAACTAGAAAATGGTAGACGAGATACAAATAAATTGGTGAAAGACCTAAATTCTCCTAACATCAGTTAAGATAATAGGATATTCTCACTTAATGAAACAATTGAATCTATTAATAATATGAGAGAATTACTAAAAACCGAAACATCACAATTGGAAGACCAAAGTGAAATTTTTAAAACCCAGTTGTTCACGTTACAAAGTATGATGAACAATACTGCTTGTTCTTTTTCGATCCGTGCAGGAAAATTGTCAAAGATTATCTCAGAACTTCTCGATAATGTTGAAGCTCTAAGCAATAACTTTTTCAGAACATTTCTGAAAACCGTCTGGAAGTAATTCAAACTAATTCCTCTCAGTTAAACATGAAACAAGAAAGCACCAATGAAAAATTATTACAGTTGGAAAAACCTTATTAATACTAGGCAAGTATTGAAAGTTGAATTTGCATACTTAAACGATAACGTCAATCAATAACAAAATAAAATTATAACTCTTGAAAAATCGCGGAATTTTAAGATAGTACATTTATAATGCATAGATTTCACAAAGTAAGAGTAGAAATAATTATTATGATTTAAGTGGACAATAAATTTTAATTGTTTTAGTACATTTTTTTGTTCTAAGTGGCAAAATATTTTCAAATGTCTAAATTCAGAAATATACAAAAATATAAAAATCTTTTTTTTTTAATAAATTCAGTCAGAAAAAATTTAATTAGATTTATTGTACAAAGTTCAAATGTGCATATCAAATATTGGGATTTTATATCTGCGATATGACTAATATGTTATTTGTATGGAAAATATTAATCCCGATTGACTGAACTAAAGGTCGGAGGTTTTTTGGTATTTTTTATTATGAAATATTTGTTCCTGCGAGAATTCAAACACAGACCGATGAAATAAGCTCACTAAATACAAAATGATACATTACTTATAATCATAATAGAAATCAACAAATCTTTTAATAGAAGGGATGCATTTTAAACGAAAAATAAATTTTAATTGGTTTATTACATTTTTTCTTCAAAGAAGGCAAAGATGTCTTTATAAAATGTTAAAATTTTCTAATAGAAAAAAGTTAATCTTTGATTTATTTTACAATATTTAAATGTGCATACCGGATGCTAGAATTTCATTTTCTGTAATGAGACTAATACGTTGTCATTCGTACAGAAAATATTGGACGCGATTGATAAAAGCTGAGAGGTTTTTTCGGAATTTTTTATTGTCAAATATTCCTTCCGGTGTAATGATGATGATTATGATGAAGTTTCTTACTATTTTGATGATGTGGCAACCATGTGCAGCTGTGATTATTCATCGATGACGTACAATGATTTTAGTTTATTTTAGTTTTGTATGAGCTAAATCATAAAACTTGGGATTATTAATATGCACCAACAAAACGTTGTATATATATGTACATAAAAATTAGCAGTATTTATATGATGAACCAATTAAAATTAGTCAAATACATTCAGTTTTTAAAAGATATAAAACAGTTTGATCAATGGATATTAAAACATTTAATGAATACCTTTTATCGGTAAATAGATGAAGATGTTATCTATATAGATTCCGGAGGAGCCATTAACCAATAATAAAAACGAAATAAGTTTTTAATGAAAGAAATATTTAGTGGTGAAACTGCTCGAAATATTTATGTTTTTTTTATTACTAGAATCAGTCATTAAGAAAGTTATTTTATGACTCTTTAATGGTATAGATTTTTTATAGGACGAACTTAATGAAGTGTTGACTATATGATATAGGAAAAAAAATAATAACAATTAACCGTTAGGTTTTTTGAATGAGTAAAAATGATTTATAATTTAAAGAGAAGGCATAATGTGTAAAAAGCCCAAGTGTGGGTTAGTATTGTGAATTAAAAAAAATACAATTCATAAATACGTACATTTTGAATATGTTTGTTTTTTTATTTTTTTTTATAAATGTTTTGCCTATTTCTTCAATAAGTTCTTCTAAATAATAATTTTGTATTTCTGCATTAGTTTTAATTTACTTTATTTTTTAATATCTCTTCCCAGTATTATTTTCATCTACTTATTACTTCCTCTTCTTCTGTTATGATGGTTTTATTTTTAATTTGCTTTATTTAGGTTTGTTGTACATACTTATTTTGCTAAACATAGAATCGGTTCTTTAAAATATTTTCATAAGTTTCGCTTAATTATTTCTTTTTATTTATATTTCATCTATTTTTTAACAACTTTTTTCCTGTAACTTGTACTTGTTGATTTTTCTAATTTAGTTACTCTTCTATTCATATCACCAAGGATTATTATTATTATTCGTTTTATGCATTCTTCTCTGTTACTAGTTCATCATTCAGTTCATTATTCACCTGGTTTCCTTTGTTCATTTCTATTTCTATCTTTAATTATCTTTATAAGTACATAATTTAATAAGGTGTGTTACAATTTTTTCTTTTATTATGAATAACCACGCTAATATTTGTCCTTTTTATTTGATTTTAATATTGGTCTCTAGGTTGTTTTATTCTTCTGTTAGCTCTTTCTTCTTTTAGATTCAATTTTCTTATATTTGTAAAATTTTGAATAATTGGTTTTAAGTATTTTAAAATACAATTGTAGATTAATAGCAACAATGAACTAATAGAAAAAAAATATTTACCTGTGATGGTACCCCCGAAGGCGGCCTTTTACTTATCAACATCTACGGTAACAAGGAAAGATTACTTTATAATCACCGATTTAACGAGAATCAAATTTATATGATTTTAATTACTTAATTCCGATGTAGGCAATCTCTTATACACATACGAGATACAAGAAAGTGCCGCAGGGCTCTCGATGCGAGGCAATCAGACGGTGTAAGTGTAAGTAGTTCATTGGCTTTACGTCAGTCAAGCCTACAAAAAGATTGATTTAGATTTAAGAGCGAGGAATTTTATACTTGATACTTTCAACGGTCTGTTCGTAATTGAAAATGAGAAATATTGAACGGAATCGTTATGTGCAAATGACAAAAATAATTATTATTCATCACTATGAATTAACAAATTTTTTTCATGAGCAATTTTTTACTTGATAAAATTTATGAGGCTTAGAGAGGCGGCTTGCTTTTCTTTATTAATATCTCGTCCTGTATATTTCTAAGGTATTTTATAAAAGTATTTCAAACCAAACTCACTCAATATTTATTACAGATTCTACAGTTTAACCAATTAAGTGAACAACAAAACTTTTTGCAAATTTATTCGTTTCCATCGCGACCACATATCATTTACGTGTTTTTCTATAGCATCTCGAGGCACATCCTCTTCATTTCTCTTAAATAGTTAAGATAAGTTTTAAGTGGACGTTTTTTTAAATTCAATTAAAGCTAATTATCCAAATGCAGCTCCTGAACGTCTTCCAACTAATTACTCATCTAATGAAACAACCTATAAGGAATCGTCAATGTCAGTTATTCTGATTAGATCGATTTCATTTATCTATTTCAACGGATTTTTCCGGAAGAAGTAGACAGCAGCGTACATTTCAATTTTAAAGAAAATAATAGATTATTTACAACAGGGGATAAATTCAATTTAAACACTGAACTGTCAAAGTTTTCATAGTGATGTTTATTTGGCTAAAATAATTAAAACAGTGATTGGCTATCAAAAAACCACAATAGCTTCTATAATAGACTAATTTTAATCGACTAGAAATTGGATTTAAATAGTTATATGTTTAAATTGTTATAATAATGTTTGTTATACTAAAGTAATTAAAGTAGATAATGGCTATCTTAAAATTATAGTGTCTTTTATAATAGACTAAATATAATTGACTACAAATTGGATTTAAACAGTTTCAAAATTCTCCTAATCATATTTGTTATATTAAAATAATGAAAACCGAGAATGGCTGTCAAAAAGTGACAATGTCTTTTATAATATACTAATTATAATTAACTATAAATTGGATTTACACGGTGTCAAAATTGTCATAATAATGTTTGTTGTACTAAAATAAATACAAAGAATGATTGTCAAAAAATGAAAATGTCTTCTACAATAGATTAATTATAATTGACTATAAATTCGATTTAAACAGTGTCAAAGTTGTCATAATAACGTTTGTTGTACTAAAATAATAAAAGCAGAGAATGGCTGTCAAAAAGTGACAATGTCTTTTATAATATACTAATTATGATTGACTATAAATTAGATTTAAACAGTATCAAAGTTGTCATAATAATGTTTATTGTCCTAAAATAATTAAAGCAGAGATTGACTGTCAAAAAATGAGAATGTCTTCTACAACAAATTCATTATAATCGACCTCAAATTGGAATTAAATAGTCATCTGTCCAATTTGTCGATTGTCATAATTATCAAAATGTCCGATGTCAGTAAGTATATTGTTCATTGTGCTAAAATTATAGAGCAGAAAATGAAAAAACTAATCAGTGAGTTTTTAAAATTGATAAAAATTATCTTCTACAATAAAATAAAACACTATTTACAATTATCAATAATGTCAATAGTGTCAAATATTTTTAATAAATAAATTTTAATAATTAAATTACGTAAAGTCTGATCTGTTAAAGATCAATGTCAGTTATCGATATATTGTGGACTGTGTTAAGAAATTTCGGCGTATTAATTATCTGTTTTAAATTGTTTTTAAATTATAATTTGTATAATCATTTAGATTGAAACGCCACTGGTATAAAGAATCGTTTCTGTCATTTATTTTGATTATATCAATCTAATTTCTCGTTAATTTTACCTTTTGCCTCTGTTTTTAGAACGAAATGCATAATAAAGCTATAAATAGTTGGTTAAACGTTTATCTAGATGGCGGTAAAGAGTATATACTTTTAATTCCTCAAATTGCAGATGATTTTTCTTTTATAAACTCGACTTTCACGGAATTTAATATAAACATTAGGTTTATTACCCGCTATCTAAGGATTATAACATATAGTTAATGGGTAATTTTATCACGTTTATTAACAGAGACAAGGTAGCTACTGAATTTTTTTTTTATATTTTTTTTTGCTACGCCTTGTATATAAACCGTATATTCAATTTAGTTCCGTACGCAGCACAAATAATTGTTGACGTATATAATGGATATCCATAACATCCCGTGAATGTTCATAGATATCTAATGGATATCCTTTAAACATCCAAATACTCATATTTATTCACAAACTGTTGAATACATTTGATTTTCCAGTAGATATGTATGTGAATATTTCTGAGATATATTTTAGAAATTAGTTATAATTATATTTTATAATTTTATGCACCTGGTATTGTGGAGTTCTCCAAGGATCAGTTTTGCGACCATTTCTATTAATCTTCTACATTTATGATATTTGTTAATTAATATTAATGAAAAATTATTGAAAATTAAGTAACAATCGTTACTATTATCGTTATTAACCAATTAAATCATTATTTCAAATAAATATCGTTGTAAACAGTAATAAATAAATTCTACTAGTCAAATCATCTCATAAATAAATTTTCTATCTTATTTTATGTACGAGTATATACAATGTATTGGTACATCTGCGTGTCAGAAAAGTAGCTCTATCTATAAAAATGTAATATGTTTGTTCAGCCAAGCGTTAACAGCGATCGACTTTTATACGTGTAAGTTTTTTATAACAAATTCAAGACATAAATTAAACAAAAGCAGGTAAAAAAAGCATCTGCTTTACTTTTAAAATAAAAAAATAACTATTTCTTTAAGATTAAAATAAAAATCCAGATCATTGCCGGTATTTATGAGAGAAAATATAATGGTTATCTCAGAACTATAAAAAAAAGGATGACATGGTAGGATTCTAGAAAAATCTTTTGTATTTAATACAACATTTAAAGAGATGTGAAACACCCTGTATTTTATCTTATATGTAATCCTTATTGACGATTTGTGTTTTGTCATTTCTGAAATGCCAAAGTCGATGTTTATGGAAACAAAACCGAACGGCATGGCAAAGTACTAATAGATAAATTCCTGCGAGAGGCAGCAGGAAATGGCGTCTTCGTCTTTGGTATTACAAGAGCAGTTTTTTATTAGCATAAAATAAGAACGGAAGCATCACTAATGCCATAGTTATGGGAGTTAAAAGTACATTAGTATTCAAATTTATTCAAAGTTATTCGATATCTGGCTAGCCGGTCAACGCCTCGCGTTCCTCAGTCCCCATTTTTAACGCCGATCAATCTCAAAGAAGAAGAGCTAAACGATAATTATTCACTAAAAAATGTGCACACCTGTTGCTTACATTTTTCTAGACATACATTAAATTTTAACACATGAATATCCCGACTAACAGAGTGTTTTCGGAATTTTCAAATAATATTCTTGTGCTGTTCTTCTGCAGATTTGCATTCTTTTCAACTTCCATGGCCTTTTCGGCACTCTTTCATCTTATAATGTTAGTTTTTATATGTATAATACCAATTTTTTTAGTCTCAGAGATTAAAATATCTATCTTTCTTATTCCACAAGGTTCTAACTTGGGGATACTGTTATTGTAAATTATTATTAACGAAATTAGTGATGTTATAAATGTCACCCATAAAAAAATTAGGCTTTTAATAGTCAATTTTTTCAAAATTTGAGCCTGTAAATAATCTTTATATAAAGATTAGTAAATTAAACCTATTAACTAATCAGGTATTTATTTTTCACACAACAAAATTCTAAATTATAAAAAATAATTTCCTGTTACTGATAAGCCGGTTGTCACGTGTCACTGTAACCACAATTTTCCTGTTCTTCATTTTATCTTCCAACAAGACACTTCATTAAATGTAAGAAGCGATTCCCAATTAATATAATTGAAATGAATCGAAGAAGAGCGAATTATTGTGGGAACGAGATGAAATTTTCTCTCTACATTTGATTTAATTTCCATTTTCTATGCGTCCTAAATATAAACGAAAACCAATTAATTTAAATTCTAAAGCCTACACAGAATACGAGGGCAACTCTAAAATTAGAGAATCTACAAAATGTTATTTCTGTTATAATTATTTACTCAAATTGATGTTCTGAGTATACATATAATTTTATTAATTTAACAAAATGCGGCAATGCTCATTACGAATACAGAAATAAACCATTTTTTTAAATAAAAATAAGTAAACAACATTATTATTATATAAATTGTTAAGTGTTACGGCGCGATTAACACACAATAGGGTATTTTAACAACTGCCAATCGTGCTGTGAACCAATACATCAACGGCCCGTCGTACTGGTAGACACTGAGAAGACTTTTATGGTAATTAAGACATAAAATTGCTATTGTTCACACGCAATTTTGTTGTACTCAAATTATAATAACAGTATGTTATCTTGAGTGACGTCAATGTCTTAATGAATGGATCTAAAAAATTATATACATCGAGGTACATTTGTTAAAGAATAACAGTTCAGAATATCAAGATTAGATGGATCATGAACTTGTGCTATTCTAAAAATAAAGAAGAATTTCTTAGACGGCACTTCCGGTGAATCTAGACAGCATTTAGGTTCAAATTGACCATAATTCGTGTCTTATTAAAACTTAGAAATTAAAACATATCAGTTGTCGAAAAAATGTATGTCAGGCTTTTTTATTCAAAAATGTATAATCCATTTACTACAAAATCCGATCCACGTTATACACGATATTATTAAGTCATGTAATACCAGCTATTCGAATTATTCTGAAAGAAACTAACGAAACCTAATCTAACCGAAACCTACACGAACGCTGACGAGAAATTATGAGAGTGCACAAATTACAATAACGAAAAAATATAAACGTGATTATTTGTACATATTTATTACTGTTTCAATAACGCTGACTTAAATACACATTCTATAAATCTTAGAGAGCAAATACTGTAAACGTGTTATTGATTAATCCATACTTTACATTAAATTACTCTGAAAATCTGTATTAATCTAAAATTGCACTGTTGGGCAAACTGATTACGTATTGCCAATTGACGCTAATTTTAAGTAAATTGTCCTTTTGAAATTCACGACATAACCCATAAAAGGATTAAAAAAGAAGTCATTAATTTAGTTAGGTCAGATATAATATCTAATTGTCACTGGTATTTCAGAACCAACGTTTTCTTGGCTTTTTTCTTTTTTCCTTATTGGTCTTCCTCTCAAAACTAATTTTGATAGGCATCCTTTCGATATGTCCTAGCTATCTTATTCTTTGAACATGTTCTATACAAATATGTCTGTCATCTCTTTTTGGTGTGTTTTCCTTTATATTTACTCCCAAGCATTTTTCTTTCCAATTTTTTTAAGTTTTCTTTGTCTGATTTTTTGAAGATACATATTTCGCTATCATATGTAACTGTAGGTCTGATAACATTTTTGTATATACTGATTTTGATTTTTCTGGATGAGTTTTTTTTTAATTCTAGGAATGATTTTAACATTTTATAATTTTTTCAGCTTCTCGTTAAATTTTATTTATAAGTAATCCTAAAAATATAAATTTTTTAATTTATTTAAAATTGTATTGTTTTATTTTTGTTGATTTTACTATTATTATTATTAATTCTTCCATGTTCGTAAATTTGGTTTTTTCCTGCTTTGGAGCTCTTTCTTGGATTTTGCCAGTATTCTTAAATCATCTGTATATGCCAGATAGTGTTGGTCATTATTGAATATAGTTGCGTTCCTTTTTGTTTGCAGATAATAGGTCACTTTGCTTTAATCTATTTTTTACCACGAATTCATCTGATAAATAACTCTTCCACAGAATTTTATTCCGGGTATTATTTAGTATCATCTTAATCAATTTGGAATATTGAGGTCTTTTAGCGTCTGATTCATTTTCTCTGCTTGAAATATATAAATAGTGTATATATTACAGTTTTATATTCGTAATATGTTGTTTGTATATTCTCCTACCTATTTTTTCTGCATAGCTATTTATTGCCTTTTTATTGCTCATGTTAATAACTTGTAGAATATACACAGCAAGCAATGGTATTCCACTGTAGTTATCGTACAATTCTTTATTTTTCTTCATATGTATCGGAGATAGTGAACTAAACCTTCGGCATTATTTCTTGCCCCATACTTTCTTAACAAGTTTATACAGTCGCTCTTGAAGGATATTATTTCCGGTTTTTAACATTTCAGATTTCAATTTGCCCCAGGGCATTTTTTATTCTTCAGTTCTTTGAATATCTGTTCGGTCTCTTTCTTGTTCTTCTTCGTTTGCATCCATCGTGTTGCTGTTCTTCTGTTTTATTTAACAGTTTATAAAAATGTTCTTTCCACCTTTCAGTAATTTCTTTTGGATTACTAATTAATATTATTTCCTCGTTTTTTATATAGTTCCTGCCACTTTGTTACCTTTTTTTCTATTCTTTTTACTTCTTAATTTCTTTACAGTGATAGTTAAACCAATCTTTATTATTTGTAAATGTTTTATTTTTTCCTATAATCATGTCCTCTTATGATGCTTTTTTTGTTTGATCCGATTTTTCATCTAATTGAGGATTTTCTTCTCTATACAGTCTAGTGCTTCCTTGACTTTTTGTTTGTTCTTTTCTTTAGATATTTGTCTCTTATTTTGCTTAAGTTATGTAATGTTCTTTTATTACTATCATTTCTCTCAATTCTTTTTAGCACCTTATTCTAACAAAACAGTTGTCTGAGTCTAGATCTGCTGCTCTCATACTTTTAATATTTGTTTTGAACTGCAGACGTTGTCTATTTTTTATTTTTTATTACTAAATTATTATTTAATGCGAAATTTATTCTCTTTAAATCGTTTTCGATTGTTATCTTGTGTTTGTTCCTGTTATTATTCTGAATATTTCTTCCTGTTCTATTTTTGCGTTAAAATCTCCCAATAAAATTTTTAAATCCCGATTTGGTAGGTTATCAAATTCATTCTTCAAAATTTCGTGAAAAATGTCTTTGTCTTCTACGTCTTCTCTGAAATAAGATTGAAAAGCTTGATTTTTTATAATATTATCTACTATAAAACATGTTCAAAATCTTCTAATGTTCCCTCCGCTTTTGAAAAATATCATATCTATATTCATAATATTTGAGCCTGTTTGTTTCATTTTTTGTAATTCTATAATATCGAGGCTAAATTTGTTAATTTTATTCAATAATTGGTTAAGAACACCTGGTATTTATACATTCCATGTTACTAAATGTATTTTGAATTTTTGTTTATTGTTTATTTTCTCGTAGACCTTGTTCGTTGCTTTGTCTTCTTTAATTTCTGTCCTGTCAGTTTTTGTTTCAGATTTTTCTAGTTTTTTCGTTCATTGTTTGTTTTCGCCTTGATGATCTGGTTTCCGTCTTCCATTTATATTCTTAATTATCTACAGTTATTTTATTATAATGCACCTTTACTTCTTTTCCTTTTATTTTCTTTTCCTTTCATATTGCTCCCTGTAGTTGCTCTTAGGTCAAATCATCGTTTATGAAAACGTTGCCTACTTTAAAATTCTTCTATTGTTTTTATTGTTCATTACTTTTATTTTGTTGCTTATGGTTTATGTTTCGATCCAGCATACTATTTCACATATTATTTTGCATTTATTGTTTCTGTATCAATTTTCAGCTCATTTTATAAAATTTTGCAATTTATTCTTGATGGTTTCTTAATCATAAATTTCTAATTTTAATCCTTTTGCCACTACATTGTTTCTTCTTCTAGCGTATTGTATGTTCTAAATTTTTTTATATATTCGCTGTATTTGTTCAAGATCTGCATTTTCCTTTCGAAGTTCCCTATTTTTCTGTTTTATCTTTCGCAATACTTCTGTGTTTTGTTCCAGCTCTTATTTTATTTGCTGTAAATTTACTTTTAACTCCCCTTTTAGATATAAGTGTATATTATTCAAAAACTAAATTATTACCATGAAGAGATGTATAAAGACAAGTTTTTGCATTGGTTTGAAAATCAGTTACTAAAGAATTTTTATGGATGTCATCACTAAATAAAGTTTCCTTCAAATCGAAGCTTGGTTGCCTAGAAAACAAATTTGCGAGAATTGTGAAAAAATGGTTTGAAATGCCAAACAAATCATCCTTCAACCTCAAGAGCATGATTCAAAAATCTTAGAAACCAATGTAATATGTCAAAAAATAACCACAATTACCTAATGTCAGACATCAAAAATGATTGTCAAACAAACGCCAAAAACGTCCAACGGTTTCAAAAATTGTTTGTATCATTTGTCAAATACAGCCCATGTTTTATTCATAATATCTACTACAATACGTCAAAATTCCTTTTGTTATTCCTAATGTTCTAGAATTCCAGTTCCGTGGTTCACAGTTATTTTTAATCTGACAATCGCAAGCCATTGAGTGGCAAATTCACGAAGATCGTCACGTTTATGCGATGGAATTGAGAATCTGCTGTTCAAAACAATGCCACGTACTTACAACAAACAAACAAACGTACGAGCAATTTCAGCTTTCAGTTGATTACAACGAGAACGTGCGCTTTACACATGTGAATACCAGCCAAATGAGAGGTATCGGTGAGAAAATACCTATTGACATGTCAGTGTGAATTGAAAAGGGGTTTTCAAAATCATCTAATCTTTGAAATTGGGTGGAACTGCTTTCTATTGTAAAATATTTTTACTGGTTGAATAATTAAATTATTAATTCGTCCAAAATTCCAAAATCGAAATTGAAAATGTTATATACCTACGTTTTTTTTTCATTCTTTTAAGAACTAGAACATTTTCTTGCTGTGCCTGATTTTTAAATTAAGATTTGTAAAATTTCACTATTTTTAGTATTCTTTAAGTTTAAAAAGTCACAGTGTCATTTTGTATACTCCCCGTATCTAATTTGTGTTTTAAAATCAATAATTGAAGAAATTGCATCTTTTGGCAATTAATATTTTTTTGTTGATATAATAAACGTATTCTGAAGCTTTGTAAAAAATTACTTTGTTCAATTTTCTTTAATTTAAAAAAAGTCTAAGTATTTTTTGCAAAATCCCTGTATCTAATTCATGTTATAAAATTTTATCCAAAATTTGAGGAATCTTTCATCGATTAGGTATTAGTTTTTTTGTTGATATAATAAGTATATTTCTGAAGCTTTGTAAAAAAAAATCGAAAAAATTATTGTATTCATTTTTAAATTCTCTGTATTTCATTTTAAAATAAAAATTTAATTAATCGTGTTTTTGTAAATTAATATCTTTTTGTTTTTAATATAACAAACGCATTTCTGAACCTGTGTAAAATGTCACTGCTTTTATTATTCAGTATGTTTAAAAAAACACCGTTTCCTTCTCTAAACTCCCTGTATATTACTTTTGAATTAAAATTTTATTAAAAATTGCACGAATTAAGTATTTTGTTAATTACTATTTTTTCTCAGTTTCTCAGTTTAAAAAATACGAAAAGATAGAGTACTCTTTTTTAAACTCTCTGCAACTCATTTTTAAAATAAAATTTCATGAATAATTGCGGAAATGAAGTCTTTTGTTAATTATTATTTTTTTGTTGATATAAACGCATTTTTAAAGCTTTGTAAAATTTCAATATTTAAGTTTCTCATTTCTCACTCTTTGGAAAAAAGTCTAAAAAAAATTAGAAAATAGTTTCCTTTTTTAATAACTCTGTATCTCATTTTTGAGCCTTCAATTACTATTTTTTTGTTCATATAATAAGCGCATTTCTTTCTAAAATTTTATTGTTTTTATATTGTCTGCAGAAATGTTAAAAAACACCTTTCCTTTTCAAAACTGCCCATATCTACTTTTAGAACTAAAATTTTATCAATAAATGTACAATTGAGTATTTTGTCAACTAATACTATTATTTTGGCGCTTTTGAGGCTTTGTAAAATTTCACTCTTTTTAACATTTTTAAGTTTAAAAAATTCGAAAAAATACAGTATTCTTTTTTAAACTCTCTGTATTACATTTTTAAATTAAAATTTCATCTTTTTTTAATTAATTTTTTTGTTTGTATAATAAATGCTGGAAAATTTCACTGTTTTAAATATTCTGTAACTTTAAAAAAATCTAGAAAATACAATTTTTTTATAAACTTTCATTTTTTATTTTAGTAAAAATTGAAAAAATTAAGATTTTTCTCAATTAATAATTTTATAACATCAAAAATGTATTTCTGAAACTAAAACTAAACTAAAATTTCCAAAAAAATTGCAAAATACGGAATCTTTTGCGAACTTTTTGTTATTAAATTTCATCAGGAATTATAGAAATTGAGTATTTTGCCAATTAAGATTATTGTTAGTTTTAATTTTTTAAATATTTTTGGTGAATTTATAAGAAAATTGTGAAACTAATATTTCGTTGTGGTCAATATTTTTTCAAATTAAAAAATTCTAGAAAATAGAGCATCTGTTTCTGAACTCCTTGTACCCAATTTTTGAATTTAAAATATCATATCACAAAAATTTGCAGAAATTTAGTCATTTGTCAATTAATAATTTTTTTATTGATATAATAAACATTTTTCTAAAGCTATGTAAAATTTTATTCAATTTAATATTTCCAATCTTTAAATACAACAGTTTTAATAAATGCCTTTTAACTAATTTTTATTTTACCATTATTTCATAAATTTGACCTCTGCATTTAAAAATCTAAAAGGACATTAGAAAATAATTATTTTGGAATCAATATTCACTTTACATTCAACCAATAAGTTATTCATAAATTTCCTTTATTTTCCTATTACTAATAATTGTAATCTATATTACAAACTGTTATGCTAATCTCTGTAGTTTGCACTATTACAGAAATAAAAAAATACTCTGAATAGTTATGCTGTCAAATGCATAAATCAGAATTATTTCTAAGGCAAACAGCGGTATTACCTATGAATATATCATCTATAAATTGCATTTTCTATTAGCCGTCCACTTTATTTTACAAATAGTTGCTACAAATCTAAATACAGGGTGTTTACAACAAAAATATATCAATAATTATTATTAATTAAGGCTATCATTGCAAATTAAATTCAGTATGTTTAGAAATCTATTGAAAATGACTCAAGAAACAAACTTAAGTAATTTCTTAATGTGGGATTTAGATTACTCGCATCGATGTTTTAACACAAGATTAGTTTTTAAATGTAGCTCTCCTTATTCCTATTTTAGACAAGATCTTAATCTAAGGTGCATATTTAAGAATTAAAAAATCGAGGTTTTCTAAAAAACCATGTTTTAAAAAAATAAATCTCAGCAAATTTTTTAGTGGGTAACACCCTGTAAACGAAACAGAAAATAACGATTAAATAAATGCTGCATACTTTAGAATATATTCCAACACTGTTTCTACAAACATTTTCTTTTTTCGAGATGTGAATTGAAATCTAGGATTGGTACCAATTTATTTCTCTATTATTGCGTACAGTAGAATTTCTTTGATTGAAATTGTGGAATCTAATAATATCCAGCAACTATAGGAATGTATTTCGCATTTATAACATTTTTATTTTCAACAATATTTATTATCTATAATATTATTAGTTCTAACTTTTGAAGGCGTGCTATTCCAAGCGTATTGTTACTGTTTTTTTGTATCGTGCAAATAATATTCATTTCTATACAAACGCTGCAGGAGCTCGCAAAAGTTTAAAAACACACAAGGAAAATGCTCAAGGAAGGAGTGATCAAATGCAAGTTCTCAAGAAACCAACAAATCCATTCCATTTTCATAAGGTTCGCCTTGTATGTCTGATCGTCTGAAAGTCCTAACTCATAAAAGAACTTTTAAGTAGGTAAATTACTAAAGTTAAGAGGCAAAAATGAAACAAAAATGAAATGTGGATGACCCATGGAAAATTTAAATTCTTTCATTTTCGGATGCTTCTCACAATTATTTCCTTTATCCTTGCAATTTTCTACATTTCTATTTCTTTTTTTTTACTTTAGAAGAGGAAAATTGTTATAAAAGCAATTTCAATGAACAATTATCTTCAGCATATTTTAAATTAATTAGCAATAAATAATCGACATTTTTCATGAAAGAAATATTTCTAGAATGTGTTTACAACCGTCGTTAGCTTTACGTAAGAACAAAAAAATAGCTTGCATGAAAAACATGAATGAACGAAAAAATATACCTTTACCGCCTAGCAATCAATAATAATAATAAGTTCAATTAATGTTAATTAATTAAAGTCAACAAAACATGCAAACAAATAACTATAACAATATCATAAAATGTACTCTTATAATCTTAAATTAAAAATAAATAACTTTTTTTTACAAATAAAGATAATTGGAAAATTAAAATTTAAAAAGGGATATTTTTCTCGATATAATAACTATAATAACTATAATTGTTAGTTCAGAGCCATAAACATTAATTGTTCAGTAGATATTCCTCAAAGAATAATCCCAGGGATATTTTAAATACACTCTTATTATTCCACAAATACTTAAAATAAATATTCTAAAAATATTCCCAAAACAATAACATATGAATTTTCATACGGGACTTAAAAAATAGGGTTTTTCGTATTTTTTTATTAAGATGAACTATATTGGTCCCTGGTTGTTAATAACTCTTTAGTAATTAAAAGTTGGCACTAGTGCTTTATCATAAAAATTTCTAAAGCTCAAAGTTAAAAAAATCCATAAATAGATAATTCAATAGTCGATAAAACTACAGTTTTTTACTGTGACGCTATCACATAAATTTCACAAAATGACGTTGGCCCGAGAAAAATCTACTTATAGTTTAATTTTTCACTAGTTTCCACTTTAAAAAGTTCTTATTTCTAATTAACAAGTTATTTGTTGGTTACTTTTAAAAAAAGTTCAGAATAAAGATTTTGTTATGTTTGAATAGAGTAAGTATTTATACGATATGATATTCAGTCAAGAGTTAATGATTGAGTGAGATGTTTTACGGGTCAACGCTGAAGGTAGAATTAATGCCTTTATGTTAACGTTTCTCGAAGATTTAAAAATGTGCTACGTTATTATTTACATTCGATTATTTAGAAGTGACTTTCAAAAATGTTGCGTTTTTTTATCTGCATATACCCTGAATGAATATTTTAAAAATTTGTAAAGCAGATTTTAATGATCTAGACATTTTTTGTACATGTTTTTTTTTATTGTTTTAAGGCTTTTTCCTCTTATGTAATTGCGCTTTTTATTATAACAGTACAAGATAAAATAAATAAATTAAAAATACGCATTTAAAGAAAAAGATAGTTTGATGAAAAAGTGAAATATGTTATAGTTTTAGCTGTACACTGAAAGTTTCCATTAAGAGATTTTCATTCTGGTCAAATACTTTTAATAAAATATAAATTTAGGCCTATTAGAACTAGTAATGCTTTTCATAAATAAGAGATAAAATCAAATGAAATTTTATGGACTGATAACATATTCCTGTTTAATTCATTTGAATGTTTAACAGGCATATTCTTATAAAATTTATACTAGGATATCCTACCGTGTGTCAATTATTCTTTAATTATTCCAATTTAAAAATAAAAATTCTACACAAATCTAGTGAAATCTTTCACAATAAATTTTGATCTTAATCTTGTCAGCATCTACCATCTACACTGGGTGCTCCTAAGTTATTAGCATATAAATATTTAAAGAAGTACTTAAAAATATGAGTAAAAATATATTTGAAATAAGAGCGACTGTACAGGGCCTCGTTATTGACTTAATATTCATTATTAATTGATATTATTATATTCAACAAATTAAAAAAATGTATTACTAAGCGTCTGACATTTGAACAGCTTGCATATTAATTAATTGGGTCAACTGTTTATTATGAATAATAATGTAATAAATTAATGTATTTTTAATTCTCCCTGTATAGCAGTTTTTTTCGACCTCCGCTAATTAATAATAATAATAATAATGTAATTAAAAATGGCAAATTTCCATTAATGTGTAAGAGCGATCTGGTTAATTGGATCATTGTAAAAATTTTGCCTACAGGTGCTCGTTAATATATAAACAGCCTGCACATGGGCGTCGAGAATTACTTTTTATTTGGAGAAATAAAGGGTGATTCCATAAATTGTTCCATTTTATTAAGGTTTATAATTTCATAATATTTCAGAGCTCAGCTAATTTTACGCTGTGGTAACAGTAATTGTAATTTACTGGGGTTTTGTGATTTTAATCAAATTGTTTTGTTATAAGTAATTTTAAAAATATGAATGAAGTATTTGGAATAACTAGGAACATTAATTTAATACCATTTATTATTTTTAGCGTCAACAATTAAATATATCTAGAGTTAATGCTTTATCGCGACCATTAAAGGACAATATTAATAAAAAGCGTTCTTGTGCAAAGAAAGTCGTTAATACAAGAACACTCAATACAAATAGCAATATATGTAATGAAAGCAGTAGGTGTAGTTATTTCATTTTTATTAACCAATTATTAACACAATCACTGGCCCGATAAATGGAGCACTTCTATTTTTTTAAACAATTTTAAACATTTAACGCCGTGTGTTGTTTTAAGTAATTTCTTAAATGAATGAACAATAATTTGAAGAAATAAACTGATTTTGTATGACAATCCACAAAAAATAATTGCACTAATCTTATCATTTAAAAGTACAAACTTGTTTCTTTATATTATTTCCAGAAAATCACCAACATTTTGAAATGCGTTACATTGATTTAGTCTAAAAAAATATAGATATAAATCTCAAAATATTAGCTTCGTATTGTTGTGTTGCTTCAAAACGGAAGTTTGTTGTCCAACAATATCAAATAGCACTATCCACCGTAGTTTTTTACCTTTCTTAGTACCTTACACCAGACCACCTGGAATTGTTTAGCCGAGAAAGTTAACTTTAATAACACTTTGAACACCCACATAAAATACTCTTCAAGAAGACACAACTACATACACACATATTCGTAGAGAATCTAGGTCCTTTAGCTTCGACTTCTGTGTTCTTTTATAATTGAAATAGAAGCAGAGAAACCCTTCCACCAACCTCCTGGTCCCTTCCCTTCTAGTTGTTTCCTAGGTCTAGCGTCTCTTTTCGCTCATAATCCGCCAATTCCCTTAATTCTGGGCTAAATAAAATGATTCCGTAGTTCTGCTAATAGCTTCCTCACTCTGTCCTTTATTATTTCCAGTATTGGAGCTTCTAGTTACCTGAATATCTGGTTGTTTCGTGCATAACAGGAAAGGTAGGCAGTGAGATTTCGAGAAATATTCTGTTGTCTCTGTAGTTTCATCCTGTGGGTTTTCGCCATATGTCAACATACATGTGAATGTAATAATTGGGATTATTATACATCGGATCAGGACTATTTTTATTTTCAAGCCACGATTGATTTTTTTTTCTATGATGCAGTTCATTCGGACTGTTGTTTGCTCCACTTTAGCTACCACAAACTCTAACTGTTCTCTAAAAGCCAACCTTTGGTTCAATGTTACACCTAGGAACTTGGCTCTTTTGACCATCTGATGTTCGTCCCGTTTATTTCCATTTCGTCCTCTAGACTGTGAGTTCTTTCTTGAAGAATATTGCTTGATTTTTGTCAGCATTGAGAGACATCATCCATCTTAAGCACTATTCTAGCTGCTATTGCTGTATCTTCAGCGTAGAATCATGTGATTAAATGATTCATTCGTTTTCGAGATATATTTTATATAAATATTATATAGTAGGGGGAATAAAACTGCTCCTTGTGGTACTCCCGTTTTACTAGTACCATTCTTCTGATATGTCTCATCTAGTTTTAACCAGAATGTCCTGTCTTATAAAAGAG
This sequence comes from Hermaeophaga mercurialis, assembly GCA_951812935.1. Classification (NCBI taxonomy): domain Eukaryota; kingdom Metazoa; phylum Arthropoda; class Insecta; order Coleoptera; family Chrysomelidae; genus Hermaeophaga; species Hermaeophaga mercurialis. The sequence continues at coordinate 8,229,715 of OX638363.1, read as the reverse complement.
TCTGCTGTCATATAGAGATTTTTACCTGTTGAGTGAAGTGAGGTGTAATGTTTGGCTAAAGACAGTAGCATTACGTTTTAGAGGGGTATCTAAGTTGCTGGCAAGATCTTACTCTATTAAAAGCTTTATATAAAAGCACTAAGTATTTAAATTACATGTTACCCTATACATAACAATGATCATCTGAGTATGTAGCAGCTATAATTGCAAACTTCTTCTGAGTGTCGTTCAACTGAACTTCCGTTGAACTTGAATTGTACAACTAGTCGTTACGAAATATAATTAATTCAACAGAGCTAAATTTTTGATTTCATGGAATTCAAAATTGTGATTTTAACCAGATTTCTCAAATAAAATCAAAAAATTATTAATAACGCCAGGTGGTTTTTCTTTGTATGCAGACTATGATTTTTTTAATAACTTTTTCGTCGTGCCTAATTTTAGTATCCTCTAAATCCTGTGGAACGTCATGAAACTAAATGTATTATAATGTTAAATATAAAGTGTACCTACATACTTCTTTTTATTTTAAATCACAAAATTTGCCCACTAAAGTAGTTGAAAATTTAAAAGTTTGATGTTTTCTGAGATTAACGTAACTTCTTATTATCTCTAGTGATTGTAAACACCACCCTACAAAATGTAACACTTAAGTTTAACATTTGTGGAATTAAGTATGCCAATTTTTTGCCAGTATAGGAGAGAAAATATGATCTAGAGACAGTGCACCCCCAAGGGATATTTTAATGCAATATAATTTCACATATAAACTAATACAATACTACTTCCTAAATTGATAATCTTTTGAAAAACACTTGTCGCCTTTAAACAACAGAAAGTTTGGCATTAAATCTTCAAAGTATGTAGATAAGAGCAATTAAAACAAACAGTTTGCTTTTATCTTCAGACGTCAATACACATAAAGATTTGTTGGAAAAAATGCATCGTACCGTCCTATATGTATTTCCATATAAACTAGCATCAGATACCGTCTCAGCACACACTGTTTTTCTTTTCAAACCGAAATGATATATCTGCAGTGGCTCAGCGGGTAAATGCTGCGAGTGTGGAGTACCTTAGGGCACGATGTATGGAACTAATTATGTATCTTATCGGCGAGATATCTCCACGAGATAGCGCCACCGACGTGTGTAGGCAGTACGCATAATTTGTGCAACAATATAGATGGGGATTATGCAATTGCAACATTTTTACTTTAATTATATACAACCGTTCACTTTAGGTTTGTGAGAATAAATCCATATCGATTCAGTTAAAAGAGATTGAAAATTGAAATAATATGAAAAACGTCATTTTGATAAAAATTTGGCAGGTGTCAGTACGAAATTTTGACAACCATTCTTTTTTTTTTTGGTTAAACAATTTTTTTTCCAAAAATATCTCAATAAAGTACGTAGATTTATTTTCAAATTCAATAGTTGTCCTAAGTGTTTTAAGTACAATAGATCTTGTTGGAAGGAAAAACAAGGGATTTTAAACCTAGTTTAAAGATTTTGGGAATTTTGCTGAACGTACAAATTTACCCCCTCAAAATAGCGAACAAACCTATAGGTTTTTATTGTAATTCTAAAATATACACGTGTCAGAAGGATCGGACGGAAGAAACATGTTTCTTGGGGTTTTACTCTGTCAGGAGGTTTCTGCCCGGGATTGTCTATAAATCCGCAGTTATAACTTGCCTGTATTTTCTTTAACTTAGTCAATTAATATTTCAAATCCGATTAATAACAAATTCAAGTAATTATTCAATTCGATAAATTCTTTTCTTTTTACTCTGTTCCTCCTCAATGTAAACACAAAATAGATTTTAACTCTTTCAAAGAAATTGCTTCCGAAAATATTAATCCGAAGAAAACTCCAGGGTTTAAACTGATTACTAGAGAAACTTATATGATAAATCAATCATTCAGGTTAAAATGTGTCCCTAGATTCTGGAAAGTTGCAGAAGTCATAATTATACCAAAGCCAAGTAAATTTCGCATCCTCCTACAGACCGATGTTTTTGCTACCTGTCATGTCGAAGGTTTTTAAGAAATTTTTATTCAACAGAATAAAATCGGTAATAGAAAAATCGCTAGGAATAAAGAACATTTTTGCTACTATATTCCTTGATGTCTCACAAGCTTTGACTGAATCATCCATGCTTCATAGTTCTCAGTCAATTCTATTACAAGAACTTACATGCTTCCGCTCGATATAAAACAACACAATATAACTATGAGTTTAAAATCATAAAGTAAAATAAATTCATAAGTCGTAACACTACTAAATTTGAATTTGAACCGTTATCAGTCAGGACTTCGACAAGATTTGGCTTGATAATTTTCTGTACAAATAAACTCAGTTACAATTACAATGTCCCTCATCATCTTATTTAGAAGATAGATACTTTAGATTATAATATGAAGAAAGTGGGAAGTAGTCTAAGTCTAAAAACAAGTTTTTATCTTCTGTTTCCAGCCCACTTTCCACCTAATAATAGGTCTTCTAAATATTGGCAGATGATACACCAATTCTATAACAGCAACAGAAAATATAACTTTTATTTCTACTATATATAAGTAAATATTAGACCTCGTAAATTTAACTACTTGGATAAAATTACAAAGATTACTATATATAATGTCCAATATATTCAATATCAAATGTACAGTATCACCGAAGTGATCAAGCAGTTCAGCAGAAAGTGTATTAAGTTGGAAAATCACCCAAATATATCGGAAATAAACTTGCTGTACAATAGTAATAAAGTCAGATTAAAAATCAGGACCTTACCAGACTTATTTTTTGAACAAAAAATCATAAAACTTTCTGGGAGACAAAAGTAAAGTGAAATAATATCAGTCTGGTATTTGATATATAGATAATTTTCCTTTATGTTATACTTTTGCATTTTTATTGTTATTATAACTGATAAAAAAAATTGTATTAATAATTAATGGTAAGATTATTACTATAATACAATTTCATTTATAACTGAGTTGTACTCTTAATTATTTGTGTCAATCGGATCACAATGTCATTACGAGTACTTTAAAATGTCATAACAACTTACAAATGTATTATATATAATACATAAGACAGGAAGTTTTAGGACAACCACTAAATAAGTTTAAAGCACTATTGTTTGATTTTATGTCCTACTTGGATCCTCTGTTAATCTTCTTTCTTGATTTTTTACCTTTTCTTATCTGAACTGAATAGATTTGTGTTCATTTGGAAGGGAATATCCGTGGCAAATGAAGCGAAGTGTAAATTTCAGAATGCGAATAATAAAATACGGACGTGACGGCTGTCGCTTTTAATAAGCTTCGAGCTAAAAAGTTTATCTTTTATCAGTTTGATGAATCTCTCAAAATGGCCAAACTCATTACTGCAGACATTAATGGAGGCGCAATGCTTAATTTCGATAAGATATGTAAATTTAGTGCGACGCTATTGGCGTTAGATCTCTAGAGTACAGTGACGTCGGTAGTTTAGATTTTATCAAGGGGTGTGGGTAAAAAATCGCAAGTTTTTATTTACATAACGGAAGATAAAATTGTTTTAGTAAGAACCTGGTGGTTTTGTTATTAAATGTAATTGTATTAGTGTAATATATGGGTAATACTGCTAATATAGGCTAATACCTAATCTTTGTTACATTTGTAGAAAAATAGAAAAAAATAACTATTAGAAAAGTTGTAAACAAAATACAGAAAACAATGTTAAAGATTGCAGTTAATTCAATCAGTTATCTGTTGTCTTAAATTAACATTATCAGAATAAACTAATTTTTTCATTCGTACTCTTAGATAATTTATAATCTCTGGATCTAATGTGTGCGAGAGAAAATTGTCATGGACATAACTAGAAAGAGAGAGAAAAAGAGAGAGAGAGATAGAGAGAAGGATAGAGAAAGAGAGAGAGATAGAGAGAGAGAGAGAAGGAGAGAGAGAGAGAGAGAAGGAGAGAGAGAGAGAGAAGGAGAGAGAGAGAGAGAAGGAGAGAGATAGAGAGAGATAGAGATAGAGATAGAGATAGAGATAGAGATAGAGATAGAGATAGAGATAGAGATAGAGATAGAGATAGAGATAGAGATAGAGATAGAGATAGAGATAGAGATAGAGATAGAGATAGAGATAGAGATAGAGATAGAGAGAGAGAGAGAGAGAGGCAATAGAAGGGGAAATAATGGGTAGTATTTAGGTTGTGGTTACCGCAGTTTTATAAAGTGTATACACCTGTGTGCTTTGTTCCCCTTCTGTTTCCATCTCTCTCTCTCTCTTTTAGACCATATGTTTTGTAATATGTCTTTAGTATCCTCTCACTCTATGAATGTTCATTACAACGAGAGCGATGCAAGAGTGATGTCACACTCGGTTAAAATCAGGCTACTTTGGAGGCTATGGATTAATACCGCTACGTCATATCCATCGATTTCCATAAATTATTTCTTACAGCAACGAAAAAGTGTAACACCATCGTTCTGGCAGTCATTAATTACCAAAGAGATTAGGTAATAAAGTAAGCGTCAAATTATCAGAAGTTTCTTAAATTCTTCTACAAATTTGCAAAAAATTTATTGGTATGTAGTAAAGTGAAATTATCATTGACCACTTCATTATTCCTAGTTGGTAGTTTTGAAAAAAGGGTCGTAATAATATGTTTCCTGTTGGTAAATGATATCGCTAACAAAAGTGTCATAGTCACTTAGTGACATAAATGGTTTGAACCATAATTTAAAATGGTTTTAAAAAATACAGGTCCGTATTTGTTTGTTTTCCCAGCGAACATTATTTTTTCAATATCGCATTTTCCCGCGTGTATAATTGACGCAAGGTGTGGAAAGAATAATTTGTGTTGTCGAAAGTAATGAAGCCGTACGACATTAGGAGTGAATTACAAGGCCATAAGGTCTTCCTCGGACAGTTAGTTATCTCGAATTGCGAAGGCAGACCAGACCGAACCCAGCCCTGAAATTCAAACATTTTCTCTATTATGTTGTCTCTTCTTCGTAGTTTCTTGCTTCGGCTTTTATGCGCTATCGAAATAGATAGGTATTGTTTCCATTTGAAATATTGTTGAGCAGTTAGGGTGCCTACTTGTTTTCAACTGAAAACATATCTATTGTGAAATTAAAAAAATAACAGCATCAGGTAACTACCCTCTTGAAACCGAGAACTAGTTGAGAGAACCAGAATTTTGGTTTCGTTTTTATAAATTGAAATAAAGAAATAGGTGGAGCGGAAAGTAATGTCGTTTTCATGCACTAAATTCAAATAAATACATTTTTAATTAGATTAGGAATTACACTTATTGGGGTCGGAGGAGGCACACGTATACTACAATTTAAGGCCCATAAACATCTTTGTTAAAGTATCATACCTAGTATCAAAGTCACCTTAGTAATAATAGTCATTTTATATTTAAAAATAAAGAAATACTGCTTATTGAACGGTTTTAGTTAATTTTGTGCTACTTAGAGTAATGTACGTAATTCTAACAATTCTGTGCATAAATGCTTTCTTCAATTTTCGTTTTATTTTATCATTCTTTACTTCTTTGATTCATGAGATTCAATTTTAATGGTATACGTTCCATAACTCTACATTTTATCTGACTTCGAGTAGTTACTGAATATAAACATTCAGTTCTTAATTAGTAAAATCGTTTTCTTTGACAATGTCACAATGATCTTTTGGTGGATGTACCTGGTTTCTAGAAAACATGAATGGATATATAATTTTAATAAGAAATAACGCTTAAGTTTTGAAATTTATTTTTTCAGATATCAAACAGTTACAAAATAAAAAAAAACAATTTTTAAATGGTCACTGTTAAGGTTCAGATACAGTATCCGTGACAGATCCTGATTCATCAGGATGCATTTCTTCATTTGAAAGATAGGGCTTCCCATTTCCACAGTTTAGGCAACTTGGATCAGAACATTTTGCAGAATGATTCTGAATATTTACACACATCATTCTGAATATTTGTGGGAATTACGGGCATTCTCCGAATGTAAAAAATAACTGCAATAATTAATAAAATAATGGAAAAGATAACAGTACGAATAATACTGGGGGTGTCAACCGTTGATACACTACCTAAGAGGTAGACGATTCGCTTCAAAAATCCGTACCGAGTATGTAAAATAAGTTGCGTAACATGTTTGTTAATTCACTTTCAAAAAGATACTAAATTATGAAATTGATTTGACAGTAAAAGTGACATATATTATTTATTTTGTTCGTGGTTGCCAAGATTTATAGAAAAAAAAATAATTAGAGAGTGATACATTTAAAACTAGTAGGTTTATTATCGAAATTTTGATCAAAAAAATGGTAAAAACTGTCGAGAACTGCAAAACTTTTTAACCGTAGCTTCGCCGTGTGGCGCAAAAATAGGATTACATTTTTCTAATGATAGAGACAGGAAAACTTGTTGAAACCCACCTTAACTAAAAAAAAATTACAATAACGTCAAAATAATTATTATTTACCACTAAAAAAGATTGATTTAATTTGAAGATACCTACAATAACACTGTAGATAGTATATCTGTACATTTGACTTAAGGGCGAAAGTATTTTACACTAATCATGCTCCAGTGCATCCCAATAAAGGGAAATCCGATTGCACAATGTAGGGCGAGTATGATGGGTAAAGCAGTAATCTCTCACCTCAATTCACTCAGTTTAGTTCATCATAATTTCATGTTCCAAAATAACGCCTTTCTGTTGACTTTTCAATTAAAGATTGATTTATGCATTCCAGTTGTCCACAGCAAAGATCTGCAGTCACAGTTTGTCCAAGGTCCAGCACTTTATAATGTATTATTTCGCGGATACTTTACCAAGCGCATGTAACCCGGCTTAGCAATGGTTTTTAGCAATTTATTCAGAAAGAGCCACTTCCTTTTGCATTTCGGATTAACATAGAGAACCCATTTTTCAACTCCAGTGATCAAGCGATCAGAAAACGCTTCTGTGTTCTAATATCGAAGTAATAAATTGCAGGTGGTGGCACGATTGGTTTCGTGTTCTTTACTCTGCTTACTTTCTCAATTTGCTTTAAATGTTCTTGGATGGTCGATGGTCTGACGTGGATTTGTTTGTCTCTACTTCCGCCTTTAACACGTCATTGTTTAAAGTAAAAAAAAAAAAACAAAAACTTATATATATTATATCTTATAAGGAATTTAAATTTCAATAAAAGTATTTATTTTATGTTTACAAGCCAATAGTTGTCCTAAAATGAATAAATCTTTTATATACAAGAAAAAAAAAATATAAAAGATATTTTGAAACTTAATTAATTTGAATTTCATTTTCGAATGATTTATTACTGGAATGTAAAGTCTATGATTATAATTTTAAGTAAGAATAATGGGCTTAATATGGTGGCGGCTCAACGATCATTGAGGATTGTAACCTCGCAATAAATTTTCAAAACTGAGGGATAATGTTCAAATTAATAAAGAGCCGAAAATTCATTAATATTCCAAAAAAAGCAGTAAATTATTATCTATATCATAGTTAAATTACTATACGAATGTACCAATGAGAACAATAGACAGTTTTTGAAAATAGTTTACCTTCGCGTTGAAGATTATCATTACAGTAGTTTTCAGTTATAGTTGCGGGTATTTTTTAATATTAAACAGTTAATAGAGTCAAATCGGATTACTATTAATGAACTCAGCGAGGTTTAATAATAATTAATTATTTTATTAAATTTAATTTTACTTTTTTTAATAGTTTTATTTATATTTTATTGTTAAAATTAACGTATCTTCCGTTCGAATAAGTAATTTAGAAAAAAATCTGTTTAGTTTAATTGGTTAAGTGACTTAATAGTCATAAGTGTACAATACAATACGGCAATCGACTGAATGATCCCCTATGTTGAAATTTATCATTTACCCAGAAATATTTAAAAAAAGTATTTCTTAAATATTTTCTACACATATTGGTTAAATATTTATGTAATACTATATTTATATTTTCTTTTCCGCGATTATTATCAAAATTAATAGATTAATATTAAAATGCTTTAAAACAGTCTCAATATTTATAATACATTAATAATAACATACCCCATGTTAAAAATTAAAACGTATCATTAGAAAATTTTAATGCAGAAATTTAAAAAAATATCGAATTTTACTTCTAAATTCAACTATAAATTCTCGTTCTCATTTCATATAAGTAAACTTAAAAAATCATGTTTTACTTCATGCATCTCGACTTTTTGAAGACAATGTTATATCTGAAATCTTAAGAAATTTCGAATGTAAATTATAAATATTAAAAAAAATCTTATGTTTTACTTTACGATTTAGATTTTAAACTCGAGTTCTGAAAGAATTTAATTATTAATATTTTTGCTTGAAAATCAAGATTTATTAAAATCTCAACTTCATAATCGAAATTTAAGTGTTTACATATATTTGCCTCAAAATTGAGATTCATTAAAATATAGATAATAAAATAGAGATTTAAAATAAAACAGAAAATATTTTAAATATTTTACAAGATTCATTAAAATCTTGACTTTAAAATCAATATTTATCAAAATCTCTACTTTATAACCGAGATTTTAAAGAAAAAAATTTTTTTTTATCAAAATTAATCGAAATTTGGACTTTAAAATGAAGATTCTTTAAAATCGAAATCGATATTTTTGCCATTTTTGAATGAAAGTCGATAATATTTCTTAAGATTTTGGATTTAAGCTGAGGTCCATTATAACATTGATTTTGATTTAAAGTTGAAATATATGAATTAACACATGATCTTTTTAAGATTTCTGTTTTAAAGAAGAGATTCATTTAAATGTAATAAAATTACGTTAAAGTTGGGATTTTAAGTATGAAAGAAGATATCTTAATACTTTTGCGAGACTTGTCGAAATCTCAAATTCAAAAATCGAGTTCTTGAAGTAAAACACTGTATTTTTAAGATTTCTACTTTAAAATCAAGATTCAATAAAAACGTCAAGATTTTGAGGAAAAACGTGAATTTTAAAATAACGTGTAGAGTAATTACATTCAAAAAAGCACTCCACTGACATAGTCTGACTTTATAAGACACTTTGTATATTTTAAAAATGATGTATAATTCATACAGTGGCCAAAAATTTAGGTAGAAAATCAGATTTAATAATGAGCTATTTTTTCCAAGTACGAGTCTAGACATTTTTTTATACATAAATATTTTCAATTTAATATATTCACATTTTTAGTCAACGAAATAAAAGTGTGATTATTCCACACCCGAAAAAAAAGCAAACAATTTCTCTCACATTTTTATAACCAAACACCTGCGGTCGATAAAAGTCCAAAGCGTGTTCCAACGTAGCGCTGTAAATCTCGAAATCCGTTTTTATTGTTATTAATAGTAAACATCTCGGTAGAAAAAAAATCAATTATAGATTAGCACGAGCATTTCAGCAGACCGAACGAAATATAAAATATAGCAGCATTCATTTAAATCAAAGACAAGAATTCATCATCTCGACCAACACGCGATCTTTTTTATAAACTTTTACTTCCTGGAAATACTTATTCTCAACGACTCGACTGCTGTAAAATAGTTCAAACTGCTTACTTTATTATCTAGAAATTCTTTGACATACCGTTGAGATCAAACATACAGAGCGATATTAACAAATCGATCCGGTAGGAAAAATAAAATTACTATATATAAAAATTGTTTAATGTTTGACGTTTGAATACTGATAAGTGCTTCTAAAGAATAGTAAACGATGTTAATTATAAAGAATATCTCACTAACACGTGTTTTCGTTTGTTATCTTACCACTTTTATTACACCAATTTTATCAAAATCGCACTGCTATGGGTAAGTATCAATATCATACAAAATTGTTTATTTATGTCTTCAACCTAAGTCCAGCTTCACAAGATATTCACAGATGGTCGTCAAAGAATTTGAAGAAGATCTTGTTTATTGCTTCTTTTCTAGCATACAATTCGGAGGTGAAAGAAAGCTTGATACGGGAAGCACTTATTTAAAAGCACCAAAGGACTTACTTGAATACTATAGATTATATGTAGGTGTTTTCTTTCTTCTTTTTTTGTGACCGCGTGGAACAGTCTTAAGTTCTACATGGTGTCTGTTTCTTTAAAAGAAAAAAAGAAAACATCGTTTTTGTGAGATTATGTATATATTTAAGTGTATCGTTTGCGTGAAAAACGTAATCCGTCAAGAAGAAGACTTTATCTGAAAATTAAACAGTGGGACAAGCTAAGAAGCGGAATAAGACAAAACTTCGGTGGGTTCTAAATCTATATTTTGACTTTTTTTGAAGCATATCGTTATTTTCTTGAGTAAAATCAGTTAAATTTTCCTCAGATTCTGCTAGTTCTTTAAATATTTTATACGTCTTCTTTTTATATTATTCCCAGACTCTTTCTATTTCGAATTTATTCATTTTATATTTTTTCTTTCTATTTCATTCCATATTACATTAAGCTTTCTGTGAGCATTCTGTATATTAAGCTTTTCACTTTTCTTTCCTCTGCTACAAATATGTGTTTATCATCCATAATCTGTTGCCAGAATGTGTTACACATTAATAGATCGTTCACTTAGTAGAACTGTAGTATTTTCTTTACATTTTTGTTTAATTTGTCTTCTCCGTAGTCCCGTACATCTTAATCCTCTATTTACGTACTTAAAAACTATCGGGTTTCTGTCTCCCATTATTATTATTTTTTTTCTCGGGTTTCTCTTATTTTATCTGTTGTGAGTTCGTTAAATTCTTTTATCTATATTTTTGTGTTCCTACCCTTAATATATAGATTTGTATTATTCCTATCTTGTCTCTAAATTACATAAATACAACGATAATTCTTGATAATATTAATTTGTAATTAAATAATATTTTATCCGTATCTCTACTATTATTCCCATTCTCTCTTTTGCTCTTTTTCCTTCTGGAACTTCCGATGCAGTGCAAGCTGTACTTTTCGTTTATTCTGATGTGTCCATTTTCCACTGTTTTTTTGTTTCACTTATTTCCATTAGTTGCATGTCCATTTTCTTTACCTCTTCTACTAATTCTACATTCTTTCCTAAAAATGATGTTATGTTTCACGTTGCTATAAGTATTTTATCATTATCTTGGCTCTTATTTTTATCTTTTGTATTATTTTCCTCTTTTTCGTTATTATTACTATTACCGCTTCTATTATTATTACACCACCATTCTTATTCCCATGAACATTCCCATTTCTGATTTCTACAACACTCGTGCTGGGTTTATGTTCGATTGGGATGCACTGTAGCATGGTTTGTGTAAAATACTTTCGCCCTTAAGTCAAATGTATAGATATACTATCTACAGTGTTATTGTAGGTATCTTCAAATTAAATCAATCTTTTTTAGTGGTAAATAACAATTATTTTGACGTTATTGCAATTTTTTTATAGTTAAGGTGGGTTTCAACAAGTTTTCCAGTCTCTATCATTAGAAAAATGTAATCCTATTTTTGCGCCACACGGCGAAGCTATAGTTAAAAAGTTTTGCCGTTCTCGACAGTTTTTACCATCTTTTTGATCAAAATTTCGATAATAAACCTGCTAGTTTTAAATGTATCACTTTCTAATTATTTTTTTCTTCTATAAATGTTGGCAATCGTTTATTAAATAAATGTCACTTTTACTGTCAAATCAATTTCATAATTTAGTATCTTTTTGAAAGTGAATTAACAAACATGTTACGCAACTTATTTTACATACTCGGTACGGTTTTTTTGAAGCGAATCGTCTACCTCTTAGGTAGTGTATCAACGGTTGACACCCCCAGTATTATTCGTACTGTTATCTTTTCCATTATTTTATTAATTATTGCAGTTATTTTTTACATTCGGAGAATGCCCGTAATTGCCACAAATATTCAGAATGATGTGTGTAAATATTCAGAATCATTCTGCAAAATGTTCTGATCCAAGTTGCCTAAACTGTGGAAATGGGAAGCCCTATCTTTCAAATGAAGAAATGCATCCTGATGAATCAGGATCTGTCACGGATACTGTATCTGAACCTTAACAGTGACCATTTAAAAATTGTTTTTTTTTATTTTGTAACTGTTTGATATCTGAAAAAATAAATTTCAAAACTTAAGCGTTATTTCTTATTAAAATTATATATCCATTCATGTTTTCTAGAAACCAGGTACATCCACCAAAAGATCATTGTGACATTGTCAAAGAAAACGATTTTACTAATTAAGAACTGAATGTTTATATTCAGTAACTACTCGAAGTCAGATAAAATGTAGAGGTTTGGAACATATACATTAAAATTCAATCTCACCATTCCAAAGAGTAAAGAATGATAAAATAAAAGATTAAAAAATTGTCAGAATAATGTACCCTACTTTAAGTAGCACAAAATTACCTAAAATCGTTCAATAAACAGTATTTCTTTGTTTTTAAATATAAAATTTCCTTTCTAAATTTTATAAATATATATATACTATTTATTGATTAAAGGCTGTCAGCATTTATGTCTTTTTAAACGTCATAGACTGTCATTTCAAACAAATCACTAGATCTGTATTTAAATTTTTTCTAGGTAAATCTATTGACAAATAAATAAAAACTATTGATATATTTGACGATTTTACTGTCAGTTACGGTTACATATATAGTTATATTACAAATTTATATATATATATATATATCTATATATCACAAAAAAGAATAAACGAATATGATTCCTGAGATGATTTTGGCACTAGGTATGATGCTTTCACAAAGATGGTTATGGGCCTCAAATCATGGTACAATTATCCCTCCTCCGACCCCAGTAAATGTAACTCCGAGTGTTTTCGCTATTTCCACGATATCGCTAATTACTGCTGCAGTTATTGCAGTTTGTTGTGGTACCCACTATAGAAGACGAAGACTTAGAGCAAGAAGAACATTTAGCTCAACGGCTGTATCTAAAAAAATTATTAATACAAGTCGTCCTAATAACGAAACTAGTTTAGTTGAATCAACTTCTTCCGTGGAAAAAACAGCACCTGACTTAGAAGATGACACGGTGCAGGAGGAGGAGGAGGTTAGAAAAAATCGAAGATTAAGAAGAAAAAGAACTAGTGCTTCAATCATCGAAAAACCTATACCTTCAAAAATTCTTAAAATTAAGAAGAAGAAAAATACCAAAAATAAGAAACTTGATCAAAGTTATAAACTTAAATGTTTTAATTGACTTCTTTATTTTATATCTTTATATTATTTTAAAATATAGTTTTAATATTTAAGTGTTATTTATTATTTCTGATTCCATTATCCAATTTTTGTAGAGACTGAGGCATGCCCTTACTTGCTTTTTAATTAATTCAGTGTGATATAATTTGACTAACAGTTAGATATTTGATGTAACCATCACATAATATAATAATTAAAGAAACGAAGTCTAAATCGATTATCATTTTGAAAGAACTGGCACCATTTCCAAAATAAATAAAAAATACATAAAAAGACTGTACTCGTTTAAGAAGAAAATACTTGAGATCCAGAAATATTAGGAATGAAAACCCATATTGTTTATTTGTTGAAACTACTAATGAAAATTGTACCAGTAGCAGAACAAGCAACCACACTCAGTCTGTTATAGAAGAAGAAGCTATACCCATGAGGAGATTAGGGACAAGGCGAATAAACTAACATTAGAAAGAAATAATATCTCCTTTTTGCACCAAAGTGAAGGAAATGAATTGAATCCACTTTTTTTACTCGAAATTTCTTAAACACAAAAAACTTTTGCCCTAATCTATTTGAAATTGAATCTTCTTCTTTAGTTTTATTTGAACTCGACTCTTACCAATTATTTATCCAGTAACATGTCTTAATAATATTTTATTATGCACACCAGTTCTCTGGTAATTCTGAAACCATTTTTAAATGCTTGTGTTATATATTTTTTTAAATTGCACAATAGCAAAGCACAAAAAGCAGAAGGATGTCTAAGCATTTATTCTACACATAAAGATATTTCACCTTTTATGCTGGTTTAAGTATAATATAAATTATTACTATGTTACTAGAGCATTCCAATAAAATATGCCGAATACAATTTGAGTGTGACATCAAACATTAATTAAGATTGAATTCTGTTTTCTCAATATTTGGGGTAACAGGTTGGGTTATCATTCTTTACCTAATTGAAAGTTTTATTTTCTTTTATAATATTGAAAACAAGATTAGAACTACACCGGAGAAAAAATATCTTGTATTTCTCTCTTCTGTACTGTTCATCTTGCAGAAAAAAATTGGTCGGTAAGACTACGTAGCGACTGCTTATGAGATTGTAAAGATGACTAATAAAAAAGTTGATGATTTGTATACATACCAAAATTTTTAGTCATAATCACCATGACAGTTTATTCTTGATTATTTATTGATTTATGGCAGCCATATCGAAATGAAAACCTAAAAAGAAAATTCATATTTTAACTATTTTTACATTTATACAAATGTTAATCTAGAAATAAGAGCAAAGTGACTTTAAAATATATCAACAAGGGTCCTCTAAGTTATTTAAATTCTTTATAGAATAAGTCTTATATTTGCGTTTTCTACAATAATAGCCGTAACATGAAACTGTGTAAGTACGATAGCAATGTAGTTACCGCTACTTTAAAACGTCACGAAAACATTACAAATGTGTGCCTTTTTATTGTATAAAAAAAGATAACAACTCATTAATGTATTACAATACATCAGTCAGTAAGTTTTAGGAAAAATTGTAAATATGTTTTATGACTTTATGTACTACTTGGTAATGGCCTTAAATCTTCTTTATTAAAGGCTAATCTATAAGGTTCTTGATATTTTGCCGAGTAATTTCAAAATATGTAAGCATGTAAATTTGGTTGTATATTATTAACCAAAAAGTTACCAACTCATATTTGTATGAATATATGAAAGAACCTTTATTAAAACTACAAATGTAGATACATGTGTACAAGAAGTACAAATTATTAAGTTCCATAACCTTATATAAATGTTAAGACTAATACCTCTTAAGGTAACAAAAACAAGTTTTGGATATTGAAGATTTTTGAAAAGCTATTAAAATTTCAAAGAAATTACTAAAATTACAAAATAAAAACCAAGGATCACTGATAATCGCATTTTGTTCTGAAAGACTCTTCGATTATGTTTTGCATTTATTTTTCTGCATACCATCTTCAGAGCTGAATTTCATGAGGGCAAACTTATGGCTCAAAAGTATGTTTGTACATAATAACATAAGTAACAGTAATACTAGTTTGTCTTCTGCAATAGGTATATCACTTGTGTACATTTGATATAATACTGCTCCTTGTAAGCTGCCTTGAGGTATACTTTCCTGTATATTTTTTGGAATGGTCTCTACACGTCGTTATTGCATAGTTATTCAAAAAAAAATGTAAATAAATGATAAAAGAACATATTTATAAAAAATTCCAAAGTATATATTATGCATGTCTGCACGAGGTTTATTTATAGATATAAAACGTTCATTACTATTTAAAAAATGATATTCATTTCTGGTATAAATCAACTATTTTCTTGGTTATATACGAGCTACACAGCCAATAAGGATGTATTGCCTTCGCTATATATGTGCGCCATGTCAATTTATGAACGTAGATCGACTTTATATGTAAAATCATGTATATGAGTACAGGTCCCGGACATTTTAACATTTCTTATAACCATCTATAGAGTTCAATGTATTTTATAGGGTTTATTGTATAAAGCGACATGTTTCAGGATAATGTTAATATATTTTCTACTCCGATGCATGCTTTATTAATGTTTTCCGATTCAAGGCAGAATGTATTTTAACTAATAAAGACTCATTTATATTTTATTAGCCATTACTCAAATACGTATTAGTTTTAAAATCGTACTTACAGATATTAAATCAAGATGGTATAGTATGTGGTAACTTAAGATCTTACGTCTGTCTTCTTTTGTACTGATATAAGACCACTGAAACCCATTCCACCATCCCTGAACTTCCTATCAATTTTTAGTCAGCCATTCGTCATTCACCCTGGTTTGCCTCCTCATTTAGCAGAGAGTAAGAGTTTACCTGTCATCTTCATTTTTGTTTCAGACAAACATCCTGTGATTTTCTCCTTCTAGTTTTCTTTTCTTCTACGTACTCTTCATTTCTAGTGCGTGTTGTTTGTCGTCTATGGGTTTTTGAATTTTATGTTTTCGGTCCCTTATTAATCCCAATTGCGACCCATTTCTTACTTTATGTACTGTGTTTAGGTCTCCTCCAGTCGTTTCTTTTATCTTGATCGTCTTTGATAGTCCTCTTGTGTAGTCTTTCAGTTCCTTTAGTTAGTGTTTGAGATCATTCTTTAGTTCTCCTAATACTTTCCTAGTCCTGCCAGTTATTTATTATTTCTAGCTTCTACTTACCTATTATGAGACATTCTGCTGTCTCTCTACTTTCATCTTGTGACTTTTTACCCTATATCGTCATGTTACTGATGTGTATAGCATGACCGAGATCTTATATTATGACTCGTATCAGCAGTGTTTTTAGGATCAGATTGCTTCTTCTTTCATTAAGGTTGTTCATCCAGAATGTTGCTGGTTTCACTTTGGCTACCATAAAATCTACTTATTACCTGAAGGTCAGTCTGTGGTCTACTGTTACACCTAAGTACATGACCCTTGCATGTTCTCATTATAATCCTCTTAGTTTTCTTACTCGTAGCTGTAGTGGGTTCTGATAAGTTTTCCAGATCCTCACAAGCTCTGATTTTTTCCAGATATTGAGGAAGTGTCTGTATCTCAGTATTCTGTTGATTATAGTCGTTAGGTATACCGTTGTTTTCGGGATATTTTTGAGATCGGTTGAAGATACTGTCAGTCCTTATGCCTTTCTTGGTGAAACATAGTTAATTATGCCTGTTGCCGTTTCCAATGTAGTGATTTCTATCCTGATATTTTTCAGGTGGGTCTTTTACCATTTATTCGGATACATATCTTCACCCTCGTATTTGTTCTAAGTGAATTGTGTGAAGATATTCCGGCTTCCAATAAGGCATTTTTAATTCTACAGGACGAATGAAAATCAGAACACACCAAGATGAAAATAATTAAGTTCAATATAATGAATTTTATATAATTTGTAGAATCTATTTGTAACGTTAGGTTGAATAAACTTGAAATATTGGTCAAAAACAATAATTAATCAAATAATTTCATATTAATCAAATACTTTGGAAATCATTGAAAAATTCATAACAACGAAAAATATAGGGGGTAATAAATAAATAAGTTTTGAAGAGTGCATATGTAAAAGTTTTTGAGTAAAAAAAAATAAATTCTGGAAATTTCAACTACTAGAAGACCCAATATATCAATGGAATCTTTCACAGACCAGCTCATTTAAAGGCATTATTGAATTATTCGAATGTGAGGATGTTTTACTAGATTGCATTATTTCCAAGCTAAACTCATCAATATTAACTATAACATTAAAGAAAATCATAACTATAAATTTAAATGAATCATGATTTTAATATCAATCAACTATTTCTAGTACATTTAACAATTTAACGTAAGTTAATTACATTGTTACAATATGAATACAAAACTTGAATATAATTTTCTTCGTCACAAATTTTCTGTTCTCGCCAAAACTGAAGAATTCTTGTGCTAATCGAAACCCTGTCATCATTTTGATCAACTGTTACGGTAGCATCATCGAGGTCAATATTATTTTCGTCACTTGAAAATTTCTGTTTTGGCCAAAACTGTGAAGACTTCTTCAGCTAATCGAAACCCTGTCATCATTTTGATTTGATGAACTGCTACGTTAGCATCATTGAGGTGGAAGATCAGCTGGATTTAATTCTATAGGTAGAAACCAAAAATCTTCATTTGAAATATGGTGTATTTTTGAGATTCAATTTGCAAGGATAGTTTTCCAATGAGCTTTTCTTCTGGTCCAATATAGTACTCTAATGGAGCTCCTGCAGTTGCTGCTCTCAGTAACTCTTTCTTGGTATTATGATCTCGAAAATATAACTCCAGCATAAGCTTCTTACATATTCATTGTCATTAGTAGATCGATCCTCTCGGTTGCGTAGAGAGCCACCAAAAGAAGAAAATCTTTCAAGTTGTAATAGCCGATATGAATTTAAGCAATGCTCCTGAGTCCGTCATAAAGCACTCCAAAATGCAAATAAATTGTCAAAATATTGTCTTCGATTAATTTTGCTAATATTTTGTCACATCTATAGCAGCTGCTTCTGAAAGCAGCCGAAACACGGTAAAAATTCCAAGTGCTATAAAAGCAGAGACAATTATCCCAATAAAGGCTTCAATGATAATTCCGGGAAGCTGGAAAAATGGCGGATACGTCAGAATCTCAATAAATAAGACCAATACAAGTATGTATACAATACTGGCCCTGTCTTATCTGTGACAGATGAGTTAATTGTCATCTACCAATATTACTATAAAACCTGCGTTTTTATTTTAGAGCTTTACATAATGCTGTTATTAACATTACATTTCAAGGAGAAGAATCGAAAATATTTTAAGGCACAGTTACAAAAATTATTATAAAATCTTTATAAAAATTTTGTCTTGTCAAAAAATATTTAGATTTCTCTTTGTGATAACGATAGTTTACCGTGATTTGGCTGCCTTTAGAAGCAGCTACTATGGATAAGACAGATATTTAGGAAAATTGGTTGAATAAATACATTACCATTATCATGTGTAGTTTGGAATGCTTTGTGAAGTTCTCAGGAGCACTGTTGAAAAATATATCTGCTATTACAACTTGAAATTTTTCTTCTTTTGGTGGCTCTCTACGCAACCGAGAGGACCGTTCTACTAATGACAACTAAATATATTTTCCGCCATTTTAAAACAATGGTATATGTCTGTCAAATTTAATCGACGCATTATGCAGGGTCGCATTAAGTATTTGCTCTATATTTTGATATACTGTAAACACAATTTTAGAAGTCCATATAATAAATTTAATGACGTTCCTGTTACGAATTTTCGCTACGCTCATCGCTTGATCCTTGATTAGCAGGAAGTAGAGAACCTCTAGATCATTTGTTTTGACGACTGGTCGCCTGAATTTGATTTAAGTATAAATCGACAAATTATTACGAAGAGAGCTGTAAATCTAAAAAAAGTTAACTTTCATACCTCTAGGTTAACATTCAAAGAGTAATAACCGAAATTAAATCGTGCTCCTGATTCCAGCTAGTTATTAAAATAAAAATTAGTCTATTTTCGATACAAAATGGGAATAAATATTAAAGATATTTCTCCAGAAATAGGAAAAAATAGATAATACGAAACGATAACCAGTGAGGATTCGACAATTCCATCAGTCAACATGAATTATTAAAGTCAGTGTTAAAAAAACATCGGTAAATCAAAATAATAGGGAACAGAATTATTCATTTGGAGATAATGGCCCATATTTTCTTTTTGTCGAAAACAAAATAAGTAAAATTGTAAAATTGCACACAATTGCGGCAACCGGATTAATTTTAAATTTCGAAACCGAGATTCAGAATAAAATTGTAAATATATCGATGGTAGGCAAAAATAAAGTAAAAAATTGAATTAAATATAAATGATGCAAATAAATTAGTTAATTCGGAAGTTTTAAACAAACAAGAATATAATATAATATATACTAAACTTTTATACCCATAAAAGAAGTATAATTAAACATGGTTCCAGTAAAAAAATATTATCGAGGTTAAATTACAAAAATAACAGTTTTTAGTGCAAAAAGAATGTTTGGAAAATCTGATAATAAATTAATCTTAACAGGTACCATATTAAATTAGTTTGGTCAATAAAGCAAGTAGTAACAGAAAAAATAATTTACGATGTCGAAAAACATATTACTAGAGTTATACAGTGTTTAAGTTGCCTACGTTATGAACATACTTGTAAACTTTACAGGGGGAAAATTTGATACATATTTTGGGGCGATCAACCAATTTCGTCTTGAATATTTAACTTTTTAATACATGACCAAAAGTCTAGAACTTTATATAAAGTCATTTTAACTCTTTATACCAGTGACATATAACAATAAACTTTGTGTTGGTTGGAGAATAATTTTAGAGATAGCAAACCTAATTATATTAATTACGAGTATATAGAAAAAAATAAAACAAATAATAAATAGGGTTCGGGTGGTTCATGAAATTAAGTGTAATAATAAAATTAAATAAGTTTTAATCTAATACAATTAAATGTATTAATTTTAGAATTGACGTAAATGATTTTTTAATTTAACTTTGTCCTTACTCTCACCAAATGTCATATCAATTCTGGCCAAACAACCAGGGTCCAATTAATATCATGAAAGGCTCTAGGCAATTATCATTTTTGGAATTATAATTTTTGGGATCTTTTTTCTCTTATTCCGACATCACTCGTAAATATCTCAACTTTTTCCCGTTCATTCATTTTTTTTCTAGAATTAAGGAATTCCGAGGGGTTTAATTTAGCGGGGCCCTAAGCGAATTCTTAATTTGCTTATTCATTAATCCAGCCCTGCAAACAGCCTTATGAACTTGACTTATTATTCAGAATCCTTACAAGATTTATTAATTTAATATTCTACTTCCTTGAATAATATCTTATTTATTATAAATTTGATTATATATTACGAGGAGATTTTTTTAGAACATGTAGAGCTATACAAAATATTTCGTGTTCATTGGGGGTTGAAAATTTAATTTTATATAAATTAAAATTATGTTACAGCCTATCTCCGTTTTGTGTAATTCATACTACGAAAAAAGCGTACCGTAAATAATAAGGTGCGAGAACTGAAGTCATGCTTCCAATAATTACACGAACCATTTTTTGTGAGTCCAATGACTTGTCAGTAAACTACCAGAATATGACCTTTACCAGTACAGGACTTCGGGTACTAATTAATTTCAGTTTTTTATATTCAGCTACTTTTCACTAGGAAATTCTCGAGAAATAATTATTTTAGACTTAGGTCAAGTGCACTATTTTTTAACCTACCAACGTTCCGGTTTCATTCATTTGGGTTTTACATTGCAATGTACAAAAAAACTTTGTATATCATCTACAGAGTGTGCATATAATGCACCCTACCCTGTATATTCAAATGGTTGCTTCATTATATCTACGATTCAATATTTGACTTCAAATTTTAAAAACACTAGTACTTAATTATATAGGTTCAGAAAGTACCTAAAAGAACATAGATGAAATTTTAAGGAGCGGGCAGCGATGTGTTCCCTCTGACCGAACTAGAGGTACGACCACGACTGCCGGTACGTTATTATCGAATTAACTGGAACGATCTTTCCACCTCGATATATCCCTACTTCAACATATTAGTAATACGTTCTCTCTCTTTTTCATAACGCGTTATTTATCACAAATATTCAGATCGAATCTGTATACTTCTTTGTAGGAAACCTGATGATGGCTAAATAAATGTAGTCGAAACAATAACAAGTAACAAAATTTGAAAATGATGGTACTACTTTCATATGAGATCAAAATTGATTTTTGGCCGTAAAACTTTGGTCCCTGTAAATGGGAATTTTCACATTGCACGTTTGTAGTGGTTTTTGCGTGTTTTCGTGGCACGTCCTTCAATTTAGAGTTAATCCGCGAACGAGAGACATGAGTTTTATTACTTTAATGGCCTCAGCACGCTTAATACAAGACACAGGACGATCACCATTAGATCTAGTTCTGGTACTCGGTGCTCGAAACATGCCTCAAGTTGTATCTGGTACGGGTGTTCGAGTTATTTATAAATTTCATTAACGGGAATATTGGATTTTCTTTAAATACCGGATCTAGCAGACTATAAACATGTTTTTTAAACAGCCATAATATTTTCGCCATAACTATGAAACAGGTAAAGAACTGGACCCAATATACATGTTTGTGGAACCCCTGTTTTAACTCCTTTAATTTCTGAAGTAAGACTAAAATTAACAACAAGTAAGAATAATAATAGATTTAAGTTGTTTATGAAGCCATAGTTAACGCGTTTGTACCGAATAAGGTGAAGAAATTGCTGAACTGGGAGTGGCGACCGAAGTAAAAACTAACAAATGATAAAACTGCTTCGGTTTTGGCTAAAAAAGGATTTTTTCATTGGCGATTACTCTTCGAACTGTCTCAACAAGGCAAATTGTGGTTTTTACTGGTTTCTACTGACGCCATGTAGGCGGACCTACTGCTACAAAAGTGAAATTTATTTGAAATTAGACCTTTTCATTATTTACCAAGATTAGGTTAAAAAAACATTAACTTCATAAATCATACAATGCGGTCCATACAGTATGAGGCAAAAGTATGGAATACATTCATTATTTAATTCATGAATTAACTTAAAATAGAGGAGGTTTGAAAAAAATTCTAATATTTTAAATTTTTGGGCCATCTCATGATATATGTGCAATACATCGACAATTTTTTTAAATACAAACACGGTTCTTGTAACACCTCATTTAAAAGAACTCCTTATCATCTAACAAATGCTACAACTATTCAAATATTTATTTCTGCAACGTATACCAAAATGTATTCAGTTAAATACAATAAAATAAAATGAATTGAAGAATTAAGTAGTAGAAGCAAAGAATATATTCTAAATAGACGTTAATTAAAGAAACAAATAAAACAAAGAAAAATAAAAATCTGATAATAAAAAAATAAACTAATATCACTAAGACACAAGTCAGAATAAAGGCGATAATAAATAAAGTAGAAGATAAAAACAAATATGAAAATTTAAGAAAACCATCTAATAAAATAATTAAATAAGGTAAAATGGAATGAATAGATAATAAAATTAAAATAATTGAAAAAGAAATATGAAAGAGTCAACATTAATAATAAAATAAATCATATGCAGATAAAATGAAAAAACAAATTAGTAGCACTATTAAATAATGAAAAATGAAAAATATATACAAATATGAACAAAGAAAGAAACTATGAAATGACACTGAAATAGAAGAAGAAAAAATAATAAAGTAGGAAGAACAAACAGCAGAAAGAGTGTTATCAACAAGAAAATTATTTGAGTTAAACTTATTAAATCTAAAAAAAAAGGAATTTAAAGAAAAAGTACACCCTCTAATTCATAAAGTTTGCATTGGACGCAGAAAAAATATGCATAAGAAAAAAGTTGTATATGTATAGGAATCTGATATCTACGAATATAAAAAAGGGACAAAACTACTCTTTATTGATTTTGATAAATCAATTAAAGGAACTAGGCTTATGCTGGATAATAACATAAAAAGGAAGCAATAAATACTTCAACATTGATAAAGGAGAAATAAAATAACAAGATTGATACGGGTAGCAAATATTGCTAGAAAATTAATTTAGACCTAAATATTACCTGCAATGGGAAAGATTAGTTTTTTAGGAAAACGCAAAATTTGTTCTTCTTCTTTTTCTTCTTCTCAGGTTCCTTATTGTACTCATTTGGGTGATAAGATTCCCGTAGATCCTCCTAACCCTCCTATTGATACACCACTGTCAAGAAGTCACTAAATATACTATAAAATAAAAGAAATGAATAATGTTGATTTTGTCAATTACTTGTCACATAATATTGATTAATTAGTCGACCTTCCTCCATTATTTTAATCTATCTATATTTTAGCTTCTTGTTTAGGTTTATTTATGATCATAAATTTACTTTTATAAGTATTCACTTCCATTTCCAGTTTTTCTATTTCCTCTGGCCAAATATTAATGATTTTTTTCCGTTATTATTTTGTATTATTTTTATACTTAATTACGCCTCAAATTTAAAAAATACAAAGAAAATCTAAAAGCAGGAGGAAGAACAAGATAATAGATAATAAAATCTAGTATCTTCTGGCAACCGAATGACTTTGTATTTTTTGCAAAGTATAAATTGGAAAACACAGATATATTAGCATAACAACTCGTGGTACGGTATTTTAGTTAAAAAAAAAATAGAACAAAAACCGGTGCTTATACACGAAACCGCAGAGGTTGTAATAGGTTGTTTAAGTGAGAAATACCAATTTTGATTCTATTGTGAGAATTCGATATCTAACTGTAGGTTTTGTTAAACCGTAATTGCTTCCATTTTTTTTTAAATTATAACTGAATTACATGCCTAATGGGGCCGCTATTTAATTATCAATAATAATTTCTATGATACATCGATATTATCATTTGATTTTTTTCCATTTAAAATCAAATTTATTATAGTCTACGTGATATGGAGCTTATTTTCTATGCGATCAAAAAATTGCAGCAAAATATAATTTAGACACAATTTTGCCTTTATGTCAATTAATAAAGCACACATTTGGATACACAAAAAAGTATAAACCTCTCTCTCTATCTCTATTCTTAATTCATTTTAGAATGCCGTAACGTTCTTCTATTTTCTCTTCTTTGAAACTATATTTGCTATAGGATGATTTACGAAGAACATTTTCTCGATTTAAAGTATTTGAATGATTCTGTGTGTATATTCTTGGGGTCCTTAGCCATGCAGGAATTAAAGTGAAGAGGAATAACAGGTTCATGTTTTTTGTCCGCATTCATTAAAATACTAGTGGATTGAGTTACAATATAAAATATATCGCCTTTATTCTGTAATATCTACTGCTCTTGGTCGCCGGACGGTTACTGTCGTCAAAAAGTATCATGTTTCAGACTCCACATATTAAACTTGAGAAGTATGAAGCGTATTTTATTTTTATCATTGTACTCAGTTTTATCGCATTATATTTATTATTAATCTGAGATTGTTTATGCGGAAAAAGGTAAATATGGTTGATTTTTTTATTAAATTTTGACCGGTTGTGAAAAATTTGAATGATAAAAATATGAAGAATAAAACAGAGTATGTGAAATAATCAATAAATGTATAAAAACTCAAAATTGACCAAGAAAAATTTGTTCGTAGAAAAATAGAGTAAATTTTTTTAAATCATAATGATACTGTTATAAATATTTTCATATACAAATGTATTCAAAACAAATCATAAAATTCAAAGCAATTTGATAATATTACATTTTTTATATAATTTTTAATTTACTGGTACATGATAGTTTGCCGCTAAATAAAACCATATAATGAAATTTTATGGAAAAAACGAGATTTTGTTTAAGATTTGTTCTTTAAAGTCGAAAATATTTCAAATCTAGTCTTTAAAATCCAGATTTTTAAAGAAAAGCCCGATTTTTTTTAATATTTCTGAATTAAAGTAGATAGAAATTTCAGATTTAAACTCGAATTCCATTGAAATACTGTCTTCAAAAAGTCGAGTTATACGAAACATCAACTAGTAAATCACCAGAATTTAGATTCAAGATTTAGGAGTAAAACTGGATATTTTTAAAATGTATGCTTTAAATTTGAGATTCAGTAAAATTCTCGTTTACAAAAAATAAATCTTAAGGAAACACATGAAATATTTTAATATTTGTGTTTTGAAGACGAGATTTATTAAAATGTAATAAAATTATTTTAAAGACGAGACAAAAGAAATTTTTGCAAAATTTATCCAAATCTCGAATTCAAAAGTCGAGACCTTGAATCACTATAATTTTATCATTTTTACATTAAAATCTTAATTAAATAAAAAAAAAGTCGAGATTTTAAAGAAAAACGTACTTTTTCAACAACATCAACTTCCAGATTCATTAAAATCTCAACTTTAAAAATGAGATCTTGAAAAAACTAATTATGTTTTAAAATCGAGATTTATTGAAATATCGACTTTAAAATCAAGATTTTGAAGAAAAACACCAGAATTTAAAGTTAACATTTAGAATTAAATATCGATATTTTTAAATTTCCGCTTTAAAATTGAAATTCAATAAAATCTAGACTTTTATATTAATATATTATAAATCGTGATTTTTTTAAAAGCATTTTAATAATAACAATCAATCACTTTTGGTAATATTTACGGAAAAGAAAATATAAATAGAATAGCATATAATATTAACTTAATATTTAACCAATATGTGTAGAAAATATTGAAAAATCAACAAATATTTAGCAAATATTTTTTACAATATTTATATAAATTTTTAAAACTAATATTTCACTAATATATGTATATAATAATAATAAAATCGTATGGTGTCCATTTTTATAAACAAAAGAATTTGTCCATTTTTTTTTAATTTATTCACTTTGACGCAGATTTGGATCATGAAAACCACTAGATCAATTGACATTAAAAACTGAATGTCATACCTAAAAATTTTTCACAAGATTCGCTAAAAATATCAAATTCGACTCTTTTTATTTTTTTCAGCATAACTGAATTTATACAAGAAAATTTTAAACAGTTCTCAATAAAACCTTATCGCATTTTTTGAAAATGATTAAAGTAATTTTCATGCAGTTTTGGATGTTCAGTTAAGAGAAGTATTCAAAATACTAAATCATACAAGTTTCGTTCATTTTTGCTTTATATAATTTTTCAGCACAAATTTCGATTATTCTTATTTTTCAAATGAAGATTTCAAATTAACCGTAACATAATTGACAAAAAAGTAGTTGAAAATTAAATTTGAGGTAAATCCACGTAAAAATCTTGCAATGGCAAAAAAATCTTCTAAGCACAATATTAAAAATTTGTCAAAAAGGTTCGCGTTGCAATGTAATTTAAAAAAACTTAAATTATGTTTTGACTTTAATATAATCGGTTTTTTGTGAAGTGCCAGATTTTTGAAAAATTCTCTCTTACTACTCTGTCCTAAATTTTTTAAAAACGTTAAGAACGATGGATCATGCTTATTTTGTTGTTTGATTATAGTATTTTCTTCCCTAAAATACATGCAAAATTGAACAAAGTAAAAGAATTTCACTATACACAATAAAAGAAAATAATTTTAAGAAGAAAGTTCGGTTGCGTTTACCTCGAATTAATTTGAGAATTCTTTCAGTCGTCCAAAACAAAATGTCGACGTACTCAAATTCTTCAACAAATTTATTAGTTGTTAAGAAGAAAAGTGTTAAATTATTAAAAACTAACTCTCTATATTCGACAAAATTCTAATAAAAAAGAAAGCACAGGAAGAATTATTGTTAAATAAAATATTTTTTCCAAAAACCTTCAAAATCAATTGTCTTCGAAAAATTTGCAATAATTGTTAGTTACATTCAAAGGATATTTGCGGATATCAAATGGATAACCATTAACCATTAGACATTCAAATGTTGGTCATATATCAACGACTAGATAGACATTTATGGAGATTCTGTGGATAACAGAGCAGATATTTTTTAGACTGAATGCTTTTGTATCCTTCCTAATATATTTAAACGTTTCGTCTCAAATATCTTATTATGGGACATAAAATCAATTTTCCTGGCAAAGAAAATGATAGAATGAAAACAAGATTTATTTAGTTAACGTGGTATATTTCGACTGAGCTGAAGAAAGTTTAATAATGAATTTATGTTTCAACCAATTGAAGCCGAGTATATCTGAAGTACTTGAAGAAGGATTATGGTCATGAAACATAAAAAAGGACCATTACAAGAAACTATATCAATTTATGAAGATAATTAGAACTTTCTTAAAATAATGCAGACATTTAGGTTTATAGCATATACCTATTCACCAATAGAAAATTAAGAAACTGATTTATTCATAAAATTTATTTGGAGACAAGGTTTCAAAAAGTTATTCCAATTTTTAAGGCACATCCATAAATCTTATTAGGGATTTTTTTATCAATAAAATGAGTACACCCCTGTATTTAGATGTCTCCTAAATAGATGTAATCCAACTTTTATTAAAATATGTTTATAAATCACAAAAAGTAATTCATGGTTAAATTTATAGTAATAAGTAATAATTTACACAATTTCAACTTAAAATTAACTTTTTTATTAATAAACATATTTTAATAAAGGTAGCATAACATCTATTGGCTGCGATTTAAAAACAGTGACGTACAAGTTTTTTTTGGAAAATAATATCTGGTTAAAATTTTACTATATATCCTTGAAATTCACCATCCCATAACTTTTTTATTAAAAAACATATTTTAATAAAAGTTAGGTCAGATCTATTTGGGCCATCTAAATCTAGTGGCGTACTCAATTTTTTGATAAAAAGTCTCTAATAAAATTTCGTGATTTTTGACTATGAAAAAAAATTGTAGTGTGCCTTAAATATAGGAATAACTCTTTGAAACCTTGTCTCCAAATAAAATTTTTGATGCACAAGGTTTCAAAAAAAACTGTTGAAATCATTAATAACTTAATAATGAATATAGTGGTGTTTCCAATTTAGATGGGTTACACTGTATAAAGGGTAATTTTATTTTGTCATTATGCTAAGTAATGTTTGATTAAATATCATTTTGTATATTCGTACATTTCCATGACATGCCTTTTTATTATTTTATTTTAATTTTTCTCAATCTGCACCTCAAACGATCGTCTCTAGCCCGCATTGCATCAAAACCCCGTAGTGAAAACAGTCAGAATACCATCTAGAATCTACGTGCGGCTGTAATTAATATTACGGCTTCATATAAATATCATAATTAAAATCTAATCACCTATCTAAGCACCTCTCGTGTACCTTGTTGTTTCTTACTTTTTTTTTCATTTCATCCAACAACGAGCAAAATAAATAAAGTTTATGAGGCCACGCCTCTTTCTTGTTCGACCAATTCGTTAACAGTTAATTAACGAATCCGGCGGTGAAATTTTGTGTTAATTCTTCTGTCACGGAAGCGGAATCGATACGTTATTTTTATTAATAACATTCTCAATTTGGTACGTTCAACGGACCTAATTTATGGGGTTCCGCGAGGTTCCGCAATAGTACGTCTTTTATCATTCACCGAAATATTTGCAAAATTGCCAAATATAAATCATAAAGAAGTTTTGAAGAATTTAGAACAATATCTGTCTGAAAGTAGTGCACATATAATAGTTCAAATTTATAAAAAAAGTATACATAGACTAGAAATAATCAAATAAGGACCATTGTCATCAGTACGTTTTATCTGACTACAGAAATTATTTGCCATAGCGACTTACGGTGATTATGAGAGAAAACCCCAGAAAAGCGTGTAAATTAAAGAAAAATAGATGGGATTGGAACCAACGTTCATTATTATCTCTAAACTGTTACATAAGTGAATACCAGCAGAAGGCAAACTGAGCCCTCTTGTCGATAATTTTTCGATTTCGATCTGCTCATTTTCGTTTTTAAATTATTTTTATTTTCTTTTTCTAATGTCTCCGAATCTGTAAGCAACAGTTTCGTGTTTTGTGTAGACAAAATAATGTATACCCGGTAGAAAATCTTAATTGACGTGATTTTTATTGAAATAAGAGCACGGAGACGAAAATAGCTTTCATTGAATCAAAAACGCATCACTTTATACGTTTTTTTTATACCCAATATTATACAAATTTTGTAGAAAAGAGCATGAAACAAGATTTACAATATTAGTGTTACTGTTCTTATTGGTTAGAGATTTTTTGTTATTATTTATCCATTTAATTAAGTATTTTTTTTTTATTTTTAATTTTTTAACGTACATTCATTTTGTCATGTAATTTAGTTGATTATTTTTAATAAATATCAAAAAGTAAAAAAATAATTTAAAGCTAATCGATTTGATTTATATGAAACGAATTTAAAAATTTAACATTTTAATATAATAAAATATTCAACTTGATACAAATTAATAAGCCTAGAATAAAATATTAAATATATTATATTGAGTTGCTCCAAATAGTATTAATTTTTATTAAGGCTAATATGCATATAAATTTGATCTAAATTTCATAAAATACTACTCAAAATTAATTGTTGATAACCAGAAGTTATGGAATGTTCTCGTATCGTTTATAATGATGATAAATTTGATATTTGATTAACTTTAAAGATTATTAATTTTCTATAACCATTCGCCGGGTTATTTCACTTTATTAACGAAGCGTTATTAATATTAGAAAATTAAAAAAAAATACTAGGTAATTATTAAGATACTAAGTTTGAATTTACAAATTTTTGCTTTTTTATTAAAAATATTTAATGAAATTAATAAATTAAGACAAAAATCGTGAGAAAAATGAAAAAGATATCAATAGTGCATCAGAACACAAACCCAGTACACCTTAAAATATAAACATACCAATATTGGAGCAGAACAGAAACCCAAACATTCAATAAAAATATATTTTTTAAACCTATTATCAAATACTACTAAATTATTATGTGTTATTATTCAATTAAATTAAAATTAAAAATTCACTGATGGAAATATGAGATAAGAAATAATTAACTCAGAATTAAAGAGCATAAAACATCAATAACATATAAGATACTTACATTCATCCTCTTTGTAAAATATTTATGATCACAGTATAATAATTTTACAAAAATCACACGCAATAAAATAGTTCGATTATAAAAAAACCCTGTGATAATCTCACCAAACAGTCACATCTCAGTCAAATGTACATAAGAAAAAAAAAAGAGTCGCGCACTTATTCTTTTGGAAAAAAATACCGCGAAGCAAAACAATTGACGATCACCGTTTTACGGGCGTCGTTCACTTGATTTTGAAGTCATCAAGAGCGCGACTAGTCCGTGAGTGCACGCGAAGAGTAGTAATCTCAGCTGGGCAAGAAACTGGATTATTAGCCCCGCCATCAAATCACCACACACATACACATACACACACTTGCAGCACCTAGACCAAGAGGACATTCGTTAAGATTTATTGTGAGGGTTGATAACACCGACGACGACGACGACGTAACATTAGCCACAATAGTTATCAATGGCAAAAGATATGGGGGGAAACCGTAATAAATGTATGTATATATATTTATATACAGCGCCTAATGCATTAAGGGGTCGCCTTGAATTTTTAAATATTTAGCTTTGAATCGAATCTAACAAAAAACAAAAAGGCTTTTTATATAAAACTAAATTAATTGCCGTAACTGTTACTTTGTGAAAGCTATTCATAATAAATATGAAAAATACTTATCTTAATTTCCTGTCGTCCAAAGAGTTTTAAAAAATGTATTTTAATCTGACCCAGGTTTCGGTATCTGACATACAATTTTCCATGATTGATAAGAACTTTGACAGATCTTTTAAATATAAATAATTTCATATCATAGACATCACAACCAATCATTATTAAGCAATATTCTTCTTTTTCTAAAAATATATTTGGATATTATTATATAAGTATTTATTTCAAAAGGTGACCTAAGATAATTGAACTTTCTAGGTTTAGTTGTTCATTCAATACTGTAAATTGAGGATATTTTAGGTGTTTCTTTATTTCATATTCCTCCAAAAAATCAAGTTCTTCTTTCTTGTCACTTCCACTGTTGTTTCCATTGTGTGATTAAGTGTAGGTTTATGTTTATTGTAAATGAAGTGTTTTGCGTAATGTGACTTATCTGGTTGTTTTAATTTATAAGCTCGTAAGTGCTCACAGTAGCGTATGTTAAAATGTATTAATATCTGGCTAAGACAGATGGCGTTACAATCCGTACAATTTAGTTTGTAAATACCCGATTTTGAAAATTTATTAATTTTAGGTTTTACATTTGATAAAAAAGAACCTACATTATTTCTTACTTTAAAAGATATTGTAGAAGATGTTGTACGAGATATAATTTTTGATAGTTTGTTTGAAATATCTCCAAAATATGACATTATTCCGTATGATCCGTCATCTATAGGTTGTTTCACAAAGATCAGGTTAACAACAATCTTTTTTTCCTTTTTATTAATCAACCTATTTATTAGATGTAATAGATAATTATTATAGGTAACGATTTGTTTTATTATATTAATTTCCCTTTTTAAATCATCCTTACTAATTGGTATTGAAAAAGCTCTATGAATCATTGAATTATAAGCTACTAATTTATGTGACATAGGGTGATTTGAGGTATAAGAGATAGTCATATTTGTATGAGTTGATTTACGATAAATTGAATATTGAAGATTACAGTTTACTTTGCTGATATTTATAGCTAAGAAATTTATAGAACTGTTATCAATTTCAACAGTAAATTTTATTTTTGGATGTAAATTGTTATAAAATTAAAGAAAACATCCAATTGTCTATTTCTAGCTCTAAAACCAGCCAAAACATCATCAACATATCTATACCAAAACAACACATTCCTGGAGATGTTTGAGTCAAAAGTTTTTTGTTCTAAATTATCCATAAAATGATTTACCAAAATTGGTGATATTGGACTACCCATTGGTAATCCTTCGTTTTAAATAAAAACAATTATCATCAAAAACCAAGTAATTTTAATTGATACATAAATTAACTAGGTTTATAATTTCATTAACTGAAATTTAGTTATTCTGTTTTCTTTCCAAGAATTTAGTTATTAATTGTATACGTTGACGTGGAGGAATTTTTTAAAACATATTACCAACGTCAAATGAAACTAATTTTGTATTTTCATTTAATTTGTGTGTATTTAGTTTATGTATCAAATCCAAAGAGTTTTTTACTGAGTATTTTTTTATACGTAACCGTAATTAG
Organism: Hermaeophaga mercurialis; assembly: GCA_951812935.1. Classification (NCBI taxonomy): domain Eukaryota; kingdom Metazoa; phylum Arthropoda; class Insecta; order Coleoptera; family Chrysomelidae; genus Hermaeophaga; species Hermaeophaga mercurialis. The sequence continues at coordinate 8,197,091 of OX638363.1, read as the reverse complement.
TTAAAGTTTTATTAAGATACTCTGCTAATTTTGTATTTGGAGTATTGATATAAGAAACTATAGGTCTAATGGATTTTGTATCTTTATCTAATTTAATTGTACCATATAATTTTGATGGTTGAGGATTTTTTTGAATTATATGTTTTTTATCATAGTTATTAAAAATGGAAATTGATTAATTAACTAGTTTCCTAACCTTATCTGAAAACTTTTTGGTTTGTTCTCTACTGAGAATTTTTAAGTTACTTTATTTAATACATTCATTTACTTTAAATTTGTAATCATTTGTATTTAAAATGACGTTCGTACTACCGTTATCTGATTTTGTAACTGTTAAATTATTACTTATAATTTTATTTTTTATAATTTTTAAAGTTAAAATATCACTATTAATTTCTTTTTTAATTTTTATGTTACTAGAAGTAGAAGGTTAACATTATTTATTGAACCCAGAAACTAGGCGAAACATATAAAGGCCTTCTAATTTATGTGGCGTATACTATTTTTGCTTCAAGAGTTAAAATATAATATGTATACAAAAGATTACTTCAACTGCTATAGAAATATTTCCTACCTAGCCACAAAATAAAAATAAAAGTAAATAATGTAATAAATAGTGACTATTTTATTTATATTAATAATTAAATCAGAACAATTTTTTTAGTGAAAATAAAATTACAAAATTTTCAGTTTTTTAAAATCTAAATTACAGAAAATATATTATTTATATATATATATTTTAGGGTGATATAAAAAAGGGAAAGAGAGATCCAAGAGTTGAGCTAAGAATCGCTCACCTAAGAGAGCTATATTAACGATTTGAAAATAAGATAAGTGTTATATATATTTTTTAATATTATAGATTATAAACATTTAAAATATATTGCAGGAACGTTCAGATTTTTGACTGTAATAACACTATAATAGAAATTATCAATAAATTAACAAATTCGATTAAAATCACACAAATATCATTTTTTTAAGAATAACAATGTATGTGCAATAATATAAAATATGTCGAAGTAATTAGTATATATGTAACATTAAGCATGTAACGCAATAATTTCTCTAATTAATGCTTGTAACTTAGAATTTGTATTATTTCTGAAATATAGCTTGTAAAATTGAGTAGGTACATGCAAAATTACAAATATAAATGTGTCAACATTAAAAAAAAACTTATTTATTTTATGCGTAATAGTTTTAATTAAATTGTTTTATTTATTGAAATTACCAAAAAATTCTTGTTTGGAAAGAAATTTTACTGATATTTGATAATAATTCTACCCAGAATTTCGAAAACATGCTCACAATGAAATCTCAGATAAAAAGTTATTATGCAAAGTTTTATTAAACAAAATTTAAAAATTTAAATATTAACATTATAGTAGAAAGTACTCGTATTCTTGTAAATAATAGTAATTAAGAATAATCAAGCATTGTAAATCAGTATTTTATTGAAGTTTGTATCATGTTTCTTAAAAAAAAAACGTTGAAGTTAGTACAATTCATGGCTAAATGAATTGAATTTAGCAACTTACCCCAAATGGTGATCTTCCAATTGTTTATAAGTTGTTTCTGTTGTTTGATAAAACCTTTAGAGTTATTTCATTATCAATTTATTATGGAACTAGCATAACCTTAAGCACAAATCATTTTTAAGTACATAAAAACAAAGTTACAAATAATTGTGATATAAAATAATATTTTCAAGAATTTTCAAGTCTTCACGCTGATGCTGATCCATAACCATCATTGTAACGGGAAGATGAATAAATTTTCCCGCCTACGGTTGACATATTTCAAAAGTAAGACAATTTTTACCGTTGGCGTTTAGAAAATACCAAGTTTTATGATTCTCGTTGTTACAATGTTTATTATTTAATTAGTTGTAAGAAATATTAAGAGTAAAACACTACAGAAAACTTATGTATAAGAAATATATTGGATTGTAAATATCATTATTATAGTTAAATGAAATATGAATCCACCTTGAGATAATTTTTAAACCAACATAAATCTATTAGAAAATATAAAAAGTGCCCCCTACAAAATTTATAAATTTTCTTTTATTCTTGATAATTGGTATTAAATGTAAAAAACATATTTATAAAAATACACTTTTTCTTTCATAGCTAAATATAATATTACAATGTTTATTAAATATGCAGTTTTGTAAAATACTTTAAATATGAAAATGACAGTTCTAATAAATTATGGCAATACAGTTATCTTTTGTTTAATCCGTTGCTATGGTTACTTTTTTATACTAGTACAATAATAGGCTATTACTACAAGACGTGTTACATGATATAATGCACCGTATTATTAGACGCTTGAAGAAAAAGACGTTGTATATTATTATAATAACAATTGTCGCCTACAACATGAGACTCTTTAAAATTATTTGGCAACATTAAAAACTGATTAATCACTTAATGAAACAAATAGCACCAAATTTATTTAAATAGAAGAAATACCACGATAGATAATCAAAATAGAAATGAAGACGGTAAAGAAATTGTAAGTTAAGCAAATTTAGTATCAGAAAGAAAAACAGGAAACGAACCTAATGTAAATAAATTAAATATGGCAGAAATATTAATAGAACAATTTTTAAAATCACAATAGCGGATTAGAGCAGTAGAAGAAAAGTACAAGAGCAAATTAAAGTATCGGAAGAAATTGTTAAAAGACAAAATAAAGACTAATTAATAATTCTGAAATTACAACTAAAAGAAAGGATAAGATCATAAATAGCAAATATTCAACTTAATTTGAATCAAAATGAATAACAATAATTTTAGAAATAATAAAGCAAAAAAAAATAAAATAGATACTGCAGTAGAGTTTGTTAAACAATACGATATGAATAAGAATATAATATACAGAACGCAAACTTGAAAATAAAGGGAACAGAAAAAAACATATGGTAATGAAGCATTAATTTTAATAGAGATATTAAAATCTTATTAAATAAAATTAAGCATATTGGATATTATATAATGTACAAAAGATATAATCAGAAATAATCTACCTGTACATACAAGTCAAAAAAACAATTAATCACTAGTAAGAGAAATGTCATATTACAATTAATTTGACTATACTAGAAACAATAATAGTTCAAACCAATATTATTTACAATTATTTACTATGGCAAAATTTTTAGATCAACCTTTAAGAGATAAAAAGGTTATAAAAATGACAATTTAAACCAATAATAGCGGAGAGAGACAAAAAGTTTTTGTTAGTTAGATGGATTATACTTGATAGAATGTGTTATCATATATCGTCAGAGTACGGAAAAAAATTTTAAAAATGATTTAGAAATTATATAAAAGTTTTTGAAAAAAACATGTATTGGTTATGGATTGGCCATAGACATAATAAAAAATATCAAATAACCAACATAATGTAATCGTGTGTATGCCACATCCATAGCTAAACATAGCACAATTAAGAGAACATACCCGTAGAAATATTCTAAAAAAAATTAAAAACATAGTGAAATTTAAAGAAGCTATGGAGGATTATTTGTTTCAAACGGCTATAAAAGTACAAATAAAAGTAGCAAAAGTAAAAAAATAGGGTTGAGATGTATTTTACAAATGATCGAAAAATATAGGAAAGCAAATAAAAAATTATTCGATAAAGAACCAAGAACTTAAAAGAAAAACAAAAAACAAAAATAAATAAATGATCCCAAATTGACAACTAATTATGGCGACATAAAAGTATTACTTTAAAAATTGGTTTTTACAAAAAAAAATTTCAATTTATGTTCCAAGCGACTTATATTCTGTTATATTCTGGTTTACTAGAAAATCACCCCTTTAATCCTTCTATCATCCCTTAAATTTTTTTAAACGGCTTCCATCCTTTTTTATCCGTTTTTCGATTTATCTCTTATAATTGATTTCAAAAATATATTAAATATTGTTTTTTCATTAATTAGATTATGTAATACAGAATTTGAAATAAAAATAAAATTGAACTGTGCAGAGATTTTATTTTAACGATTTTATCATAAGCGTTTCCAATGATAGAACGAATATTTCATTTTCAAAATTTATTATATCAATTGCTCAAAATGATCACCATTTACTTCCATACAATGGTATAATCTATTTTGAAATGCCTCTCTGACATTACTTAACACGTGTGCATTTAAATGTCGGCATTCATTCTTTATTCTTTATCGTAAATCTCCTAGATATTCTAATTGGATATCATACATTTTTGAAAATAGAGGAAAGAAAGAATTAAGCAATAAAACAAGAATAATTGAGTGTAAAAAAATATCGACCAAATTTCATATGAAACATAGCTGAGTACTAAGTATTGAAAGAAAAGAGTATAAAATAATTGAGGCAAATAAAGAGAAGTAAAACTGTATAAGAAATGATGTAAAACGAAACTTATGAAAGGAATAATTAAGCAAAAATATTGATACACAAGCGTAGAGGTGTTTTGAACATGAGAATGAATAAAAATAGATCAGTGAAGGGAATATGAAAAGCCAAAATAACAAACAAGCAAACGAACTACATAAAATGAAAAAACGCAATAGCAAAAAACAAAACATACGCGAAATTTATTTATAATACCGAAATATGAAAACCTCTATTATCTTCTTATTTCTTTAATTTATCCCGTTCATATTTTCCTTTGTCTTCCGTTTCGTCATTTTCTAATACTTATTTACATATCTTATGTTATTCCATTTTCATTAAATGCTCGATTCAATTTAATTGTCTCTTTTATATTTTTTCAGAATCTGTTTTATATTTTTTCAGAACTGATTCTTGACCTATTATTTCATTAAAATATATAAATTCAAAAAATAAAAACCTGTTACAAACTGCCTTTGAGCAAAATTTATAAAAGTATCTGATTCGAGATCCCATAAATTGTATCCCACAAATTGTATTAAGGAATTAATGAGTTAGAAAAAGTAAACGTGAAATATACAATTTATCCGCGAAAATAATGCGCCTATTTATACGAGGTATAAAAGCGTATGCAGAATAAAGTATTTTTTATAAAGTCAGCCGTGTTCAAAGAAATAAATACTAGAATTTTACATTTATCCAAATATTTACCGAAAAGAACTTACAGCCGGTAACATCGCGACATTTGAATAACAGGTCCAAGTTCAATGCTGATAATAAGCAGTAGTTTTTTAAACATTCTAAAATTAATTAAACGTCAGGTCCTACATACTATTTAAAAATACGCATTCTTTTACGAACACCCTGCATACATATATTGATATAGAATAAGGTAGTTTACAGATTAAAATATTTTTAATAATTAAAATTCAAGATGAATAAAGAAAATTGTTTTTGATAACTAGGGAGTCATTGAACAGTTAAAAAAATGTCATTTTTTAAGTATTGTTAAATGAGACAATAAAAGATTTTAAAAAGGTTTTTTTATTGCTGAAAACTTATATTATATACATTATATACATAAGTACCATATTACAACAATATGTATCTATATATATATATATATATATAATCATATACCCTTTTTCTTTATGTGTCGGTATTATATTTTAATTTTCTCATGCTTTGCTATCTTTTGCTAATGTTACTTTTCTAAATGTCTTATCTCTATGTTGTAATATGTTACACGTCACTTTATTCGGTGTTCTCCTCTTTATTTTTTACTGTTCTCGCTTCGTATATGAGTACTCGTTTTATTCGTTTGTTATTACTTATTCTTTTAGAAGTCCTCACCATCTTAGTTATTTTTGTTCTATAAATTCTTGAATTTTTGTATATTTCATATTGCTTTTGAGTATTTTTTATTAAGACTTTTTTTATTTACTTTTCTAGGTTTTAACACCTTCTTTTATTTCATTGATTGTCTTAAAAAATAAGCTATTCCTCTTTTGTATGTTCTTGTTAAAACGTACTCTTTTATTTGTATTATCTCTAATATTTTTTTTGTTCTTTTTAATTTTCGCTATAAGTAAATTTATACAAATTTCCCCACTGTTACGTCCTATATATTTGGTTTTTATTTTCTTTATACGAATAAATAATCAATTATTGATTTTTTTCTATGAATCTAAATTGGGTAATCTCGCTTATCATTTCTACTTTTTCAATTTGCGCCATCCATTCCTTGGTCTTCCGTCATTTTACTTTTTACATTTAATGTTATTTTACATATCCTATAACTTACAGTTTGAATAAATTATCGAACCAACTTAATTCTCTTTGCTATATTTATTTATAGAAGAAGCTGATTCTAGATCACCAAATCGTATCTAAATTTAAAAAAATTTAAAACTCTTAAGTCCGTATTCAAGAAGTTGATGACAAGCGCAAGAAAAATAATAAATTATTAAAATTCAAATTAAATATTACTTTTTAATATGGTGAGTTGGCTACAAGGGGTGATTTATTAAAATTGTAAAAAATATGCTTTTTGTAACCATAATTTTGAATCACTATTAAATACTTGTATCTACACAATTAATAAATCTGGAATAAATCAAATCTAATTATTTGGAATAAGGATAGAAAAAACTGGCATTTCCAATATTTCATAGCCTGTATCTGGATATGGTTGGCTCTATGGATTTTGTATTATTGATTCAAGTTATAAAAATACTTTTTCCATAAGAAATGTAATCATTTTTTTTCATTAGTTTTCTCCTTAAAAGTAATTAAAAATAGGGAAAACTTTTCATTAAATCGATAAATAAAGATAAAAACTCTAATAAAAATAAGAAAAAGTTTAATAGAACATTTTATATTTTAATATATTTCCACAGGTTGAGTTTAATAAATATTCTGTTTCTCAGCAACTGAATTTGATTAAGTATTACGGCCAATTTTATTCTAATAAATAATACTTTTATTCAAAGTACAGTTGTTTAACAATGTTAGTTTAAAAAAAAAAACTTGAAATTCGAATATTTTTCATTTTAAACGCCTGCATAATTTCTACATAAAAATTTGCATTTTAGAAAAATAACAAAGGGCACATCGAGATCGTCCAGATGGCCTCCAAAAAAACTACTTCTACCGATTTAATTCTTCATTCAACTATTTGCCATTTTCTGCACGCACTTTCACTAGCGTCCAGCTTTAAATAAATTTACATTATTAACTCATCCACTGTCAGCATCCCCTATTTTACGAAACCCCTGTATACAAAGCGCGTAAAAATTGCTAGCTTTATGCAAATTGTTAGAGGAACTGGTCTAGCCGGATCGGCTTGGCCAAATTTTTTAGAAAAATAGTTGAAGGGTCGCAAAGACTTAAGATTTCTCTTGTTGAAAATAAAATATATACGTTATTAATAAACATTTTTTTTAATTTAATGTTTTTTGGTGTTAATAGCAAACTATTTCTCAAGAAGTGAATTTATTCATAAAATAAAAACACCTATAAAGTATATCCTTTGAAGTTTACCGTTACCAACTAATTCCGTTTGTGATCTAATATAGAATAAATGTCAAAGAAGCATTAAAAATTTTTTTGGTGTACCTAAAATATCACACCTAGTACCGTAAAGACTCGTAACATCTCATTATAGGAAATAAAATCGTTTTATAGCTTAACACAAAAATAAATACTAACTTGCGTACCCACAACGTATCTTTGAGGAATCCATAAATACGACAGTGACTACTTTTATGACTTACGTTACTTTGAACTCGGTCATAGAGAATATGGCTTAAATATTTGTTAAAAAATATAATTTAGAACCTTTATAACAGCATCCAAAAAAATGAGGATTTTACGATATTTTTACTTAAAGCTTTTCCTCTATTTTCCTTCACTGTTTTTTAATGTTCCATTAGAGCGTTTATTTTTTTTAATTCATCTAACCACTTTCTCCAAGCCATCCGTTCCCACATCAGTTCATTTATTTGTTTTTAGTCCCTTTCCTTTTTTCTATTCCATAATTCCTTAAATCGTCCTTTTTTTATTTGATTTTGCTCCCATTATTTTGCTCTTATTATCTATTACAGCTATTTCTTTTCGTTTGCCTATACTGGTTCAATTTGTGTTATTGGTCCATATTTTGTAATGATTCTTAAAATAATAAAATTGTTAGTAGCATCATTCTTATACAAATTGTATTTTTTCGGTTGACTTAAATGTCCTTTCTTTGTAAAATTAGTCACGGCTGATATTTTTTCCGGCACCGGATGAATATATCTCAATCTGAAGTACCAATAAACTGGTTCGAGATAAATCACTCGGCAACCATTGATAATGTTCCGTTTGGGTCAATTTAGGTGGTACAGAATTATGTATTAGTCATGATTACTATATTCTATTTGATCTAATTATATGGTTCACGCGATATCTTAATTTTTACTGTATTAAGAATATTAGTTACGTAAGTGCAAGTCGATGATTCGCTATCATATCATTTTGATCAATTAAAAAATTCCATATACTTTTTCAGTACCTATACGGAAAAAAATAGATTTAAATACTATATTTTTATTTATAGTGTATTATTTTAGAAAAATGTGTCTTGACTTATTTACAATGGGCCGTTGTACCATATTGGTTGTAAAAGTGACAGCGAAAAGAGTTGTAATAAATATATGTAAGGTTGAATCTAAGGAATTTAAGAAATTAAACACTAAAACTGATTTGATTGAAAAAAGAAAAGGATACCCACTAAAAGGTCTTAAATCTTTTTGTAAATTATATGATATTATGTCAACACCAAAAGTCAGATCATGTTACTAAAATATTGTTTTATTAATTGTAATGAATTTGTTTTAAGAACTTATTATGAAATCTATTGGCGAAACATAAAATTTCTGTGGATATTATTGAAATGTTAGTATATCAGGAAATAAATAATTTTTCTTGGATCTTGACAGGAGATGAACAATCCAACATGTAAAACTTCATTTTTTTAAGAAAGAATTTTTGTAACCAATTGTAAATTAAGGAAATCCCCTAATTATACTTTATAATTCAATTCTATAACAATCCAATTTGCTAGAAACCAATGTAATAATAAAGTTTTGGATATTTAGTAAACATAACCTGATCTCCCTGAAAAATTTGAAGATTTTTCAGAAATTTATAACACTTACCTGGTAAATTGAAATATGTTAAAATGATCAGGAACTTTTTCATATTCAGCTTATAGTCAATTAATCACACCATTTAATAGATTTATAGAAAAATTTTGCTATTTTGAAAAAGTGACAGATATGACATGAGATGAGTCAGTTTAATAGAAGTAAGTATTTAAAATTGATAGAAAAAAATGCCGTATTATATATTAGAAGGAAAATTGTATATTTATTAGAAATTACTTAAATTGTATGTATCGAAAGAATTTTGTAATATTTCTCATAATAATTGTATAAAAGTAAAAAAAATGTATAGATTCAAAAATAGCTTTAAAAGAAGTATAAAACATTATTGTAATAAAATTTATTGAATATTGAAGAAGAAAAAAAAAGGTCTGATTTACAAAGAAAGTTGTCAAACTGAACCAGAAATAACTATAATTGAATATTTTACATTTTAGTCATTTCTAGATATTTTTGAGATTTCGGATATTTTCATGAATTTTTGCTAATTTAGAATACCATGAATCGACAAAGTATAAATAACCTTTAAAAATTTGGGGAAAAGTCTGTCGGTTTTGAGATGGCAATGGTGCATGTCGCACTGTTAAAAAAATTCATGAGTGTCTAGAAAATATAATTTTTGCCTTGTCAAAGATGTAAAAAAAGTAATTAAATAAAATTACAGTGTCTTACCTTTTGAAAAATAATTTGTCCAAGCAGTTTTCATTTGGATTAGGAGATATTGACTGCATAAATTCCTTGTTATATATTGTGCATTTTGTAACCATTTTACTTTAATTTTCGGAGTAATGTAGTCATAATAGTTATCATCCTCTTCATTTTGAACATCATCATCATCATCATTTAATTCTATCTCACTCTTATTTTCATTTACAGGTACATCATCAGTTATTTGTTCAATCCTCTGTTCCTTTCTACGTCGGAAAACCCTTTTTCTAAGTCCTCAAGGTGTTCCTACCCGTTTAAAAAAATTTAATAGGGTTATTTTGAAAAAACGGATATTTTGTTATAATGAGTATAAATACCTCCAATTAGTTTCTACATGTAGTCAGTTTGGGTATAATTGTACACATGGAACTTTAGAGATTTTAACAAAATATATCAATTTCTTAAATCAGTTTTTTATAGATTCCTCTAAATGACTTTGTTCTTAGTGGGTACAGTCGTGCCCAATATAACTGGAAGGGTTAAACAGTGTTCAAATAGTCCAAATATATGATTAAATTTTTAGCAATAGAAATTTATGGTGATCTCAAAAAGACGCAGTGTTCCACAAGGATGCTTTCTAGGACCTACTGGTATATAATAAACGATATTTAACCACCATTTATTATACAACTTTACACTTATTTAGCCCTTTAACGAGCCGTTTGTGCCAAGTTCAGAAGTCTTAATTTAATACGTAAAAATCTCTATTCTATCTCGTTTTCCTGCGGTGGAAGAAGTCTTATTACAACAGAAAATCTATAACGAATAAGACACCTCCGGTTATGAATAAATTTGTAGGCGTAAATTCTGTGATTTACTGCCTAGCAGCGGCCTCTGGCTATAAAACGATACATTTGGAATAAGTTGCCGTTCATAGAAATGAGAGGCATTATCATTATCTTATTCTTCTGCAACGAAATTGTTATTGGGAGTAGTTACGCCTGGGTGTATGTTCTATTACGCCAATTTGTTTTAGGAAAAATTACGAATGTATGCAGTCAAGAATTTTTAAACCTACATCTAACAGAAAACTGTTTAAATATCTTTAAGTCTATGTTTTTGTGTATAATTAATAATGACTTTTCATTGAAATATTTTTTCAGTTTTCAGAAATTTCGGTATATCTATAGTAATTTTATAATTCTCATGTACACAAACGTTGTTAAAAGTAAATTAATTTTTGTAGATTGTGTCTGTTAAATTACAAGACCATGGCAATATTTACCGAAACTATGAACATTTTTCAAATTCGAGAAAAATTAAAAGCTATATTTTTGTTGAAATATTCTATACACATAATTTATTAAAGAATCTTATTAATAATTTACAGTTAATTTATATTTTTTGTGTGATTTTTAAGTAAATGATCGACATTTTAAAAGGTATATTTTTGATGGGACATCCCTTATACATAATTTAGTAAAGATTTTTTTTAATAATTTAAACTAATTCATTTTTATTTTTTTATTGGATTTTTAGGCAATTATCTAAATTCTTGTCAGTATTTACACAAATTTTGAACGTTCTTCACATTTTCAACATGTTAGAGGCTATAATATTTTTATTGGAACATCTTGTATACATAGTTGAGTAAAAAATGTTTCCAAATGTCTAAGTAAGTACAAGTAAATATTTGCAAAGTTTATTTTTGATGTGATGAAAAAATGTTACATATTAGCCAAACATAGGCGTTGCGTTTAATTTTTAAGAGATATCAGACTGTTTACGAATCATTTATTTACAACACCTGCAATTAAAGGGTTAAATTAAAAAATGTGGAAACCATATTTTTATTGAAATACGTTCTATACGTAATTGACTAAAGAATCTTATTATTAAATAAAAAAAATTCTATTTTTTTTTAATTATTAAATCTTCCTATAGGCCAAAATTGTTGGATTTACAAAAATTATGGAATCCACACTAATTTACTAACTCTGTGCATATTATTTCTGTTAAGAAATAACAGCAGAAATTAACGAAATGAAGTTTCAAAGTAATTTATAATTTTTAACAAATTTTATAACCAAATTTGTAGGACTAAATTTTTTATATTAATTTTAAAACAAAATGATTTTGCTGTAATATTTGCACGTTATACGTTTTAATCATTCCTAATCTTATAGTATCAAAATTTGTCTAGATGTCAATAAAGTGTAAGAAACTACCTTCGATCTTGCACACACATCTAATGATGATCTCGTTTAGGATTTTTCTCATTAATTAATCTCAAGATATCCTTTTATTAACTAATTTTCTGCGAGCCTCTGACAACCACTACTTTAATTATAATAAATTTTGAAAACAATGCGGGACTATTTGGCTGCAAACAGATGGAATGCACAAAGGAGAAACCGTATGTTAAAGTTAGTGTTTGATAAAAATTATCGGTATCTCCATGCGTCGATACGCTGGAAGCAATTTTGGTCTTTTTTATTTATTATTTTATTTATGCTAGCACGATAACCATCTACAATCTCAAATAAAATATGTTAAGAATGCGTTTTGAATACCCAATGAACAAAATATAGAATATTACTGTATATGTTCCTAGATACTAATACTACCGACTTATTCCATGTTATGTTGTACATAACTTTGTTCTAATAGGGAAAATAGTTGGTATTGAAATAAAATTTAATCGTGATCATTTTGTATGTTTAAACTAAAGTATACTGAATAACATGGAAAATGCAACACCTTGTAATAATTAATATATTGGGCTAATTTTTTTACACAGGATTTGTTTATAATTATATGTTATGTGATTAAAATTTCATGACCATAATGCCAAAAAAAATTAGTAATGTGTTGGAACCCCTCTAGCTCTAATACACTCATCTATCCATCTAGGCATAGATCTAATTAAATGATTAATTTCATCTTGAGGTATCTCTTCCCAAACAAGTTGAATTTCATTCCGAAGGGCTCGTAAAGTCTGCAAAGATTGGCTAAATTATTCAGCTGTCTTCCTATGATATCCCACACATGTTCAATAGGCGATAGGTCAGGAGATCGAGCTGGCTAAGGAAGAAGATTTACACCGGCGTGTTCAAAGTAAAAACGTGCTACATGTGGGCGGGCATTATTATTGCTGAAAAAGTGCGTTAGGTAAAGTTCTTAAGTAGGGGAAAACATATGGCTGTACAATTTCTTCGATATAACGGCGAGCTGTCATATTACCTCTAACGAAGACTAGAGGTGACTTACTACCATGTGCAATAACGCCCATTGTTTGATGCACGTGCCTCTGCACAATATATTGCTGATCACGTCTTTCCCCGCGCCTTCTTCTTACCCTTCCTCCACCGTCGTGTATGTCCAGGGTGAATCGCGATTCATCACTGAATAAGACGGTGTTCTATACGACATCCCAGTTTGCTCCTTACCTACACCACTGAAGACGTTGTTCTCCCTGCTCCTCACTGTAATTTCCCAGGTTATCAGGAAATCTATCCAGGTAACTGTGAAGAAAGTGTAGATTTATGCTCATATTTGCTCCTAAAATCTTGAAGCTCTCCAACATCAATTGCACAATTTCTCTGTAATTTCGTTCTTTATAGTTACCTAAAAAATTTTCTACAACCAACACAAAACTCTTCGAAACTTCACGTCAGAGTTAGTCATAACTTTTATGAAGTTCGTGTTTTTCATTAATGTCCGAATTTTAGAGCCATCGAATATTCCAGATTTCAACTTCTCCATACTTAAGTGTGACAAATGTATTTAAAGTATTCTATGTTCTTGTCCAGCGCTTTGACGATTTGTTTCATCATACCTTACTTGATATGGAGTGGGGGAAGTATGATTTTTTCTGTACTTAACAAAGGTTCATTTATTACATCAGCTTTAAGAATTCTCTCAAATGACACAAATCTTGTTCCCAGTGAATTTGCTTTGCCCTTCTGTCCTCCATACAAATAACACAGGGGTGTTTCGGGTATCTACTTTGCTGACCAAGTAAAAAGTTTACATTTTCAAGTCAACACAAGTAATTGTTCGTAGTAATAAATTTTTTGTAGAACCAATCTAATATTCTGATATTCTTCTTTGAGTTTTCTTGAATGGGCAAGTAGGGTTGATGCAAACTGATTTCGATTGTGCAATAGATCATTTTTGATTCTTGTTGCAGCTATCAATGAAGTATATCAGTAGATTTGTATTGTTTTAAACCTATATATCTAGAAGTAACTGAGCTATATTATTACAGTAGACAAGTTCTTCATTTTCACTGAAATAAGTTGAATTTCACTTTCTATTGTTCTGTATGCTGTAATTGTTGCATTTGATTCTAATAAATTATTTTCTTTTAATCTTGAAGCAAGATGATTGTTTTGATAAATTTAAGTCACGTATTATATCACTGAGCTCATTTTGAGAAAACAACTGCGGTGTTGAGGTTTCACATATTATTTCGATGTCTACTACACAAAAATAGCAATCATCGAAATGATTTTTGGACTCCATCCAGATCACAGGGATACCAAACCCATGGCGTTCTCCTTTCTTCCACAAACGTAAAGATTTAACACACGATTTACAAACCTTATGCGGCACCCATGATTTATCTTGCTTTTCAATATGTATTCCGCAGTATAAACTTCTTTCACAAAGTCTGTGATAATTCGTGTCTGTTTTGTTGTTTTATAAACACAACAAATATAACAAAATAAATCAGAGCTATATTTACATTTTCTTCGCGAAGAAACTCGTATTTCTACGGACAAAAAAATAGTATTAAAATCAAAATTCAATAAATAAAATATTAAACCTTATATTAGTAACTTACCCAAATGCCCGTCGTGCGTACTCTAAATCTTTTAAATGAATTTTTTTGGCGGATTCTTTGTTCTTTTTTTTTGTCAGCGGTGGTTGGACTAAATTTTCTGCATTCACACCCTGCCGTTGCATCTTTCCTATATAATTTACTACCCCTTCCCCTTGCACTCCGACTACGCAACCTTTCCTTAGATTTAACTATCGATATATTTTTGAAATACCGTAAGAAAACATATAACTAATCCACGTAACTATTTGACTCTATTTTTCTGACTTGCTCCAGTATCTTTTTCCTTTGTGCCAAGTCCCTTTACAAGTAATACCACCCCCCTCCTTCTATATTACTCCTTCCCTTTCTTATCTTCATCCTTCTTAACAATTGTGTCCACATTTTGTTTAGTTATTTCATAGTTTCCATTGTGCTTTCTCAGCTTTGATTTCAGTTTTATTACTCATTTTTTGTGCCCCCTGCTAAAATTTTCCCCGCAGTTAGAGTGCACGGTGCCCTCCTCCTTTTCATGGTTGTAAGACAATTGCGGTGCTGAGACATGAGAAATCCCTTTTTGGTTTAGTTCACAAGTTAAGTTTTAGTTTTCCCCTAGGTTTGGTTATGTTAGTTTCAAGTTATTCTTTAATGTTATAATTTTCACCATGTTTTAATTTTTTTAATATTGATCTAATTATTTTCGTCCTGCTATAGGTAAGTTAAGTTATGTTGGTTAGTTAGTTATGTTTTCTTAGGATATTTTAAAAATTTCTTAGATCTGATAATGTGGATCTGCATCCGGATCTAGCGGTCACCATTTTTTCAATAAAGATGTTATGTGATATTGATAAGTTTTATTGAACATTGAAGATGACGACTAACTATTTTATTTTCAAACTGCAAGATCTAGAAGATGAAATGCCAAAAAGTCTACATAGAAGTATGCATAATGCAAAAGAAAAGAAAATGTTCTATGAACCATTATGCACGTAGGTTGTCACTTAGTTTAATATTTTAATGTTGATTTTTTTTACAGCTATTTTCGAAGAAAATAATTTATAATTGTACCAATCCTTCCACCTTCGTAACAATTTTGTAGTTCGTATATTTCAACGACCATAGTGAATCTGAGGATTACTACTTCAAAGGACTGTCTCATTTCTGAAATGCTTCTCAACATTGTGCTGTCTGTCATAAGAGGACTCTTCAGAAGGTATGATATGTACAGTAACTCAACTACTCAATGTAAGCCAGAACTTGCATCCCCAAAAATTGGTATTTGGAATATGTCGAATAAGATTCATGTCTCCCATTTTTTTGAAGGTACAATCATTTCTGTATGATATCGCAATGAGATACACTCGACCTATCCATACATTAATTGGGTGATGAGGAACTACAAAATGGGTATCCAATAAGATGGTGCAACAACACGATCATAATACTTGAATATCTTGGAAAAATTTTTGATAACAGAATATTAAACAGGAACATTGAAATCCCACCTACTAGGTCTTGAAATTTAAAGATATGCGATTTTTTCCTATGGTCTACGTCAAAAATTTGAATTATTCAACGCCAATCCATGATCTAGATGAACTGAGAAATCGTATAAGTCTGAAGAGAACAACAACTCAGCGCAAATGTTGCATAAAGTTTTTGCTGAATTGCAGAGAAAAGTTTGTTATTTGTTTCTTTTTTTGTTGCAGTATCATTTCGAGGTTATAAACTTTGTTTACAATAAAACTATCAAGTAATAAATGTCAATGGCTAAAGTACCAACACAAAAAATTACTCCAATTATGATTTTTCTCGGTAGCTCGTTGTATTTAAGTACTGCTGCTATTAACTAAAAGAAATACAATTAATTTGACGTTTGTAAATAGTTTCATTATTTAATTTATGACTCTAACAGCCATTAAAGAGCAATTTTTATCACGTTCTTTATCAAAATATTGTAGTTGCGAACGATTTACAGCAGCGTTCAAGTATTTTTGTTATTGTGTTTGGGTATTAAATCTTCTAAAAGAAATAATTTGTAAAATTAAAATAATACAGGCAATCTATTGCAACGGTGTAATTACAGTAACAATATTACCAACTCCGGACGTAAAGTGTAAAAAACACTTGTAAACATTATACGATTGTCACATATTTTATATTAATCGCAAAGAAATAATAAAAATAATAAAATAAAATTATTTTCTGTCCAAATGTGAAAGAAAATAAATTAATTTTAGTTCTGTTCAACGATCTATACAAAAATCTAAATTAACCAAATCCAGTGCATTTGAAACTTTTTTTCATAAACTAGCATTTGCATTTTTCCATATTATATGTTCGAATGTATTAGAAAATGATTACTAGCAAGAGCATCGTACTGATAGGCTTGCTAGTAATTCATTTCCCAGATGAATTATACGCTCTTCTGATTACTAGTTTCTTTAATATCGAAACTTACATTTAAAACTTGATTTCATAAAAAAAATAAAACACTGCGATGAGAATGACGGCTCATGAACGGCCCGATAAGAAGGGCAAGAAGGATGTATAACTGTTTAAGTAAAATATACTGTTACATAGCAGGTTATTTTTTTCTAGTAAATGTACGAACACATTTAAATATTATTTTTCGGAGTTTACCCTCTTGGTTATTGAAAATTAAATACGCTGATAAAAATAAAAAAGTATTCATCTATAAAAACAACTCTTAAACATAAAATCTCCAAATAACTAAAACATTTAATGGCAGGGATAGACACTATCACGTCTCGACTCGAACTCCCAAATCTGACTTTTTAATCTCTTTTTATTTTCAAATCAAGAAAACCCCATTGCTTATTGATTTTGATGACTCTAATAAAATATTTATTTATTATGCGATCGCGACCTTTTTTTGCTCGGAAGATATTAAATAAATAGTAAATGTTATAATTTGGAAAATGTTAAATAAAAAATAAGTTCTGTATACAGTGCAATATTTAACTAAATCCCTGTACATACTATTCTACCTATGTTAAATTATTTTATTAATATGCATTTTCATTATAAGAATTGTCTAAATTACGGGGATTTTTATCATAAAAGATGATTCAATATATTTCCTTCGCTTTTAACTTAGCCAATGTATAGATAACATATTTGGAAAGTAATTAGGAAAAAGATCCACCGATTAAATAAAATATATGCAAACATGTTAATTGCCTGAATTCAAATTCAAAATTTGTAAATTTTCTTGTAAAATTTTACATTGGAACACACTGTGAGGAAATGAAATAGAATGGTTCAAACCGTATTTAAATATTTTCTGTAGAAAAAATATTATACAACAAATTTTCTCTTATCAAACTGAATCAGTTACGATAGTTCAAACTACCTAAAATTTAACAAAAAACGTGTTTGTACATATTTTCTTACGAATTTGGCTTTAAAGTACCCATTTTCATTGCTAAATCAATCGAATATGTTTCAGACCTCTTCAAATTTATTAATTATTTTAAAACAAGTCTCAACAGCTCTCTTGAAATATTTCGCATCAACAATTTAATTGTACGGTTTTAGAAATAAATAAAAATTAATAAGCTAACATCAGACTAATTTGAATCGGTTGTAACATATTAATTACCTAAGTAATTTTTTGTTTAAAATAAATTTTCTTACAAAAAAGTTTTGTATTTGAAAAATTCTTCCCGGCGGCTCTGGCATCGAGTCTGAGCCAATTACATGTCGAGGTGAATAGAGCAAGATGTTATCTGGTAAATGTCCACCTATTTATAATGAGAATGACACAAGAGGGAATGCGTTTAAGATTATTATTAATATCTTGATAGGTGCAAGTAATTGCTGTTTTTTCATTTTTCCTTGATTTGAATATTTCAAAGTTTATGATTTAAAACCGTCAATTTCAATTAGTATATTAAATTTATAGGAAAAAAAGTAATTGGAGATCATTCCAAAATTGAGGTGTTTTGAAGCACAGTAAAGAGATGATATTGCATGATTTATTGTTCTTAGAAAAATCTTAATTTTTACAATTTTTGTTGGAATTTCAGACTTAAAAATGTTAAGAATTTTCAGTCAGTTTGTTCATAAATTTGTTAACCATAAAAACCTTCTTATGCCAAATTTAAACCAAATGAAATACATGATTTGCAAACGTTTTGAATTTGAAATTAGAAATATCTTCTATAACTTCATCGGTTACAATGTTAACAGTTCTTAAGAAGATTGTCATTAGGCGAAAGTAATGAAAAGTGAAAAAATATTTTTTTTATTAATTTTATATTTAAATTTTCTGTGGCGAAAATGAAACCATTAGGAAACTTGATGTTGATAAAATTAAAATAAAGATTACTTGTAGTCCTATGAGAAATGAGACCAAATCATTCACGTTTGGAATGTTTTTATCTTGAACGCACAAAATAATCACAGAAAAACCGAATTTCAGTATTCTTTAAACTTTGATGATTTTTGTCATACAAACTAGAAAAGCTTTAGAAATCGTCTTTTCATTTTTGCGAAATAAAATTGAATGATAACCTTACAATTAGGTATACACACAAGGAAATGTCCAGACTGCCAACTGCTTAAAATTCACAGCGTTGCCTCTTCAAACTGATCAAAGTGAAATAGCTTCAAATCAACAAAAAATATTTTTAATAATTATCTATTTGTTTGTATTATTATTTCTTCTTACTTCATTTCTTTGTCCTAAATTTGAAAGAAAATTTGTAATAAATTATATCAAAGATTTTTTTTTCAAGTTTCATAACCTACATCCGCTTATTTAAAAAGTATGCCTAAATAATTACATTCCTACTATATATGGTGTTCATATTAAAACTTTGGATTGAATTTTGTTTTCGAAAATACAAAAACCGTTTCGGTATAATAGAAGGGGGAATTTTATAAATTCTATACTAAGTGGGATACCTACCTTAACAAATTTTAAATTGCAACCTCAATTTAAAGATCTTTGTACACTGGATACAAAAAAATATTTTTGATGAAAAATTTTTGAAAAATTAAAGCATGTTTTATCTCCTAGAATAACATTTATTTTTTGAGGATATTGGATATGATTCCCTCGTATAATACGATGATTTTAATTATTCCCATTAGAGGCAAAAACTTTCAATTATTTCCGAATCGACTCCAGTGATGATACTCTAGTTATTTTTCAAACTATACGAAGCAACACTGTTGGACAAACAGTGGCTTATCCCAAACCCAAAAAAATTAATTTTGGAAATTTTGCAAAAAACAGAACTGGGAATAGTGATGGTGATAATATTAACGAAAAGCAGAAAAATACACAAAAAATAGGGATAATGGTAATAATGAAAGTAAACGTAATAGAGATATAGGTAAGACAATAAATAATAAAATAGGTATAGCAACGTGGGACATAACATCACTGTCAGGATAGAAAGTAAAAATAGTAGATCAAAATGGACATTCAACATATAAATCTAAAAGACAGGATAGGAATAATACAAATCTATGCACTAATGGAAGGAACACAAATTGAAAAGGTAAAAGAATGTTATGACAAACTGCAAAACCCAATAGAACAAATAAGAGAAACACGAGAAAAAATAATAATATTGAGAACTGGAATGCGAAAATTGGTAAAGTTGTAAACAGAGGATTAGGATGTGTATCTCTACAAGTTGAAGATACGTTAAACAAAAAAATAAAGACATTCTGCTAAATGAGTAACCAAACAATAGGTAACAAATTCTTGCAACAGAATATACATGACAAATAAATAATAAATAAATACGCAGTAGACAAAAGAAAAGCGAAAATCTAATAGGTTATATAATTTATACAAAAAACAATCTAAAACATGATATAAATATTGTATTAACAGAAATACAGAATTGTTACAGCAAACTTGAATGCTGTAATAAGTAGAAATAAAAAGCAAAAAAAAATATAAGTAAATAATTCGAAAAAACCAAGGGTTTGAAAAAATTGTAAAAAGAAAATGGATAAAATAATTGAAGAACGGATAGAAATTTGACGCTAAAAGAAGCATGGAAACAGGTTTAAAGATACTTGCAATAAAATTATGTGAAATGAAGAAAAAAGTGTAATAACCAAAACAAAATAAAGAGATGGTGGAACAAACAAATAAAGACGTAGGTGAAGTAGAAGAAATAAATATGGAAAAAATACATTTAAACTAAAGCGGAAGACGACAAGACAAACTGCGTAGTCAAATCAGCAAAGATAAAGACACTGGAAGATTTTGAAGCTTAATTTCAGGGGGACTACAAAATAAAGATACTTTTGCACAAAGATAAGGGAATCGCTAAAAACAAATTCAGAAGGAATATCCTGACTTTGGGAGATATGTAAAGAAGCGTGGGAAAAAATCCAAAAAACTGACAAAATAATCTAACTGCACCCATTTACAAAAGCAGAGAACATGTAAATTGTGATAATTACAGAACAATATGCTTATCATCAATTTGTTTCACAACCTATACAAAGATAACTGAACCTAACCTAACCTAACCTAACCTAACCTAACCTAACCTAACCTAACCTAACCTGACCTGACCTGACCTGACCTGACCTCACCTCACCTAACCTAACCTAACCTAACCTAACCTAACCTAACCTAACCTAACCTAACCTAACCTAACCTAACCTAACCTAACCTAACCTAACCTAACCTAACCTAACCTAACCTAACCTAACCTAACCTAACCTAACCTAACCTAACCTAACCTAACCTAACCTAACCTAACCTAACCTAACCTAACATAACATAACCTAACATAACCTAACCTAACCTAACCTAACCTAACCTAACCTAACCTAACCTAACCTAACCTAACCTAACCTAACCTAACCTAACCTAACCTAACCTAACCTAACCTAACCTAACCTAACACATGGCATTCAGATCCAAAAAGGAGAAGAACTATAACATATACGTTCTAAAAAATTTATTAGAGAGAGGAATTGATTGCAGGGAGAAATTCATCTTAATATTTATTAACCTAAAAGCAATCTTTGACTCGATAGAAAGGAAAATAATATAGAATTTTTTAAAGAAAATGAAAGTTCCGAAAGTTTTAATCGAAGTAATTGAAAGCGTTTAAAAACAGTAAAAGGAAGAGTTCAAATAACGGTAAAAAATAGAATTTTAATGAAAAAAATAAACCAAAGAAGGTGATAAGTCTAGGCCCACAGTTATTTATATTTATTAATGAATGAACTAATGAGGAATGTCAGATCGAAAACTGACCAACTAAAGTAGATAATAGGATATCAAATATTGCAACTTGTAAAAATCGAAGTACTCGTATTAACGTATGCAGATGACATAGTGGTAGTACCAGATTCGGAAACAAAAATGCAAAAATTAGACATTTTATGTTCATATCTAATTAATTTTAATTTCGTAATTATCTTTTTTTTATTTCAAATAGAATAAGTTCTTTTAGCCTTGGATGTCATTGTTAATTTTTCTCACCGAATCACAAGTTTCAAAATTAGTGTTAAATTAAATACTTTTTAACCACTTTGGACATCAAGAACAAATTGTTAATAGAAATATTTTATAGAAACTGTAAGAAGTTTTACTACAATTTCAACGCATTTGCCATTGGACCTAAAGAAAAAATATTTTAAAATTTTTAAATGTGGAATTTTATTTGATTAGAGTTTGAATGACAAATTTACGTCTCATGATATAGATGAAAATACTGAGAATTGTAGAGCAGAAATAAGTAAAGTAAATTATTACAAAATAATTAATAAAACAGGGTTTTTCATTAAGAATTGCGACCACCCATATCTTCAGATTCGTTTGATACTGTTAAATACCATTAAAAAGTACAAGCTGTGATGAAAACAGTTAAGAGTTATTTGTTACAAAAATATTGTTTTAGATTGAGAGATTGATTTTCCTTCCCCTAAAATAAATCTCAACTTAAGAAAATGTTTTTTTAGACAAAGCACAAATTCCACACAAAAAACTGTTTATGATCCTCTTACACAGAAACTGAAAATATGGGCTACTCTGTCATTCAAATTATAAATTCTGCATCGAAAATCTACAGGGTGAATCTTGATCTCGAAAATATATACCAATTCATAGGTACTGCTTGTAGGAATTTATTAATTGTACCGATCATTTTAAAAAAATCGGTAAATTGTTCCTAAAATTTAATTGACATTTAATTGAATTCACAATTCACAAGAATTTAGCAATGAAGTAGATATCGAATATTCTTTTGAAAACTATATCCCACAGTCTAAAAATTACTAAAAATAATGTGAACATTTTTGTGCATTTACAATTATTTTATATGACATCTACAATTTAGTACATATATTTATTAAGGTGAATGTACAAAACTTTTATGTTGTGTTCACCAAAATTGTTGTTTCGATACAAAAATTTCGTGTAAAAGTCAACCTTTAATAACAGTTTTTGAAAAAAGATTTTTTGTGACATTTTTTAAAAGTGTTTTCAATTCCTGGATCAATTTTTTATCTAAAACGAATTTTAATATTTCAAATATGTACGTAATATTTTTTATTTTTAAACGCAACCTTAAAAAAAGGAGTAATTGATTCACATGGTGATTAATATTAAATGTTCATCACTTTATAATTGCACACAATTATTTTATAGAGTATTTATTTGTCAATTTAATATTTTCATGGAGCATGCATTTTGATAGCCACTCTGTACATTTTGTAATTTTAGTATACAAGAAGCAACGACAACTCGGCGTTGTAATTATAAATGTAAATTGACGCATAATTATTTTTTTTAATGGCATATAATTACCGGTAGACAGCAAAATGCTTAATTTATTTAAAAGATTTCACCCAGGAATGAATACAACAAATTATAGATACTTTGCACATATTATCAATGCATATATCTAATTAATTTTTCAAATTTCAAATGCGTTTTGCAACTCCCGATTTTCATTTTTTAATTCGATTCCTAGAACAAACACGAAAATATCACCAAACTTCTGTAACAAAATACGTAAATTATACAATACAGTCGAAGAAAAAGGGTCAGAAGAGGAGTAAGAAGAACAAGATGATAATAGTATCAAAGATAGTAAATTTTATTTAAAAATGGATTCTATAAACTAAAATAGATACCCAACTATTTCTACTGTTTATTTTTTGGTTTCTTATGATAATGTTCGAGTATTCTATCTGCCTCCCTGTATCCAGTTTCTATAGCTCCATGAACTGTACTATGATGAAAAACATTTGTAGCTTCACCAGCAAACTGAACAAGTGGCTCTCCTTTGGAATTCAATATCGGCTTCTGCAATTCTATGATATCGTCTGCAGTTGAATTGATCGAAGCAAATGAGTACGTTCCTCGGAAATGGGGGTTGGAAACCCAAGAAGATCTATAAAATTATGCACATTAATATTTTATATTACCAGCACCAAACAAATATTACTCTTGCTTGAACCATATTTATCCTTAGAAAACATAGACCAGGATTTAATTTTTCGACAACTATAGTTTTTAAAAGAAACTTTAAGTACAATTCTCTGAAGAGTTATAGCTCATTTAGCTAGTTAGTACCAAATATATTCGCATTTTGATCACAGTCTATACTTATACCTCTCGGTTACAATTTAGTGAGTACTATTCTGAGTTAAAGCGTTCCTCTTCATCATGCTACACAAATTTATTTCAGAGGTACAGTCGGATAAATTCGGCAATCTGGCAACCCTACTTGTATGAATTAGCCGGGCCTGCGCAACACAAATTTGTCCAGAATCTGTTAGTTTTTCCTATTGTTAAAATCTTTGTCCGTTTTTACACTTTGTGGTCACAAAATTTATACCGCGTATTAAAAATTAAAGCCAGTAAACGGACGTGCTATGTTTTATTATGAGTTTCGTTATGGTTGAACATAAAACCAATGCATAGAACTTTCAATTTTTAAATTTGGTAGTAAAGTTCTGGTTGCTGTACCTTAACATAATGATGCTGATCTTATTACGTGGATCTACTTCTACAAACCAGAAACAAAGCTGCAATCGACAGTTTGGATGTTTCAAAATCAACTTTTGCCAACAAAAATTGTGCGATCAAGTAGCACATCGAAGAAAATGATTACATGTTTGGTACCAAAGCTGATCACATGGCTACATTTGCTTTAGAAAGAACAGTTTTCTGCTACAATAATTAGTATTTTGTTCTTAGTCAAATTTGATAGGTGTAACTCACAGTAACGATTTTGTTTAAATTGCAGAAATCACTTAAATAAATTGAATTACAACTCTTAACTATAGTTTTGTTAGTTACAGTTTGAGTTAAATCTCTTAATTGTTTGAATTCAGAGCCTTATCACAACATTTAGTTAAATATAATTGACAGTTATCTTTCTAAAATAGTCTTTCAGTTGAATCTCTATCAAATATAAGTCAGACCTATAATTTAGCTCTTAGATGAAGTTCTTAACCTTAAAAATCATTCAGTGCAGGTATTTTCAGATCCCAAGCGAGAATAATAATAGTTCTGAACACTTACCAAAAACAAAACTATTCTCTAAAAAGTTGTCATATACCTTACAATCCTTTTTGGTTCAGGTACGTAATACAAATGTCCTAGAAATAGATTAATGGTATAAAGGATGCCATCTTTTAATATTTTTTCATCCATTTTTTCTATTAGCGGTACCATTTCACCCGTGAACCATACTAACAATACATTTGAATCCTGCATGGCAAGTATACTATAATGTTCAACGATCCAAGATTCTCCATTCTGAAAAAAAGAGAAAGTTATATTTCATTTAGACTTTTTAAATAAAAATATTACCCTGTTTCGAGGTCCATAGGGAAAATTTTCCCTAGAAGTACGTTTGTCTGAATCGGTCCAAATGAAATTAAATCCAGATAAATCCCCCCACCATTTCCGTTCGAAAGATAGAAAAACTTTGAGTACCCCTCCGAATCCAATATTTTTGATAGATCTAATTTTCTCATGGGGAAGTTGGGGTTGAAATATATTTTTCGCACTTGCTTTTAGCACTCCCACCGATGTTGTGACTATAACATGTTTTGCAGTGTATTCTGTGTTATCGGAACATAATATTTTCACTGGTGTGGAACCAAAATCGTTGGTATCGTACATAATTTTTGTAACTTCTTTGTTTAATAATAATTTATCGTCTATAGGTAACTGCTCTTTGGGATTGGGGTACTTTTTCATTAATATATCCAAAATAGTGCTGTATCCAGTTTTCCATCCTAACATATGATCCCCTGGACAATCTAGGTATTCGGTGTTGGTACCTACGTCATCCAATGAAAAAGCACCTTCCAAACTCAAAGAACCATGTATCAAAATATGCATTGACCATTGGGCGTATTTTAGGTGTACTTTATTATTCCGGTATTTTTTATTGATTATTTCGTTGTACCTAAAAATTTTACCAAGTAAACTGTGCCCTTTACCAATTGAAGTCTTCTCTCAAATATAAGATTATGAAGAAACTTCTTGCTAAATTTGGAAGCATAAAGGTTTGTAGTTATAGCAAACGAAGTGTATATTTTTCTTGCTAACAGAAAAGAAGAAAATAATCTAGCTCATCCGACTTTCTTCTTAAAGCAATGAGATTTGCAAACCACCTAGAAAAGATTTTCCAACCACTTGAGCAATTTCATTTTAATAAACGTTTTCAATGTAATCAGAAAATAGAACATAGTTCTCCCAAAGAAGTTGATTTCGAAATACAAAAACATCAATCCGAAGAAAGCTGACAAATCTCTTTGTTGCCTGTCATGTTGAACCTTTTTGAGAAACGTTTATTTATAAGAATACAATCAATAATAGAATAGAGTTAATTCCAATTCATCAGTTTCAGTTTAGAAATAAACACTCCATCATAGATCAAGTACATAGACTCACCAATATAATTGAAAAGTCACTAGAAAAAAAGAGCATCAGTGCTATCATTTTTTCTTATTGTTGCACAAACCTTCGATAAGATCTAACACGAAGGCCTAAACCTCAAGATGAAACTATTTTCTTCCAAGACAATATTCAGATATCATTCGATCATATACTTTGAATAGATACTTTTGGATCAATCAAGAAGAATCTTAGATAATAATCATATTACCACCATTGCTGTCCTTACTGCTATCTTAACAGTAGGGAGCCACAATGAAGAAGTTGCCAATAATCAGCAAGCAGCAGTAAATCGTATAAACCATTGGACAAAAAAAATGAAAGATCAAACTCAATGAGATAAAATGTGTCCAGGCAACTTTACGAATAAAAAAATAAACTTAATGTTATTGTATATTTAGAACTGTGAATGTCATATATATTTATAACAGCTGCATAACTAAGTCTATCTTTATTAATAGCTCATGAATAACTCATATTCATCAATGCCATTATTTAAGATTTTTTTGTTTACTACAATTTGGACAGTTTTTTATGATTACTTGAACACAAAACACAAATTGGATTATTTTTTTCTGAGCATTTATTATTATCATGATCTTTGTCCCAAAATTTACATCAAATTTTTTTCTTGTAAAGGTTACAAGTATGTCAATAGCGTAGGCAATTTAAACACTGTATAACTCTAGAAATATATTTTCCGACATTACTACTTGATTAGAAATTATTTGTTTACTAAAAGAAATTATATTGGTTGAGATTAATTTTCTATTTGTACATTCTTATTACACCATGAACTTTTATTTTTGTCCCGAATTTACAGTCGATAATATTTTTTACCGTAAGATTTACCTTAACATGGCTAAATAAATATTATAGTCCTGTTTGTTTAAAATATCCGAATTAACGAATTTATTTGCATCATTAAATGCATTTAATTCAATTTTTACTTTATTTTTGCCTACCATGGATATATTTACAATTTTATTCTGAATATCGGTTTCGAAATTTAAAATTAATGTGGCTGTGGTAATTGTGTGCAATTTTACAATTTTACTTATTTTGTTTTCGACAAAAAGAAATATGGGCCATTATCTCCAAATGAATAATTATTTTCCCTATTATTTTGATTTACCGATGTTTTTTTAACACTGACTTTAATAATTCATGTTGATTGATGGAATTGTCGAATCCTCACTGGTTATCGTTTCGTATTATCTATTTTTTCCTATTTCTGGAGAAATATCCTTAATATTTATTCCCATTTTGTATCGAAAATAGACTAATTTTTATTTTAATAACTAGCTGGAATCAGGAGCACGATTTAATTTCGGTTATTACTCTTTGAATGTTAACCTAGAGGTATGAAAGTTAACTTTTTTTAGATTTACAGCTCTCTTCGTAATAGTTTGTCGATTTATACTTAAATCAAATTCAGGCGGCCAGTCGTCAAAACAAATGATCTAGAGGTTCTCTACTTCCTGCTAATCAAGGATCAAGCGATGAGCGTAGCGAAAATTCGTAACAGGAACGTCATTAAATTTATTATATGGACTTCTAAAATTGTGTTTACAGTATATCAAAATATAGAGCAAATACTTAATGCGACCCTGCATAATGCGTCGATTAAATTTGACAGACATATACCATTGTTTTAAAATGGCGGAAAATATATTTAGTTGTCATTAGTAGAACGGTCCTCTCGGTTGCGTAGAGAGCCACCAAAAGAAGAAAAATTTCAAGTTGTAATAGCAGATATATTTTTCAACAGTGCTCCTGAGAACTTCACAAAGCATTCCAAACTACACATGATAATGGTAATGTATTTATTCAACCAATTTTCCTAAATATCTGTCTTATCCATAGTAGCTGCTTCTAAAGGCAGCCAAATCACGGTAAACTATCGTTATCACAAAGAGAAATCTAAATATTTTTTGACAAGACAAAATTTTTATAAAGATTTTATAATAATTTTTGTAACTGTGCCTTAAAATATTTTCGATTCTTCTCCTTGA
This sequence comes from Hermaeophaga mercurialis, assembly GCA_951812935.1. Lineage (NCBI taxonomy): Eukaryota > Metazoa > Arthropoda > Insecta > Coleoptera > Chrysomelidae > Hermaeophaga > Hermaeophaga mercurialis. Next base: position 8,168,577 of record OX638363.1, on the reverse strand, counting down.
AATGTAATGTTAATAACAGCATTATGTAAAGCTCTAAAATAAAAACGCAGGTTTTATAGTAATATTGGTAGATGACAATTAACTCATCTGTCACAGATAAGACAGGGCCAGTATTGTATACATACTTGTTTTGGTCTTGTTTATTGAGATTCTGACGTATCCGCCATTTTTCCAGCTTCCCGGAATTATCATTGAAGCCTTTATTGGGATAATTGTCTCTGCTTTTATAGCACTTGGAATTTTTACCGTGTTTCGGCTGCTTTCAGAAGCAGCTGCTATAGATGTGACAAAATATTAGCAAAATTAATCGAAGACAATATTTTGACAATTTATTTGCATTTTGGAGTGCTTTATGACGGACTCAGGAGCATTGCTTAAATTCATATCGGCTATTACAACTTGAAAGATTTTCTTCTTTTGGTGGCTCTCTACGCAACCGAGAGGATCGATCTACTAATGACAATGAATATGTAAGAAGCTTATGCTGGAGTTATATTTTCGAGATCATAATACCAAGAAAGAGTTACTAAGAGCAACAACTGCAGGAGCTCCATTAGAGTACTATTTTGGACCAGAAGAAAAGCTCATTGGAAAACTATCCTTGCAAATTGAATCTCAAAAATACACCATATTTCAAATGAAGATTTTTGGTTTCTACCTATAGAATTAAATCCAGCTGATCTTCCACCTCAATGATGCTAACGTAGCAGTTCATCAAATCAAAATGATGACAGGGTTTCGATTAGCTGAAGAAGTCTTCACAGTTTTGGCCAAAACAGAAATTTTCAAGTGACGAAAATAATATGGACCTCGATGATGTTACCGTAACAGTTGATCAAAATGATGACAGGGTTTCGATTAGCACAAGAATTCTTCAGTTTTGGCGAGGACAGAAATTTTGTGACGAAGAAAATTATATTCAAGTTTTGTATTCACATTGTAACAATGTAATTAACTTTTTTTTTTAAATTGTTAAATATACTGAAAGCAGTTGATTGATGTTAAAATCATGATTCATTTATCATGTATAGTTTATCTCGAAAATAAAACTCCTAAATGAAATTTTAGTTTGAATTTATTAATTAAAGTAAATTAGGTATTGGAATCGAATGCCAGCAAGGGCGTGGATGTGTGTATATTTAAAATATAGTAAATCTTTGTGGCTGGCTGAAATGAGAGTACCTTGCGGGAAGGCCAATAAAAAAAATAAGTTGGACACCAACATTGAGACACGCCTTTTTAATAAATTTTATCAAAAAATTATCCTTATTTGAATCAAAAATAACATTTGAAAGGTTTAAAGATAGATTAGAGTTTTGGTTAGAATCCAACAATACTCTCAAAACTGAATTCTAATCAAATATCTGGGAATTTTGTTTACAGACATTGACCCCCTTTTTTTTCAAACCAATAGTATTTTTGTACCGTAGATTAAGTTGCAATTAGTTTGTTAGAATAAAATTCCTCATTGGTCAGCACTGACTAGATGGTTATTATTATAGATAAATACACCGTAACAAGAATTAACAAAAAAAACGACGTTCTTATGGTTAAAATCAGCCAGAAAAAGATTATAAGAAATGAAAATTTCTGCTGTAGTCAAAGATGTATTTCGTGATGGGGTTTCGTCCACACTTAATTTAAGTTAACTACTTCAGTCTTAAATCACTTAAATACCAAATCAAAATACTCCACTCGATGCGCGTTTCGTTAACTTTGTTATCATCATCAGGAAATGATTAAAAGTAATCTTTACCTAGGAAGTTAATTACTTAAAATATTCTTATATTTGGTCAAAAATGGAAAATCAGTCATCCCTGAGCAAATAATGGACTGTAATGGATAGGTCCCATTCCGCAACATAATAATTTAAAATGTAAGGTTTTCATCAAAATCTCTGAAAAATTACTAGTTACACTGGAAATGCTAGTACTAGAAAGTCAAACTAATTCATGATTCTGAAGGTCACTAGAAAGAATTACACGTTAAAACTAACTAGCCATCTAGCTTCGAGGTGTTGAAATTGAATTAATGTATTATTTGCCTTACTTGTTAGTCAGTAAAGTTCCAAAACTCTCTCTTGATGGCTGAAAATCTTCATCAAGCGCAAGATTTTCAATAATCTCAATGAGTTCCTTGGACAATTCGTAGGTAATGTTAGCTCTTGAAGAAACATAAATCTGTGTAGGGGTATCATCGTGTTGCAGTAACTCTAAAAGTTTCAGTCGATCCATTATTTCGTACACGACGTTATTCTTCTGCCCGTGGCACCATTCGGCGCCCATATCGACTCTCTTCCCATCTAAATTTATGGTATTAACTCTTCCTCCAATGCGTGGTTCAGCTTCTAGTAATAACAGATTTTCGTAGCCATTTTCTAGGAGTCTCGTTGCTGCAGCTATACCGGACGGTCCGGATCCAATTATAACCACTTTTTCTTGCACTGCGAAGCTGCTTATAATGTGCGCTAATATCGTTAAGACATTCATGGTTTGATGTTGATTTCTATTTGTAGAAAGTCGGCGTATTTTGAGAAAAGTAAAGTCGTTTGATAACCTTTACTGACTTTACCAATATCACATATTTAGTTTAATAAATCTATTAGAACGGTTACGGTGAACCTTGACACATTTGTACACTGGGAAACGTTTTGTTTTTATTAAATTCAAGTATCTTGAATTCATTGATTGCTAATTGTTTATTTGTTAAAGGAAATTACGAAACTTTGTTTAAGAATTAAATTATTGGATAACCTTTAGCTTTGACGATATCATAATAATCATTGATGAATAAAGAAAATCTAATAAATTATCTATTGGCCACTAGTATATGTGTATATATATTATGTTTTCTAAATATATATAAAAGCCTTTTTGAAATCATCTTCACCGATAATGATTATAATAAATGTAGAGATAATAGAGATAAGGAACAGGATAATAATAAAATAAGTATAGCAACATGGAACATAACATCACTGTCAGGAAAGGAATTAGAAATAGAGAAAATGGGCATAAAACTAAAAAGAATAAGTAAAACAAAAACAGCAGGAAATAGTGCATCGGAATAAACGAAAAGTACAGATTCTCCTACTTAAAAGTTCTTCATAAACAAAAAGCAATAGAAGGAATGGTAATAATAAAGGTATAATTAAAATCAAGAATTATCGTCGTCTATATGGAAATAAAAGAAAGGATATGGATTTATGAAAAGAAGAGAAAAAAACATGGAAAAAATTCATTCAAACTAAAGCGGAAGAAGACAAAGAAATATAACAAAGACAGCAGATAATTACAAAAAACACAGACAAAATAGCAAAAACAACATAGGAAGACTTTGGAACTGAATCGCAGGGTGACTACAAAATAAATAATATAAATATTGGAGGCTATTGGACGAAGATACGGGAAATGAAAGGAAATTACAGCAATAGAAGACCGAAGAAATCAAATACAGACAAACACAAAAGAAGTAACAAAAATTTAGAAAAAGTATTACACAGAGAAATTCGATAAAGCGAAATCGGAGAACGAACAGGAAACATATAAAGAAGAAAACATCTAACTGGAAAGTGTAGGAAGAAAAGAAATGCTGACACAATAAAACATAAAAAATAAGTAAAGCGAGGGGCGAAGGTATGTAATAATAAATATGTAAAAACGAGTAAGACAAGAAATTCCAAGAGACTGACAAACTAGCCTGTTTGTTCCTATTTACGAGAGCATGTAAATTGTAATAATTACAGAACATTATGCTTATTATCAATGTGCCTCAAAAACCTATACAAAGATAATGGAAAGAAGACTCCTAGAAATGGAAATGGAAAAGAAACAAATGGCATTGACACCCGAAAGACAGACAAACAATAACATACACATTCTAAGAAATTTAATAGAGAATTAATAGCGAGGAGAAATCGTATGGAAATGTTTGAAGAAAATGAAAGTTCCGAAAGCAATAATCCAAATAATTGAAAACGTTTACAAAATAGTAAAAAGAAGACTTCAAATAGCGAAAGAAAGATCGGATGAATTTGAATGGAAGAAAATAATTAAACAAGCTGATACTCTTAGTCTATATTAGTAATAATTGAACTAATGAGGAATACCAGATAGAGAACTGACCAACTAAAGACGATAATAGGACACCACAGTTTGAAATCGAAATGTATGCAAATTGACATAGTGCTATTAGAGGATTCAGAAAGAAAAATTGAAAAATTGCTAGACATATAGGTGGAAGAAATAGAAAATCTAAAATGCAATTTAACACAGACAAATAATAGCACAAAAATTACATGCAAAGACATAAAACTTGAGGTGGTGAGCACATATAAATAATTAGTATTAAGGATGACGACAAAATAGAATCAGAATTAGCAAACTGAGCAAAAAGGTTATATATGCAATAAATACAATTCTAGGAAAAAGGGAGCTAATCAAGAAAACGAAGCAAAGGGTGTATAACTCAACAATTGTATCGACAATAATATATGCCAATGAGAATTGGACAATACAGAAGAAACGTGATGGACGCAACGGACATGAGACATTTAAGGAAAATAGATTGAAGAACGAATAGAGTTAAGAGCGAAACAATACAAAAAGCGACTTAACAAATACCAATAATGAGAAAAATAACAATTGAATTGGTACAAGCACGTCATGAAAATAAAATAGTAGTAGAGAAGCATGTTAAAGCTAGAAGAAAACGAATGAATAACCCAAATCCCACACCAGAAAAGGAAGGGGAAAAATTAAAAAAGAATGTATCGTCTGAAAATGTTGAATATTTGAATTTTTTGTGTTCAATTTTTAAATCTCCAAAACATTGGTCATTTATTTCTGTTATCATAATCTTTGTCTTAGTCTTCGTGTTTATTTGATGTAGTTATTCTTTTTGTTGTTGTATATTTCTAAAATGTCTTAAGTGTTTTTCATTCTGTGTACATAAATAATTCAACATTGCAGGTTTATTTGGCACAGCTCGGTTTATAGTAGTTTATTTCCAAACTTTTCTATCTCCTTTCTTTCCTCTCCATTTGGAGAATAGTTCTATTCGGCGACCATAATTACACACTTTCATCTTGTTTTTAATCAACCACTCCTTTTTTTTTCACCTACGTTCTTTCAAATATATTCTTTAGTAAGATTAGGACATCTAAATTTAAGTCGTTTAGCTTCATCTGTACTCATGTAGATTAGAAAAGATTGTGAGACGATTTAATATTTTTTTTTAACTTTGTCAGTTTCTATTATATTCAATGAAGTAAAGTAATTGTATATTGCAAAATGTTTTGAATCCCATTAGAATAAGTATAATTGCAAAAACTTACTAATTATCGCTATTACGACCGCGTATATCATAATACAAACTAAATTAATCAATATAACTGTACAACGTGAGAAATATATTGACAATAAATTAATATTTGTTAACAATAAATGTCAGTAAGGTAGGTATTTAATTTATTTCACAATATTTCGAAATATATAATCAGAAATTACAGTAGAAAATAAATAAATAAATATTATATCCGTTCCTGTTTTTTTTATAATGGCCAACAGCTGCGTATAAATATTTAGTATCCCACGAGTGTCCATTATGAGGCCTAATTTTCAGTAAATTTTCTTACATATTTCCTGAATCATTGAATCATCATAATAGAGTAATATTATTTGCAGTAGAATAAATTATCGTAAACGATCACAAGCAAAACTATATATGTATTGGTTTTGTTCTTTGTTCTGCGAGAGAGCAGAAACAATCAAATCAACTGTTCCGTCCCGTTATATATTATCTAAAGAATAATAATAAGAACTGAACAAGGACGTTGTTTAGTCTTTATCAATCTAAGATCGGACTGTATAAATCAACGTCTAGAATTTTTTGATAGCTTGCGGATTTTGATAAGTCCCTAGATATACGCTCCATTATCATGGGCGTAGGTCTCGTAAAATTTATTTATTTAATATATTAGTACATTGCAGAAAATGTAGTATGTACCTTCAGGGCGTTAGATATTTGTGTGTATTTCGTATTCCTACTGTTTGATCTTTTGGTTTTCACAATATTTCGATCTCTCCAAATAGTGTAATGTTTTTCAACCAAAATTGAAATTTATGACTAGCAGGCAAATATTTGTTGTGACAACCACCATATATTCTTTCAACATAATTTCAGAACCTTGTTATTTTCAAAATGAGGAAACAAAAAGACTTGTCTTTTAAGCGTATAAGAACATGATTGCTGATATCGTAGAAATTAACAAAGAAGGTAGAAGGCAAATTTTAACATAAAAAATTTTAACGTGCGAAAAGTGTGTGATATGTATAGGAAAATAATACCTAAAAGATCTGCCTTTCGAGGCATTTTTAGCTAAGTATAGCATTCTAGTGTTAGACCATCCACCTTATTCGCCTGACCTGGCACCATGTGATTTTTATCTGTTCTTCAAAGTCAAATTTGCATTAAAAGGAATAATAACCGTTGGGGGAAATCATGAAGAAGCTTATACAAAAAGATTTCCTACATTGGAAAATGTCCGTGGAATATTGCGGGGATAGAGGAGGGGTGGATATTTAAAGGAAAAATAACTAAATATGTATACATTTAAATTAATAATAATAATTTATTTGATTAGTAGTTATAACTGCATTATTAACATAAGCACAATTTGGTGCATTGTAAGACGAGCGCGTCATACCGAGTCGGTAACAGCGTGAGTAACTTAATAGCGAAAATCCCAAGAAGCCAAACATTTTAACGAAGCAGGATTTAACTAAATTTTTTAAGAAGCTGACAATGAAAATTGGTTCTTTGTTGGTTACAGAAATAGCAAATATATGACAATGCCAGTTGGTATTAATACAATTGGTAGGATGCCAAAAAAAATGCTTCGTTTTTGAAATTACTAAATATGGCTGTACTGACCACTGCTTTAGAAGGTTATCAGTTTCACAAGTTGCAAGCTCAGGACTGGATCCATTAACAGTAAAAAATGGAGGCTAGAAAACAATACGGAAACTTAGAGATATATTGAAACCACCATATAAAATAAAAAATGAATAGCTAAAAAAATTCTAGAAAAAATATGCAAATGGATCTATTAAGTTAGTAGCCAAACTAGTAATTTGGAAATTATTAGAACTTCAACAGAACAGTCTTCGTCTGAAGGGAACTTGTTTAAATGCAAAAATGTTATTATCTATATTCATTGATTGTTTTCAGAAATTATTAATAAATAATTAAATTTTGGCTCTTATTTCAATAGTTAAATAATGAGTTCATTTTCTGACTCAGTTCGATAACAGTGTCTATCAAATTAGGCTTTTGTAGAGCACTAGCAGTACTAAAAGCAATGTAAATCAGTAATTTTCAAATAGCTGTCTAAGTGCTGATTCCCAGGAATTACTGTAGAAAAGGTAATCATATTAATATATTTTCTTTGCGCCAAAATCACGTAACAGTGGTTAAAAATATTTGGTTGTTCTCGAGTGTTTTTAATACAAAAATCAATCTTTTTGCTTAACATTTCGAAAATGCAAAAATCGTTACGAGCAATCTTAATTAAAATTAGATATTTTATGAGATTTGAATATACATGCCAAATAGCAGAGACCTTGGAATCAAGGAAGAAGAAGAAATGAATAATTTTGTTTAGTGGCATTAAAATTCTAGTTCACTCACTCTTCTTGTACACTTATTAGGAAAAAATATTTTTTATCTTTTTTTGTGTATATAATGCTGGTATTGAATGAAAGATATTACTTTGGATATTACGTTGTAGAGTTTAGTTACATTCGTATTTAACACTTGGTAGTTATGGACCAGTTGACAGGTATGACAGCGACCATATATATTATTATTTTTATTAGATATATGGCAGAATGTGCTTTTTCATTTACCGCTTGTTAATTTAATGTTTGAATATTATAAGAAATATTAAACAACTTAAATGAAAAATGTTGCTTTCATTAATCACACAACATTCTTGCTATTATAACAATAACATACATAAAGTCTATAATATTTACGATGTATAAACATATCGTAGTAACTTTATAGCAATTTTACAGCAAATTTGATTAATGTATTTTTATGTCGTTTTAATTGTTTAAGATTTTAAATGTCATAAAAAATTAAAAAGTGGAAAAATGATTAAAATAAAATCACATGACAAATTTTGTATAGATCATGTTATATTAATAACGAATAAAAATGTAGTTTAAAAACTATTTTTTTAAAATAGTATTTTTATTCTGCAAAGAATCTTCTTCTTCATTTTAGACTTCAAAATTAAGGCCTCAGCTACCGTGGCATTCGGCACAACCTGTAAAAAATAACACTTCTTTAAAATCAACCAATTTTTTTATTAAATTGTTATTGTATTTATTATTCTTTTTCAGAAATTAAATCCAAATTTAATATAATATAAAAATATTATTATTATATTTTCGGAATCTATTAGATTAATATCATCATATATTAGTATGCTATTATTGAGAAATTAAAAAATGAATTATTTGTCAGGTATGTCATATTAGTTTAAATATTTGTTGACGACGAGTATTTGTGTTAGAAAAGATTTCGAATATGTATCAAGAAATAATTGTAGCACTGTTCACACCCGTCGTGAAAAAATTCCTGTACTTGATAGGAAATATTGATTTAGTTGAAAACGCCAGAATAATATCCAGTATTTGCATTTTTACGTTAGTATGTATTTTAGCAGTTTCTTGTGTTCGGAGAAGAAGGAACGTTCCTGCTATCAATATTGGGAATGATCACCACCGTTGTTCCGATGTACTTTGTCCCATTTGCAGAAATAGGACGCTTTTCGAATTAAATGATGAAGTATATTGGGACGATACGGATACAGATTCCGAAATATAAACTCAGAGCATCTAAAGTTGAATGAAACTGCAAACAGAAGTGTACTCCGCAGAAGAAAACATTTTTTTTTTAATTTATAACTGTTTAGTATTTGAAAAAATAAATTAAATACTCAGAAGTTATTTTTTATTATTAACTTTATAAGTGCAAATCTATCTCCATTCAAGTCTTCTAAAACTTGGTACATAACAAAATAAAAGAAAAACATAGAAGAGAAAAATCGTTAATTTTCGACTTCAAATGTAAGGCCTCAACTACCAGGGCTATTCGGCATAACCTGCAAAAAATAACACTTCTTTAAAATCAACCAATATTTTTATTAAATTATTGTATTTATTACTGTTCATCAGAAATTAATTCCAAATTTAATATAATATAAAAATATATTTTTGGAATCTATTAGATTAATATCATCAAATCTTAGTATGCTATTATTGACAAATAAAAAAAATGAATTATTTGACAATATGTCAGATTAGTTTAAATATTTGCTGAGCCTTACTATTTGCATTAGAAAATATTTCGAATATGTATCAAGATATAATTGTAGTACTGTTCATACCCTTAGTGAAAAAATACCTTTGCTTGATAGAAAGTATTGTTTCAGCTGAAAACGCCAGAATAATTCCCTATATTTGCATTTTGATTATGTTATTATTTATTTTGGCAGTTTCTTATATTTGCAATATTCGAAGAAGAAGGAACGTTCCTGCTATCAGTATTCAGAATGATCACCACGGTTGTTCTGATATACTTTGTTCATTCTGCAGGAACAGGATAAACTTCGATTTAAATGATGAAACAGATTGGGACGATTCGGATACAGATTCCGAATTATCAACTCAGAGCATCTAAAGTTGAATGAAACTGCAAACAGAAGAGTACTCCGCAGAAGAAAACATTTTTTTAATTTATAACTGTTTAGTATTTGAAAAAATAAATTAAATATTCAAACGTTATTTTTTTTTATTAACTTTATACGTGCAAATCTATCTGCATTCAAGTCTTCTAAAAGTTGGTACATGACAAATTAAAGGAAAAAAATAGAAGAGAAAAAGCGTATATGTACAAACCCATTAAATTAAGAATTATTAGTCCACAAGTATCAGAATCACACGCATTATTTTAAAAAGCACAGAAATTATTAGAATTGTTCCGGTATATTTTATATACTGTTTATTGACGCTTTAAAAAACAAAACTGAATTAAAAGGATATGGATACAGCTTCTGAGTTGTCAACTCATAGTACTCCGTAGAAGAAAATATTTTTTTTATTTATAACTGTTTGGTATTTGAAAAAATAAATTAAATACCTTATTTTTTATTATTAACTTTATACGTGCAAATCTATCTCCATTCATGTCTTCTACACATCTAAAATCATTGTGACAATGTTAAAGAAGACATGTTTTCAATTATGTCTCGAGTTGTTTTTACTAATTAAAGTGTTTTATTTTAATTCATGTGATAAGGACTATTAAGATACTCATGCTGTTACCGACTCGGACTAACGCCCTCGTCTTGTAAGTTATCGTAAGCGTATGCTAATAATGGCCTTATCCCACTAATAAAGTAAATAACTATTATTGGCCCTTATATTTATCACTATTTTTCATATATTTTCCCTTTTAATTAATAAATATTTGTTAATTTGTTCATCTATTTTTGCTGAAGATATTTAATTTGATGCATTGACTCTTTTATCTCTTTTTCTTCTTCTAACCTTAGCTAATATTCTGTCATCTATATTCTTCCTCCCAGTACATCACAATATTATTCCTTTAAAATTACTACAGTTTCAATCAAAATATAGAGCCATATTTGTGATTATTTTTACGTTTAGGTTGCCCATCATCTACTTCCATGTGTTTTGTACTTTGGATGACATGCCAGCAAACCCATCAACTAACTTATATCATTTGAACCAGAAGCTGAAAGTTATTTATATGGGAGCCTAAACTTGATCCATTAGTGGCCGAACGTTTGTGATTGATACACATTCATTATATTCAGTTTAAAATTGTTGCCTTTGTATGGCTAAACGTTTTTTTTTTTTTACTATATTCCAACGTGTCGGTCTTAATTCGTGAACGTGTGTCATTTTATTATTATTTATTACAGCCCAATTATTATCATTACGAAATACTCTGCAATTATTCGAGAGTTCTTTTAGAAAAAAAAAACAGTTCCTAATCATTTTCAGTAACAGGTTTAGAAAATTTTTATAGGTATATTTTTTGTTAAAATAACTGTAGTTGGTCTGAAAGAAATACGTCAGGAAAGGCATAAATCTTTATATCAAATAGAGCTGATTTGGTTGATCTCAAAACACCGTACAAATAGAGGCCAATAGTCAACTATTTTCAAGATCCAGGGTTTTTTTTGGAAATAATAACAGGTAACAAAAAATTTCTTCTTGAAATGCATTTAATATAGTTACGATAGTATGGAGAGGGATTTAACTAAATAACGCCCCGTATTTAGAACTTATTTTTAATTTAATATTTTAACATTCACTGTTTATTTAATATTACAAGAGCCAAACTTTTGGACCAAGGTCGCGATCGGATAACAAATAAACATTTTTGTTAGAATCATCAAAATTAATAAAAATTGGGGTCTTCTTGGTTGGGGAAATAAAAAGAGATTGAAAAGTCAAATTTGGGTTCTCGAATGATCGAGAAGTTAATAGTGCCTACCGCCTACCCCTGCGATTAAATATATTATTTGTTTAAAGATATAAGTTGCCCTTATATTTTCTAAGAGTTGTTTTTATTCATAGATAAATAAAATGTTATTGTTTCACACATCCTCTTTAATTTTCAATAACCAACTTATGTAGTGTGTTAAACCCACCTGAATATTTAGATTTTTTCATAAATTTATTGATAGAAAACAACCCAATACGTGACAATATTAAGCTTTAATTCTTTTGGTCTATAAAACTTTTTTCTGTTTTCTCTTTGATACTTCTCCGAAACTTGGAATATGAGAAGTATAAGCGGTAGAGAAATCAGACTAGCAGAAGAATTTGAAATCTTTATATTTTAATATTTAAAAAATAGAAAGGAAATGGAACAACTGCTTTGAAGAAAATGTATAGTGGTATAGAAATAAATAGATTATAAGAAGCCGGCTTAGGCTGTATAATTAACAAGAAAATAAAAAAGAGTAAAATAACAGAAACTTCATAACAGATATCAAAGTTAAAAGAGGAGCAGAAATAGGCAGTGATGAGGATCTTGTAATTGCAAAAATAAAACGATATATAAACGAACACAGCCAGCAGAAAGTTACAAAAAGATAAGAACATATACACTCAACGAAGAAGAAATAAGCAGAAAATACGAGCACGAAATGAAGTACTTAATAGAAATTAGAACAGGAAATTTTGAACATCTGAATGTGAACTGCAGCTGGAATTTGTTTAAAGACATAGTATTAAAAGCAACCAACGAAATATGTGGAACAAGTTAAATAAAAAATACAAGAAAATAAATCTCATGGTGATCAGACGAATTGAACAAGAAAATAAGGCTAAAAAAAAAATCTAATAAAATTCTCTAACCACAAGAACAACTGAAAAGTATGAAGTGTATAAAAAACAAAGAAACAAGGTAAAAGGAGACCAAAAGTAAATTCTGGAAAAGCTTCGGTGAGAAAATGGAGAAAGACACTAAAAGCAACCAGAAACTATTCTACAAGGATCTGCAAACCTGAGAAATTACAAAACAAATATAACAACAAAAATTAAAAGTAAAGAAGGGCAGATGTTAACTGATGAAAAACAAACAATGGACAGGAGGAATGAATATTCTTGCAATTTACTAAATGAGGGATATAACACAGAAAACAGAACCAGATTTAAACCAACCTAGAAAAGAACGATATATTCTAGAAGTTATCACAGAGCAACAGTTTAACAAAGTAGTGAATTCAATAAACAAAAGCAACACGCGTGGACACAATAAATTAACGATGGAAATCAGGACGTGAAGGAAAAGAACTACTGTAGAATTTATTTAATAAAATCTGGAGAGAAGAAAGAAAACCAACAGACTGGGAAATTGGAATTATAATCCCAATGTTTAAAAAAGACGACAATACAAATTGACGAAATTACGGAAAATTATTAAGTAGCGCACAAAAACTATACGAAAAATCCTCAACAATAGATTAATGGAAGAAATAGAACCTGCATTATTAGAAGATAAAATGGATTTAGAAGAGCGGTGAGCATACAAGACCATAAACAAATAATAGAAAAAAGAAGTTTTAATTTGGCTTTTATAGATTTTGAAAAAGCTTTTGATAGGGTGCGTAGAAAGAAGATATGTTAATTGATAATAAATTAATAAGAAATATATAAAATTCATAAAAGAAGACATAATTGCGTAGCACACAAGTAGGAGGATTAAACCCAACGCTCTTTATACTGTTTATGGACGAAACAAAAGTAATGGCAATAAGTGAAGGAAAAGGAAGAATGAATATTCTGATAGAAAATATCAAAAAAGAGCAAATCTACGAATTCCAATACCAAGGTGTAATATTAGAAGAAAATAGAAACTTAGATATAGAAATTAACAGAAGGATCGATAAAGGGATTAAATTTTACTAGAATAGAAGTTTCATTAATACGAGGAAAATAACAGAGAAGACAAAAATCAGCGTTTTCAAACTGTGTAAAAACTAATGTTGTCGTCTGGATGTGGGAGATGGGTCTGAAACGATCGAAGAAGGGCAGGATTCAAGGAACAGAAATAAAATACTTTAGAAGAGTGAAAGGGGTTACTAGAAGAGATTAAGTAGGGAATGAGGAAATAAAAAGTGAGTTGCAAATAGAATCTACACTGGAGTTCTTAAAAAAAAGGCAATTAGGATAGTGGAGACACCTGAAAAGGATGAAAAAGTCAAGAAAAGTGAAACAAATATGGTAGTCTAAGATGGATGCAAAAAGGAGAACGAGAACACCAAATCAAACATGGGACAATGTTCTAGGAAAAAAATAGCCAATTTTTCAAGCTCTACTTGACTATTAAATAAAAGCTGCATATGTCACAATAATAAAATTTGATTTGTGTTTTCATAAAATCATTCATGACATTAAGTGAACTTATATATTAAAAAATTGGCCACAATCCCTCTGAAAGTCATTAACCTTTGACGTTTGTGCCATTTTTCTTCTTAAGTTGATCCGAAAGAATCGTACAGATCATCGAGTTGACGTAACTATAACATAAGTGCGATTTTGCATAGTCTCCTACTCAAAGCGAGGATATATTTGTTTTGCGCAAAGTGGAATCAAACGAAACTCGGGCTTTGAGTCATTGTTTGCTATTTATCTGTTTATTTCGCATGATGAATGGCACCATTGTGATGAAATGGGACTGAGGTGATCCTTAACACCGGGAAAGAGGCTTGCCAACTTGTCAACGCAGCGGCGCGCTGCAATTTTTCAAATTATGGTTGAATGGATAAAGTTAATTAAAGATTTTTCCGTGATTATAAAAGTTGTTAATACATTGGATGTAATTCCTAAGTATAGATGACATTACTATGTATATTTTTGTTGGGAATATAAATGAATATTGTAGTTACAAATATTATTTATTCTAAATTGAAAGTAAAAAATAAATACTCTTATTAGTAAGTGTTTAGTATCGATTCTTTTTTTTTGTATTTATTCGAAAATTTCTACAAAAACATACCATTTTCAGGCCGCTTTGAAATATTTTGTCGTTGGACTTTCAGTTTTCGTGTATGTTACTTTAAATTTAATTCAATGAAATTTTCTCTTAGAGTGTACTTCATGAAATGCACGCTGCAACACACAGGAAGAAAATGAGCTCCCGTCTGATTTCGGCCGATTTGTCCACGCGCATCTTGAGATCAGAGACATTCCTGCAAATGATGAGCTGTATTACTTTAATATCGTAACTTTAAAGTTACCGAGTTACTATTTTACACAAACTTTGGCATAAATAAAAAGCTGCAAAATGCCGAAGAAACAGAAGTACCCGAAGATCCATAAATGTACTTATTATTAGCCCAAGTTTAATATTTTATGGAATTCAAAACACTCTATTTTAACTGAGTAACTGTTGCTTCTTTAATTTTATTTCCTACGTTTAATTCTGAAGATTAATTTTTACAACAAAATTTTATTCCTAAAACGATTTTAAGATAGCTACTAACAATGTCAATAAATATGACCACTAAAGAACAAATTTGTAATTAATTATTATATGTAAATTAACGAATCTGATCTTCTTAAAAATTCTCATCTCCAGCTTCTTTCCTTCTGATTTAATTATGGAAATGGTCTAATAGTTCGGGAATACGACCAGGAAGTATTTTGAGGTCAGTTTTATAACTACCACAGACCAAAGAAATTCCTAAACTGTCTGAGAAGACCAGGAAAACGCACCTAGAAAATGACGATTAATAAAATTAATATTTCCACAAACCAATAGCGTATTTTATTAGATTATTATATCAGACTAAATAAATTGAACCTTCTACTTTAAATTTTATAATTACAATAAAATTTCAAAATTAGTTAATTTTAATGTACTAAAATGAGAAATTCCAAACGAACTTTTTTTATAAATACTAATAACGGTTATTTACAATTAATTTGCACACATAACACTCTGAAGAACATTTTTCTTTCATTGCAAAAGTTGTTAATACATTAATTTACAGTTTTGTTAGGAAAAAGAAAATAATGAAACATTGTAGTCTTATTGAAGGATAAAAGTAAATTTTAACTTAAAAAATAAATATTCTCATTATGAAAAAGTACTTCGAATCAAATAAATTATACTTGTATATAGATAATACTTATTAACAATTTCAATCAAAATTTCGCTCATCACTCTTTAAATATATTTCACACCAAATCATCCTTTTTTATTTTCCTTATATTCCATTTAATGTTTTAAAAGTTTTATACTTTATTATGGATTTACAAGTTATACAGAGCTTTTTAACAAGAATTTGTTGTGAAATGTAAGATAAACTTCGTCTCCATTTGCATAAAATTTTTTGTGAGCCACTCTATGGAAATTACTGAGACATATCCTAGATATTATTTGAATTGCTCTAAATCCGTCCGTGGATCTTTAATGGATGTCTCTGTATCTGTGGTTATTTTGAGGTTAAATTGATATCCATAAGACGTCTCTTTGATATTTCTTAACAATTCGTCAAAATAGTATAAAAAATTGGTAAATAAGATGTTATGGGTGTAAATTCTTGAATTTTTAGGGTTATATTTGATAGAGTATATTCTTCTATTACTTGTAGTCGTTAATTTTGATGTAATAGAATAAAGAATATGCCTTCTAGTAAACCGTCAGTATGCCTCTGTGCAAATACAGGGCGAGATCTAACTTGTTTTGAAAAGTATTCAATAAAATGCAATCATAGGCGTGTGATTTATGAACTGTAATGTACCAGATCGCATATCAGATCGACTAATATTAATAGTAATATTAATAAATGTGACGGTATCGGCACGTAGCATAGACAACATTTCAAAGTCACAAATAAATTTCAAGGAACAAGATCATACATATCTTAAGTGTGGTAAGCGTTACGTGAATCAGGGAAACAAAAAATCTATACTTCGAGGAACTTAACTTTATTCATTAAAAAAACTGGCTACTTTAAATTTTAATACTGTTTTACTCCCATATTATGAAGCCAAAATTTTATTAACATCCATTAATTCTATTTTAAAAGATTGAATGGAAAAATGTATTACAAAAGAAGTAGAAGTAGATGTAAAAATAAGAATGGCAAGGGGAATTATAGAAAAGATATACGTAATTAAAACAGAAAGCTTTAAAGAAAAAATTTACATAGTGAGTAATAAAGCAGGTTACGAAACTTTCCGGAAAAATATTTATAGATTCCGAAATTACAAAAAAGGGGCAGACATACAAAAACAAATATCCAACATCACTGTACAAGAAAGGGAAAAAGGTTAACAATAAAAACTAAATACAAGAAATTAATAGTAAATGGCAAACACTAGAAATTGAACGATATCAAGCATCAACTAAGGGGAGAAAATTAGTCAAAAAAACCAGATGTACAGGGTAAACATACCAAGATAAAGACCAGGCTACGAAAAACGAACCAAATATTTAAGTCAAAAAATAAGTACAACACACTTGAGAAGCGAGAACCAGAAAACCAGCCAAAACTGAAAAATAAAAAAATAAAGAACATGGAACGTACTGTCAAAGTACAAAGGAAAAGAGCTGATAAATTTAGTTAAGAAACATATATTATAGTTGCAAGGAACAAAACAAAAAGAAAATTTCACAACGAAGGTAGAAGAGTATGTATATTTTAACAGTAACAACAATAATAATAGTAATAATAATAATTGCTATTTAGGAAGAGATTTCCTAATTACCAAACAGATATACAAACTGTAATAGAATTCAAAGTAATTTCAGAAAGAATTTGTAAAAGTCGGCAACAAGGTAAATAATAGAAGATCAGAATTTTTAACAAACACTCATTAATGGAAAATAAAGAAATTTAAGAAAAGAGTGAATTGTATGAAGATATATCGAACGAACTGGTAAGACCCCAAAATATGATATTAAAAAAAATAGTCGGTAAAATGAAAATGTACAGAAATGTAAACAATGATAAAAGCAGACACGTTGATAACAAGGAAAATGAAAAATCTTAATAGAATTTGCTTCAAAACGTTCCATGAAGATAACTAGTACCAGCTTTGAAAATAAGAATAATACAAAAAACCTGAATTTCAAAGGACGGAAAGACAATAATCGACTAATAGAAGCAAAACAGCAAAAACTTGTAAATAATATTAGAAGCTAGAAAGGAGCCAATGCTAACATCGACCACTTTCTCGTTATAGCGCACATAAAACATGTAATTTATTCTTCTAAATTACAAGAAAGATTTTACCTAAAAATTAAATCTACGAGTATATCTAAGCCATAAGGGCTTACGTAATGCACACTTTGTTTGTTTTAATTACAACTGTTAAGTTCATGTGGTAGGACCAGGAGCCTGAATGTCTTCAAGCGCCATACTTCTTTTGAGTTTGAGGTTTAATGCGAGATAATTTAGATATGTACTTAGCTTTTTTCGGATTTCTTTTATGACTGATCCCATTTTGAGATCTCTGTTGCTGATCTGGATGGGAATGTTTCACTATATGATAATCCTTGTTTGGAATCGTTGAATTATTTCTAAATTGGAGTGACGAGCACACACAACTAGATTCCGTATGACCAAAAAGACATGTGGATAACCTTGTTGAGAAGCAAATTGTTGTCAAGTGAAAATAAGGATGTGCGTCCAAGTACCAGTGCATATTTCTTAGTGTAACTAAGACCCAGTTGTTTTCTTTTAGTCCATATGTGTTTACGCTAAGTAAGTCTTCGATCAAGGTGCATTCCTAAGTATTTGACTTCGTCAGCTTGGAGTATTTGACGAGTGTTTAAGTACACAGGGGATACAAGCCTACTGGTAAAGGCTACATGTTTAAATTTGTTTTCATTGATACCAATTTGCCATTATGTTACCCATGATTGAACTTAGTCTAAGTGTAATTGAAGCTATAACTGAAGGTGAATATGGTTGTGGTATCAGCAAAAGTATCAATCATGGAATGTGTCGTTGTTGGTATATCGCCAGTGTGGAAAATGTATAGTATCGGCCTCAATACGCTTTTTTGGGGTATTCCGTCTTTAACTGGATGGAATAAGGTCTTTTTTTATGTTAATTATAGAAATATCTGTCTGAGATATAACATTTTAATACTACATAGTAATTGTGTGATGGTGTGGTTTTTATTTTGAATAATAGTTTTTCGGTCCACACCTTTTCGAGCACTACCATTATTGGTTCCAGATCGTTGTTAATTTTGGTGACTACTCAACGAACCTCTTCGATGGTGGAATGCTTGAAACGAAACCCAAACTGGTGGTAGGAATTAGGTTGTCTCTAGCTAATAGTGGTTTAACCACTTTATTGAGATTTGCAAAACACTTTAGATGGAATAAGCCGAAAGCTAATTGGTCTATTTACTGACGTTACTTCTAGAGTTGCCAGCTTTATGACTTGGCTACCTTCCACTGGTGAAAATTAGAATGAACTGAGGTGGAGGCAATAGTAATTATTTTAGTATCTAGCGATTAGATAGTAACCCTGGGCTACTTAGGGTTTAGATCATTGGCAATAGTTGATGAGGTTTCACTCAGTTTGAAATTGAGAATTGGTAAACTCATTTGAAAGTGATATCTTCTGCTACAACAGTTATCTTAGGCGTAAGTACAAGTAATCGGCGAACTTAGACCTTTTTGTGATTAGTTCTTGGCCATTCACCATTTGTTTTTCTATTTAGATAAGAAGTAAGTTGGGGTAGTTTTAATTTTTTAGTGGCACTCCATAATGAATAATCTGTTGCTTAGGATGAATCTAGTTGAGCAAGATAATACCGAAATGACTGGTTTTACATATTAGTTAGAAGAATGTTAACTTAAAAAATAAGGTATTTAATTTATTTTTTCAAATACTAAACAGTTATAAATAAAAAAACATGTTTTCTTCTACGGAGTACTCTGAGTTGACAACTCAGAAGCTGTATCCGTATCCTTTTAATACAGTTTTGTTTTTTAAAGCGTCAATAAACAGTATACAGGGTGTTACTATATTCGACCGACAACGCTTTACCCCAGAGAGCTCTCGTTAATTGATGAATTTTGATATGGGAACATAAACCCTTAAAGGGCTTAGTTTCCGAGATACAGGGTGTTAAAAGTTTGAAATCAAAATTAAAAATTTGTCATAAATCAGAAACGCCTCCAAATATTTTTTTCAAATTTGGTGACCAATATGCTCTTTAAGAAAGTAATAATTTGACATAAACTGACTTTTGAAAAATTTAACCAGTGGCGCGCTATCAGGGTTTGTGGCAACTTTTATCCCCCCTATCTTTTACGCCACTGGAACAAATATTTTTTTTTAATTTTTTTTAATTTTCTGTTCATTTTTAGGTATAAAAGTAATAACCTTTTATGGAGCTAAAATGAACGGTGTTGTAGATATTTGATTCTGAACAAAAGTCTGCAAGTACTTAGATAATTTGTAACTAATAAATATTTCTAAATTCTCAATCGTCGAATTCAACATCATTCTACATTTGGAAGTATTGAAAGAAGACTGAGAGAAACTGGAAACTTGTTAATTAATAGAAATAATGCTGGAAAGCCACGAACAACAAGGACTGTGCGTCTGGAAGAGGCAATATTAAATAATATTTCTGTAAGGCCATCTTTAAGTACTCGAACTCTAGGCCATGCATTAAGAGTGGACAATAATACTGTATGGAAAGTTTTAAAAGAACAAATATTGCGTCCTTACAAATTCACCAGGGTTCAAGCATTAGAACCTAGAGATTTTCCGGTACGTATGGAATTTTCAAACTGGTATGTACAAAAGTGTCGTGAAAATCGAAATTTCCCAAATTATTTATTGTATACAGACGAGGCCAAATTTACCAGGGAAGGCATTTTTAATTCCAGAAACAGTCACGTTTGGGATGAAGAAAATCCACACTCTGTTCGTGAACGTGGATTTCAGCATAAATTTTCGGTGAATGTGTGGGTGGGTATGGTTGGGGATTGTTTAATCGGGCCTTACCTTTTTCCAAATAAATTAAATGGAGATATTTATACGCGGTTTCTGGAAGAAGTGTTAGATGAATTGTTGGAAAATGTACCGTTAAATATTAGACAACACATGTGGTTTCAGCACGATGGGGCATCTGTTCATTTTGCTGCAAGTGCTAGAAATTTCCTAAACAGACGATTTAGAGAAAAATGGATTGGTCGGGGTGGACCCCAATGTTGGCCTCCAAGGTCACCCGACTTAAACCCTATCGATTTTTTTATCTGGGGCTACATGAAGTCCTTAGTGTACGAAACCATCGTTGAAACTGAAGAAGATCTAATAGCGAGAATTCAAGCTGCGACAGAACTCATTCAGTCCAATCCGGAGTTATTCTCAAAAACACGTTTTTCAATGAGAAAACGGTGTAGAACGTGCTTACAAGTAAACGGCCGACAGTTTGAACAACTATTGAAATTTTGTCAATTTTGTTATTGTTGTATCTAATACATTTGTTTGAATTTAATTTTGATAGCTTTTGCGTTATTGTGATTTTTACTTTTATCAAGTTCTCAGAAAATCTCAGAAATAGCATGTATTCTTTTTTCAACTAACGCCTAACGCTTAGTTATTATTCGAAATCGAATTAATAGTATGGATTAAAAGCAAATACTTACTTGTTTAGCAAAACGCCGACGGGCAAATTACACAACAAATCATAATTTGTGAATTATCTAAGTACTTGCAGACTTTTGTTCAGAATCAAATATCTACAACACCGTTCATTTTAGCTCCATAAAAGGTTATTACTTTTTTACCTAAAAATGAACAGAAAATTTAAAAAAATTAAAAAAAAAATATTTGTTCCAGTGGCGTAAAAGATAGGGGGGATAAAAGTTGCCACAAACACTGATAGCGCGCCACTGGTTAAATTTTTCAAAAGTCAGTTTATGTGAAAATATTACTTTCTTAAAGAGAATATTGGTCACCAAATTTGAAAAAAATATTTGGAGGCGTTTCTGATTTATGACAAATTTTTAATTTTGATTTCAAAATTTTATCACCCTGTATCTCGGAAACTAAGCCCTTTAAGGGTTTATGTTCCCATATCAAAATTCATCAATTAACGAGAGCTCTCTGGGGTAAAGCGTTGTCGGTCGAATATAGTAACACCCTATATAAAATATACCCGAAGAACAATTCTAATAATGTCTGTGCTTTTTAAAATAATGCGTGTGATTCTGATACTTGTGGACTAATAATTCTTAATTTAATGGGTTTGTACATATACGCTTTTTCTCTTCTATTTTTTTCCTTTAATTTGTCATGTACCAACTTTTAGAAGACTTGAATGGAGATAGAAATGCATGTATAAAGTTAATGAAAAAAAATAACGTTTGAGTATTTAATTTATTTTTTCAAATACTAAACAGTTATAAATTAAAAAAAAATGTTTTCTTCTGCGGAGTACTCTTCTGTTTGCAGTTTCATTCAACTTTAGATGCTCTGAGTTGATAATTCGGAATCTGTATCCGAATCGTCCCAATCTGTTTCATCATTTAAATCGAAGTTTATCCTGTTCCTGCAGAATGAACAAAGTATATCAGAACAACCGTGGTGATCATTCTGAATACTGATAGCAGGAACGTTCCTTCTTCTTCGAATATTGCAAATATAAGAAACTGCCAAAATAAATAATAACATAATCAAAATGCAAATATAGGGAATTATTCTGGCGTTTTCAGCTGAAACAATACTTTCTATCAAGTAAAGGTATTTTTTCACTAAGGGTGTGAACAGTACTACAATTATATCTTGATACATATTCGAAATATTTTCTAATGCAAATAGTAAGGCTCAGCAAATATTTAAACTAATCTGACATATTGTCAAATAATTCATTTTTTTTATTTGTCAATAATAGCATACTAAGATTTGATGATATTAATCTAATAGATTCCAAAAATATAATAATAATATTTTTATATTATATTAAAGTTGGAATTAATTTCTGATGAACAGTAATAAATACAATAATTTAATAAAAATATTGGTTGATTTAAAAGAAGTGTTATTTTTTGCAGGTTATGCCGAATAGCCCTGGTAGTTGAGGCCTTAAATTTGAAGTCGAAAAGGAATAAAAAGAAGAACCTTTGCAAGATAATACTAATAATACTATTCTGAGCCGACCCCGGTGATCGAATGATCGGCGAACTTACATTCGGTCCCAGGTTCGAATCCATGCATGGGCACACAGTGCTTGTGTGTGAATGTTTCAATTTGTAGTTGTAATAATAGACTTTAATAAAACTGAACCTGGATAAATAATCTAAGTGGATTGAGCCCAAAAAAAATACTATTCTGAAAAATTAGTGTTTGAAACTACATTTTTATTTTTTATTAAATCACCTATCCTGTTTTGAAATATTCCCTGGGTGATGTAGACTCAGCGCACTCCCACTCTTCAGTTATTCTAGGGGAAAGAAAGACATAGAATTAAGTTGGCAATTTAAAAGTACCTAGTTTTTTTATTGGTATCACTGTTGTGTTTTGTTATCCCAGTTCTTGTTAGTACTTTTGACATATTGTCACTTTTATATGTTACTAGAATGAGGAGAAATTTTCGGGTAGTGGGAGGTGCGCCTGAGCATAGTTGACCTGGTGTTTTCTATCTGGAAAGGTCTATGTAACATGATGTCTATGTCATAATAAGTTAAGTTGGTAATTAGAAGAGACGAAACTAACCTAAAAGAGATGATACCTGTTAATAACAATGTTAAAAGTTGTAAAGTTTAAAATTAAGATAAATGTTTTATTCAAATACTTAAACGTACATATTTAGAACATACATTTATCACATGTCGCAGTCAGAAAAGAACTGAACATAGATAAATAAATAATGGAAGGAAGACTACCAGAACAACTATAATTTAATGGCAATATATCTGAAAATTATAAAAAAATTATTCAGCAGGTAAAAATATATATGATAGCCTCTGGAAAAAGTAAAGAACCGGATGAAGTGAAAATTGCAATTTTACTAAATCTAATGGGTATAGAAGATATTGAAATAAATATACAATACTTTAAAATTACTTGAGACAGATGCAAAAAAATTTGATTGTGTGGTACAGAAGTTTAAAGAATACTGCGTACCCAGGAAAATAGCGAAAACAGCGAAATAGTACTCCACTTTGTAAACCGGCACGGAGGGTACACTTAGTAATAAAAAATAAATTAGGACAACAATTAGAGAGATTAATAAATAAAGATGTTATAGAAAAGTTTGTGAGTGCTTCCGAATGGGTAGTTTAGTTATAATAAAGAAAACTTAATAAGTGCATAAACAGAGAATTTTACGAAATTCCTAGTTTAGAGAAAATTAGTTCTAGATTGGTAGGAAAAAAATATTTTTCTGTATTAAATTTTAAGGAGGGATTTATTTAGTTAGACCCTGAATCTAGTAAATTACGTACGTTTGCAACACCATTTGGATGTTACAGATTTATGACGTTACCTTTTGTGGTGAGTATAGCACCAAAAATATTTCAGAAAATAAATATTAAATATTTTAAATGTACACCAAATGTAATCATTTATTTAATCATATTTTAATAAATGGGAATAAAATCATTAAACATGATAAAATATTAAAATAGTTATTTAATAATTAAATTAATTTAATTTAATAAAAGTAAGGTACAGTTTAGAGTAAATGAAGTTTCATGCATGTGGTATATATTCTGTAAAGAGGGTATGAAAATGGAGCCTAAAAGAAAACAAGCTATTAAACACATAAAACCACCAAAATCTAAAAATGATTTATAAAAATTATTGGGATTTATAAATTATATAAGACAATATATTCCCAAATTAGCGGCAATTTCATCTCTGATTACCAGAATTATTTTAAAAAAAATTTGTTTTTCAGTGGTTAAGAGTTCATGACATCTTAGAAAAAATTAAAAATATTGTATACAATTCCCTTTTGACCCAAATAAAGACATAGTGATTTCTCCATGAATGTATTGGGTTGCTGAATGTTGCAAGATGGCAAACCAGTAGCGTATGCATCTAGAGGACTGCCTGAAAATGAAAAAAATTGGTATAGAAAAAATTTCATTATTATGTGTATGGAAGGCAGATTTTGGTCATTACAGATCATAAACCAAATGTTGGTATTTTTGAAAAACCTATAAATAAAATCAATTCCAGCACATTACAAAGGATTAAATTAAAGTTACTAAATTAAAAATTCAGTATTTATCTAGAAAATTTTTACACATAGTAGATTACCTATCAAAAGGTATATATAATCAAAACACTGATAGCTTTAATTTAAAATGAAATGAAATGGTAGACTCTGTAAAAAAACATTTGCGCATGAGCAGCCACAGAAAAAATGAATTTAAAATTAAAACAAGATACTATTCTTCACAGAATTAGGCCCACGTTAAATAAAATAAGTAAATAAAAATACTACTCTTCAAAAAGTTATAAAATATCACGGAATGGGTGGTCGAGAAAGCCATATGCTGCGGAGTTCCGTCCTTATTGTTTTAATATTAGAAATGATTTACATGTATTAGATATTTTATAATGTCAGGATAATTGTTCATATAAGTTTAAGAAGTGTTATGTTAATTTTACATGAAGTGCACTTTGGTGTTACTAGAACAAGGATCGAGCTAAACAAGTACTATTTTGGCCAGGTATATTGATGGACATAGAGAGAATGATAAGGCAGTTTCCAGTTTGTGAAAGATATAGAAGTATTAATGAAAAAGAATCTCTTATACTATATGAAAATAAAGATAGCGACTGATATTCTTTAATATGAAAGTAAAAATTATATTATTATCATAGATTATCTAACAAAAGTCTACAAAATTATATGATAAATTTGTTTAAACTACTGTAAAGTAACTGTAGTAGTAGACTTCATGTAAAAAATAATTTGTCATGTGATTTTATTATAATTTTTTTCTACTTTTTAATTTTTTATAATTTAAAATCTAAAACGACATAAAAATACACTTAAATTAATCGGCTTCAGCATAAACGTTTCTCTTATATTTTCTTTTCTCTTATCGTTCTTAACTGCTTGTATCCATGAGATTGAATTTTAATGGTATACTTTCCAAAAATCTTCATTTTATCTGACTTTAAGTGGATACCGAATGTAAATAATCAGTTTTTAATTATTAAAAACGACTCGAGACTTCATTCAAATCATGTCTTCTTTAACAATATCACAATAACATTTTGTTATATGTACCTAGTTCCTAGAAGTCATGGAAGGAGAAAATGTTAATAAAAAAAATAACTCCTGTGCATAGAAATTTATTTTTTAAATATTATACATCTATAAAAGTCAAATTTTTTCTCCTGCGGAGTACTCCTATATTTACAGTTTTATTATCATTTTTGAAATTTATATGCATCGTGATGAAACTTCAGATATGTTGTCTGAGGTAGACGATGATTCATCTGAATTTGGGTTTTCATTTAACGTATGTGGCACACTATCTTCATCATTTAAGTGATTTTCATTGGGCCTATTATTCAGAATATTTAGGTCTCTATTATTCCCTCTTCTCCAAATATTGGTAACAGCAAGCAAAACTATCAGCACAATGATTATTATTAACATGTAATTGACATATCCGGGAATGTGTATAGTGAGGACGCCTTCTCTTTTTGGTATCATATCACTTAATAAATAGAGGCATTTTCTAATAAATACCGTAAGTAGTGTTAGAAATATTTCCTGAAACATATTCGCAAAATTGGTTAATTCAACTTGAAAATACAAGAAAATGTTTAAACTGATTTGACAGTTAAAATATATCTATCAAAAACAATTTTTCTTTTGTTGATAGGTTGCCGAGATTTTTCAAAATTTATAATTACAGAGTGTTTCATTTTAAAAAATTAGATTAAATTAGATTAGCAGATGATTTGAATCTAATAGATTCCCAAAATATTATTAGTAGGTATATTATAATTCAGTTTAAATTTATGATGAACATTAATAAATACAATAATAATTTAAATAAAAATATTGCTTGAATTTAAACAAGCATGTACGAGGTTTGTTCAAAAAAACGGTGACTTCTTATTTTACTCGAAAAATATTTATTTATTCATCAATATCTATTTTTCCCCATCAAAGTAATCCCCCTTAGATATAATACACTTGTTCCAGCGCTTTTTCCAATCCTCGAAGCACGTCTGATATGCGCTTTTTGGTATGGTCTCCTCAATGGTTGCAAACCTCCGTCCTTTCATGGGTCCTTTCAGTTTTGGGAATAGGAAAAAGTCACAGGGGACCAAGTCCGGTGAATAAGATGACTGAGGCATGATTATTGTGATGTTTTTGGCCAAAAAATCAGGAACAAGCAATGATATGTGAGCAGGTGTATTATTGTGATGCAAAAGTCATGAATTGTTTTTCCACAAATCCGGGCGTTTTCTTCGTATTGCTTCACGCAAACGGCGCATAAATTCAAGGTAATATTCCTTATTCACTATGCGACCTTCTGGCAAGAACTTATGATGCACCACGCCATTATAATCGAAAAACACAGTAAGCAAAACCTTCACATTTGACCGAACTTGGCGTACTTTTTTCGGTCGTGGCTCTTCTGGCTTCTTCCATTGGGATGGTTGGACTTTGATTTCAACGTCATAACGATATACCCATGTTTCGTCACCAGTTGTAACCCTTGTAACTCGTTGACGTCATTCGACAGCTCCTGAGCGATGCTCGTGCAACGGTTCTTTTGGTAAAAATTTAGGAATTTCGGATCAAACTTCGGTGACACACGTTTCATGCCCAAAACATCCGAAAAAATTGCATGGCATGAGCCAACCGATGTGCTGACTTCCTCAGCAACTTCTCTTCTGTGTAGAACTTGTACCGCTTATAAACATCTTTTTTGCTTAAAGTATATTTGCCAAATGCCACAGACAATATTTCAAGTGCGTTGGAGAACTTTATTTTATTTTTCACACTAAATTTAATACAGATTCTTTGATCCATTTTTTTCTATAGCAAAAAATCGCCAAACACACCTAAACACGTCTAACCTTTATATCTGTCAAAAACAAACTAATAATGAAAAAAAGAGGAGAGAGTGGATTGGAAAGAAAAACAAAGGTAGAAATAATGGAGTTATATCGAAACCCATCCATAACAGAGTTAGTTACACAGCAACATATTAAGTGGCTAGCCCATATAATGAGAATACCAACTGCCAGAGTAAAGATAAAGATCCTAACAAGAAGAACAACACAGAGGGGACCAAAGAGAAGATGGAGAGACACTGTTGAAGAAGATATAAAGGATATGAAAATTAATAACTGGTAGGGTAAACAGTAGAAAAGAATAGAGAGGAATTGCCAACCAACCCTTAGACCTCCAGGGCTGTTGTGCTGTATATATGTATATATATATATATATATTATAAATATAAATAATGATTGAAACTTTTATTTTTCTAATATTTTTAATGAATATTCTCGTAAAATTCAAATATTCAAATTGATTGCCATTTTTATAAATATTTTTAGAATTTATTATTAAACATGCGCGTTTGGAATACCAAAAAAAAATACGCCACCCTGTATAAAAGATATACCTTTTGTTTATATTTGTTAGTCATTCTTACATAAGGGGTCGTGATTAACATGGATCGTGACTGAGATATTAAAGTATCGAAATAAACCAATTAATCGAAATGTTTTTATCGGTCGAAATTAAATTCAGTAATTTATTAGTTGAAAAAAAATGTTTTTCGTATTCTAATGCGGTTTTAGTTTCAGTTAATCGTGTGTGTGTGAAATGCCCTTTAGGATTGGGTCTCTACTTTTTAAATCAGAAGGTAACGTCTGCATGTATTTTAAACGTTTTTTAATTCAATACAAGAAATTAAGATGAAAATTTGAAAAAAAAAAATAGTAGCTTACTTATTACGTAAGGGTTGATGACTAAGAGATGAATGTATCGAAAAAAAAATCATTATTTGTGTATTCGTCGCCGCGAACGGTCTAAAAATCAAATAATTCTGTTCGATTTTTATTAATTATTTTAAAAATTAATACGCTTTCAATTATTTCGTTTTCGAAAATTGATAAAAATTAGTCTTCCGCATTAGGTCCTGATGATGATTTATTAATCGAAACTAGTTGTCATCTTTTACACCAACTAATGAAGTTTAAAAGTACTAACATTCAATTAATTTCAACTATAAATTATAGATATTTTTACGATTTTTTATGAATTATTTGTTTGTAAACATATTAGTCATTATTACGTAAAGATGTCGTGACTAAGATATTAATTTATCGAAATAAATTCATTATTCGAGTGTCAGTCACCGCGATCGGTCCTAAAATCGAATAAGTCTTTTGATTTTTATCAATTAGTTAAAAAAATTTAAGCGCTTTCGATTATTTCGTTTTCGTTGAGAATCTCGTGCGATTTTAGTTCCGTTTAATCGCGCGCGTGTGAAGTGCCCTTTAGGATTGGGAAATTTTACGTCTGAAATCAGAAGGTTAGTTGAAAGTTTTTATTATTAAACGATTTTATTTTTATTTTAAAAATTAAACAAATATTTTTAATTTAGAAACGTAAAAGTGATTTTTCCTTTTAAATTTTTCGTCACTATTACAAATTTTTTAATTATAAATACTATTTCAATTTATTATTAAATATTAGTTGGGAATTCTAAATAAAATTATTTTTATTACATTTAATTATTTTACGATACGCCGCCCTGTATAGAAAATTTACCCTTTTGTTTATGTTTACAATAATGTGTTAGTCACGATTTCGTGACTAAAGGGTCGTGACTAATAAATATATAAATGTACATCAAAATAAATCAATTAATTGAAGTCGGATTTTCGGAGTGAACGGTCGAAATTAAATTCGGTGGTTTAATAGTTTACGATAATTAAACGATTTTAGTTTTTTTCGTTTTTTTCATGAATTTCATATATGGATTTTTACTTAAGAAATCACAAGGTAAAATTTTTAAACGCTTTTTAATGAATTAAATGAAATGAAAAAAATTTAAAAATAAACTTTTAATTACCTTTCGCAATTGTTATTATTGTTCTATAGTTTATTATAA
The DNA here is from genome assembly GCA_951812935.1 of Hermaeophaga mercurialis. Taxonomy (NCBI): domain Eukaryota; kingdom Metazoa; phylum Arthropoda; class Insecta; order Coleoptera; family Chrysomelidae; genus Hermaeophaga; species Hermaeophaga mercurialis. The sequence continues at coordinate 8,138,874 of OX638363.1, read as the reverse complement.
TAGTTTAAATAAAATAATTGATTGTTAACGCTAACGAATATAACTATTAATTTAAAAAAAAAATTTTTGTTTATATTTACTATTTTTAAATTATTGTATAATTTTTTTTTAAATTACGATTTATTTAAATTTTAAGCAAATTGAGAATAAATAGCGAATAAATAATATTTTCTCTTTTGTTTCAGAATTTTAAGTGGTCATCATCAGGGTAAGAATTTCATCAGGAAAGGTAGGAAAACTGGGGTATTTGCATGGTGTTTTTATTTATTTATTTTTTATTAAATTCAACTATTCCAAAAATATTTTTGACTATATTAGATCTAATATAGAGGGTGATACATAACTATTTTATTCTTTATGTCTTTTTGATAAAATGATTCTGGATAATTTTATTTTTAAATGTTTTGCGTATATCCGGTTTATAAAAAATGAGTATTATACCGTGTGTTCAACAACAGGGTGTCTTCGATTATTATTAAATTTTTACATTTGTAAAAATTTATGATATACAGTGTATTCGAACAGTAAATGAACATTTTTTCAAATTTTTTATCCTGTGCGTATATATAAAAAAACTTTTTGTGCGTTTTATGTTTTATTCACAGTTGTACAAAGTGAATGATATACAGTGCGTTCAACAGCAGAGTTTCTTCGAAAGACAAACAAACGTTACGAAACTTTTACTTCTGTAAAAATTTGATGATATACAGTGTGTTCGAAAGGTAAGTGAACATTTTTTAAATTTCTTACATTCTAATCATTGAATGACATACAGTGTGTATATTATTTATTGTAAATTTTAGATTTCGGCCCAACGTTTTTGGATGAAGTAATTTCTTTTGTTTATGAAGGGAATTTTCCATTTCTTTGTTTTTGGTTGAAGGGATTTTCTTTGTTTATGAAGGGAATTTTCCATTTCTTTGTTTTTGGTTGAAGGGATTTTCTTTGTTTATGAAGGGAATTTTCCATTTCTTTGTTTCTGGTTGCAGAGATTTTCTTTGTTTATGAAGGGAATTTTCCATTTCTCTGTTTTTGGTTGAATTTATTTTCTTTGTTTATGGAGGAACAATTCCGTTTCCTTGTTTTTCATTGAAGTTATTTTCTTTGTTTGTGGAGGGACATTTCCATTTCCCTGTTTTTGGTTGAAGGGATTTTCTTTGTTTAAGAATGGAATTTTCCATTTCTTTGTTTTTGCTTGAAGGGATTTTCTTTGTTTATTGAGGGACTTTTTCATTTCTCTGTTTTTGGTTGAATTTATTTTCTTTGTTTATGGAGGGACATTTCCATTTCCTTGTTTTTCGTTGAAGTTATTTTCTTCGTTTGTGAAGGGACATTTCCATTTCCTTGTTTTTCGTTGAAGTTATTTTCTTTGTTTGTGGAGGGACATTTCCAATTCCCTGTTTTTGGTTGAAGGGATTTTCTTTGTTTATGAAGGGAATTTTCCATTTCTTTGTTTTTGGTTGAAGGGATTTTCTTTGTTTATGAAGGGAATTTTCCATTTTTTTGTTTTTGGTTGAAGGGATTTTTTTGTTTATGAAGGGGATTTTCCATTTCTTTGTTTTTGGTTGAAGGGATTTTCTTTGTTTATGAAGGGAATTTTCCATTTCTTTGTTTCTGGTTGCAGAGATTTTCTTTGTTTATGAAGGGAATTTTCCATTTCTTTGTTTTTGGTTGAAGGGATTTTCTTTGTTTTTGAAGGGAATTTTCCATTTCTTTGTTTTTGGTTGAAGGGATTTTCTTTGTTTATGAAGGGAATTTTCCATTTCTTTGTTTTTGCTTGAAGGGATTTTCTTTGTTTATGAAGGGAATTTTCCATTTCTTTGTTTTTGGTTGAAGGGATTTTTTATGTTTATGAAGGGAATTTTCCATTTCTTTGTTTTCGGTTGAAGGGATTTTCTTTGTTTATGAAGGGAATTTTCCATTTCTTTGTTTTTGGTTGAAGGGATTTTCCTTGTTTATGAAGGGAATTTTCCATTTCTTTGTTTTTGGTTGAAGGGATTTTCTATGTTTATGAAAGGAATTTTCCATTTCTTTGTTTCTGGTTGCAGAGATTTTCTTTGTTTATGAAGGGAATTTTCCATTTCTTTGTTTTTGGTTGACGGGGTTTTCTTTGTTTATGAAGGGAATTTTCCATTTCTCTGTTTTTGATTGTATTTATTTTCTTTGTTTATGGAGGGACATTTCCATTTCCTTGTTTTTCGTTGAAGTTATTTTCTTTGTTTGTCGAGGGACATTTACATTTCCCTGTTTTTGGTTGAAGGGATTTTCTTTGTTTATGAAGGGAATTTTCCATTTCTTTGTTTTTCGTTAGTTATTTTCTTTGTTTGTGGAGGGAATTTTTCATTTCTTTGTTTTTGCTTGAAGGGATTTTCTTTGTTTATTGAGGGACTTTTTCATTTCTCTGTTTTTGGTTGAATTTATTTTCTTTGTTAATGGAGGGACATTTACATTTCCCTGTTTTTGGTTGAAGGGATTTTCTTTGTTTATGAAGGGAATTTTCCATTTCTTTGTTTCTGGTTGCAGAGATTTTCTTTGTTTATGAAGGGAATTTTCCATTTCTTTGTTTTTGGTTGAAGGGATTTTCTTTGTTTTTGAAGGGAATTTTCCATTTCTTTGTTTTTGGTTGAAGGGATTTTCTTTGTTTATGAAGGGAATTTTCCATTTCTTTGTTTTTGCTTGAAGGGATTTTCTTTGTTTATGAAATAAATTTTCCATTTCTTTGTTTTTGGTTGAAGGGATTTTTTATGTTTATGAAGGGAATTTTCCATTTCTTTGTTTCTGGTTGCCGAGATTTTCTTTGTTTATGAAGGGAATTTTCCATTTCTTTGTTTTTGCTTGAAGGGATTTTCTTTGTTTATTGAGGGACTTTTTCATTTCTCTGTTTTTGGTTGAATTTATTTTCTTTGTTTATGGAGGGACATTTCCATTTCCCTGTTTTTGCTTGAAGGGATTTTCTTTGTTTATTGAGGGACTTTTTCATTTCTCTGCTTTTGGTTGAATTTATTTTCTTTGTTTATGCAGTGACATTTCCATTTCCCTGTTTTTGGTTGAAGGGATTTTCTTTGTTTATGAAGGGAATTTTCCATTTCTTTGTTTTTGCTTGAAGGGATTTTCTTTGTTTATGAAGGGAATTTTCCATTTCTTTGTTTTTGGTTGAAGGGATTTTCTTTGTTTATGAACGGAATTTTCCATTTCTCTGTTTTTGGTTGAATTTATTTTCTTTGTTTATTGAGGGACTTTTTCATTTCTCTGTTTTTGGTTGAATTTATTTTCTTTGTTTATGGAGGGACTTTTTCATTTCTCTGTTTTTCGTTGAAGTTATTTTCTTTGTTTGTGCAGGGACATTTACATTTCCCTGTTTTTGGTTGAAGGGATTTTCTATGTTTATGAAGGGAATTTTCCATTTCTTTGTTTTTGGTTGAAGGGATTTTTTTTGTTTATGAAGGGAATTTTCCATTTCTTTGTTTTTGGTTGAAGGGATTTTCTTTGTTTATGAAGGGAATTTTCCATTCCTTTGTTTTTGCTTGAAGGGATTTTCTTTGTTTATGAAGGGAAGTTTCCATTTCTTTGTTTTTGGTTGAAGGGATTTTCTTTGTTTATTGAGGGACTTTTTCATTTCTCTGTTTTTGGTTGAATTTATTTTCTTTGTTTATGAAGGGAATTTTCCATTTCTTTCTTTTTCATTGAAGGGATTTTCTTTGTTAATGAAGGGATTTTTCCATTTCTTTGTTTTTGCGTTCTATTTTCCCGGTGAGGTTATTCTTCTATTTTCGTTGTTCATTGAGGGGCGCTCCTTCTTTTTCCTTGATTTTCGTTGAACAGTGGTGCACCTCTAGCTGGGGTCTCTGCCGAACCTGCATTGATCAGACTTGTGTCCAAAGCAAGCAAATGCGCTAAAGGGGGAGGTAGTCGAATTTGTTCCGAAAACTCGGAAACTTAAGTTTGTTAGGTTCGTGATCATCAGTATTATTATCCGGGGGTTTGTTTATTATTTGTAGCTGGTACTATATTTTCGGATTTTCATTTCTTTGTTTTTGGTTGAAGGGATTTTCTTTGTTTATGAAGGGAATTTTCCATTTCTCTATTTTTGGTTGAATTTATTATCTTTGTTTATGGAGGGACATTTACATTTCCCTGTTTTTGGTTGAAGGGATTTTCTTTGTTTATGAAGGGAATTTTCCATTTCTTTGTTTTTGCTTGAATTTATTTTCTTTGTTCATGAAGGGACATTTACATTTCCCAGTTTTTGGTTGAAGGGATTTTCTTTGTTTGTGAAGGGAATTTTCCATTTCTCTGTTTTTGGTTGAATTTATTTTCTTTGTTTATGGAGGGACAATTCCATTTCTTTGTTTTTGCTTGAAGGGACTTTCTTTGTTTATTGAGGGACTTTTTCATTTCTCTGTTTTTGGTTAAATTTATTTTCTTTGTTTATGGAGGGACAATTCCATTTCTTTGTTTTTGCTTGAAGGGACTTTCTTTGTTTATTGAGGGACTTTTTCATTTCCCTGTTTTCGGTTGAATTTATTTTCTTTGTTTATGGAGGGACATTTCCATTTCCTTGTTTTTCGTTGAAGTTATTTTCTTTGTTTGTGAACGGACATTTACATTTCCCAGTTTTTGGTTGAAGGGATTTTCTTTGTTTATGAAAGGACATTTCTATTTCTTTGTTTTTGGTTGAAGGGATTTTCTTTGTTAATGAAGGGAATTTTCCATTTCTTTGTTTTTCATTGAAGGGATTTTCTTTGTTAATGAAGGGAATTTTCCATTTCTTTGTTTTTGCGTTCTATTTTCCCGGTGAGGTTATTCTTCTATTTTCGTTGTTCATTGAGGGGCGCTCCTTCTTTTTCCTTGATTTTCGTTGAACAGTGGTGCACCTCTAGCTGGGGTCTCTGCCGAACCTGCATTGATCAGACTTGTGTCCAAAGCAAGCAAATGCGCTAAAGGGGGAGGTAGTCGAATTTGTTCCGAAAACTCGGAAACTTAAGTTTGTTAGGTTCGTGATCATCAGTATTATTATCCGGGGGTTTGTTTATTATTTGTAGCTGGTACTATATTTTCGGATTTTCATTTCTTTGTTTTTGGTTGAAGGGATTTTCTTTGTTTATGAAGGGAATTTTCCATTTCTCTATTTTTGGTTGAATTTATTATCTTTGTTTATGGAGGGACATTTACATTTCCCTGTTTTTGGTTGAAGGGATTTTCTTTGTTTATGAAGGGAATTTTCCATTTCTTTGTTTTTGCTTGAATTTATTTTCTTTGTTCATGAAGGGACATTTACATTTCCCAGTTTTTGGTTGAAGGGATTTTCTTTGTTTGTGAAGGGAATTTTCCATTTCTCTGTTTTTGGTTGAATTTATTTTCTTTGTTTATGGAGGGACAATTCCATTTCTTTGTTTTTGCTTGAAGGGACTTTCTTTGTTTATTGAGGGACTTTTTCATTTCTCTGTTTTTGGTTAAATTTATTTTCTTTGTTTATGGAGGGACAATTCCATTTCTTTGTTTTTGCTTGAAGGGACTTTCTTTGTTTATTGAGGGACTTTTTCATTTCCCTGTTTTCGGTTGAATTTATTTTCTTTGTTTATGGAGGGACATTTCCATTTCCTTGTTTTTCGTTGAAGTTATTTTCTTTGTTTGTGAACGGACATTTACATTTCCCAGTTTTTGGTTGAAGGGATTTTCTTTGTTTATGAAAGGACATTTCTATTTCTTTGTTTTTGGTTGAAGGGATTTTCTTTGTTAATGAAGGGAATTTTCCATTTCTTTGTTTTTCATTGAAGGGATTTTCTTTGTTAATGAAGGGAATTTTCCATTTCTTTGTTTTTGCGTTCTATTTTCCCGGTGAGGTTATTCTTCTATTTTCGTTGTTCATTGAGGGGCGCTCCTTCTTTTTCCTTGATTTTCGTTGAACAGTGGTGCACCTCTAGCTGGGGTCTCTGCCGAACCTGCATTGATCAGACTTGTGTCCAAAGCAAGCAAATGCGCTAAAGTGGGAGGTAGTCGAATTTGTTCCGAAAACTCGGAAACTGAAGTTTGTTAGGTTCGTGATCATCAGTATTATTATCCGGGGGTTTGTTTATTATTTGTAGCTGGTACTATATTTTCGGATTTTGGGCAGTTTTCAGTGAATTTTCTTTTTTTGGTCGGTAGTTTCTGTATCTAAGATCATGACAATTTCTCTGTTTCTCTCTGAATTACGTGGTTTATTTGGTTTTTGTTTCTTTGGAATGGTTCTTGAGGGAATTTTCCATTTCTTTGTTTTTGTTTGGAGGGATTTTCTTTGTTTATGGAGGGACTTTTTCATTTCTTTGTTTTTGCTTGAATTTATTTTCTTTGTTTGTGCAGGGACATTTCCATTTCCCTGTTTTTGGTTGAAGGGATTTTCTTTGTTTATGAATAGAATTTTCCATTTCTTTGTTTTTGCTTGAAGGGATTTTCTTTGTTTATTGAGGGACTTTTTCATTTCCTTGTGTTTCGTTGAAGTTATTTTCTTTGTTTGTGGAGGGACATTTCCATTTCCCTGTTTTTGGTTGAAGGGATTTTCTTTGTTTAAGGAGGGACTTTTTCATTTCTTTGTTTTTGGTTGAAGATATTTTCTTTGTTTATGAAGGGAGTTTTCCGTTTCTTTGTTTTTGGTTGAAGGGATTTTCTTTGTTTATGGAGGGACTTTTTCATTTCTTTGTTTTTGCTTGAAGGGATTTTCTTTGTTTATTGAGGGACTTTTTCATTTCTCTGTTTTTGGTTGAATTTATTTTCTTTATTTGTGGAGGGACATTTACATTTCCCTGTTTTTGGTTGAAGGGATTTTCTTTGTTTATGAAGGGAATTTTCCATTTCTTTGTTTTTGGTTGAAGGGATTTTTTTTGTTTATGAAGGGAATTTTCCATTTCTTTGTATTTTTTAAGGGATTTTCTTTGTTTATGAAGGGAATTTTCCATTTCTTTGTTTTTGGTTGAAGGGATTTTCTTTGTTTATGAAGGGAATTTTCCATTTCTTTGTTTTTGGTTGAAGGGATTTTATTTGTTTATTGAGGGACTTTTTCATTTCTCTGTTTTTGGTTGAATTTATTTTCTTTGTTTATGGAGGGACATTTCCATTTCTTTGTTTTTGGTTGAAGGGATTTTCTTTGTTAATGAAGGGAATTTTCCATTTCTTTGTTTTTGCGTTCTATTTTCCCGGTGAGGTTATTCTTCTATTTTCGTTGTTCATTGAGGGGCGCTCCTTCTTTTTCCTTGATTTTCGTTGAACAGTGGTGCACCTCTAGCTGGGGTCTCTGCCGAACCTGCATTGATCAGACTTGTGTCCAAAGCAAGCAAATGCGCTAAAGGGGGAGGTAGTCGAATTTGTTCCGAAAACTCGGAAACTGAAGTTTGTTAGGTTCGTGATCATCAGTATTATTATCCGGGGGTTTGTTTATTATTTGTAGCTGGTACTATATTTTCGGATTTTGGGCAGTTTTCAGTGAATTTTCTTTTTTTGGTCGGTAGTTTCTGTATCTAAGATCATGACAATTTCTCTGTTTCTCTCTGAATTACGTGGTTTATTTGGTTTTTGTTTCTTTGGAATGGTTCTTGAGGGAATTTTCCATTTCTTTGTTTTTGTTTGGAGGGATTTTCTTTGTTTATGGAGGGACTTTTTCATTTCTTTGTTTTTGCTTGAAGGGATTTTCTTTGTTTATTGAGGGACTTTTTCATTTCTCTGTTTTTGGTTGAATTTATTTTCTTTGTTTATGCAGTGACATTTCCATTTCCCTGTTTTTGGTTGAAGGGATTTTCTTTGTTTATGAAGGGAATTTTCCATTTCTTTGTTTTTGCTTGAAGGGATTTTCTTTGTTTATGAAGGGAATTTTCCATTTCTTTGTTTTTGGTTGAAGGGATTTTTTATGTTTATGAAGGGAATTTTCCATTTCTTTGTTTTTGGTTGAAAGGATTTTCTTTGTTTATGAACGGAATTTTCCATTTCTCTGTTTTTGGTTGAATTTATTTTCTTTGTTTATTGAGGGAATTTTCCATTTCCTTGTTTTTCGTTGAAGTTATTTTCTTTGTTTGTGAACGGACATTTACATTTCCCTGTTTTTGGTTGAAGGGATTTTCTTTGTTTATGAAGGGAATTTTCCATTTCTTTGTTTTTGGTTGCAGAGATTTTTTTGTTTATTGAGGGAATTTTCCATTTCTTTGTTTTTGGTTGAATTTATTTTCTTTGTTTATGGAGGGAATTTTCCATTTCCTTGTTTTTCGTTGAAGTTATTTTCTTTGTTTGTGAACGGACATTTACATTTCCCTGTTTTTGGTTGAAGGGATTTTCTTTGTTTATGAAGGGAATTTTCCATTTCTTTGTTTCTGGTTGCAGAGATTTTTTTTGTTTATGAAGGGAATTTTCCATTTCTTTGTTTTTGGTTGAAGGGATTTTCTTTGTTTTTGAAGGGAATTTTCCATTTCTTTGTTTTTGGTTGAAGGGATTTTCTTTGTTTATGAAGGGAATTTTCCATTTCTTTGTTTTTGCTTGAATGGATTTTCTTTGTTTATGAAGGGAATTTTCCATTTCTTTGTTTTTGGTTGAAGGGATTTTTTATGTTTATGAAGGGAATTTTCCATTTCTTTGTTTTCGGTTGAAGGGATTTTCTTTGTTTATGAAGGGAATTTTCCATTTCTTTGTTTTTGGTTGAAGGGATTTTCCTTGTTTATGAAGGGAATTTTCCATTTCTTTGTTTTTGGTTGAAGGGATTTTCTATGTTTATGAAAGGAATTTTCCATTTCTTTGTTTCTGGTTGCAGAGATTTTCTTTGTTTATGAAGGGAATTTTCCATTTCTTTATTTTTGGTTGACGGGGTTTTCTTTGTTTATGAAGGGAATTTTCCATTTCTCTGTTTTTGATTGTATTTATTTTCTTTGTTTATGGAGGGACATTTCCATTTCCTTGTTTTTCGTTGAAGTTATTTTCTTTGTTTGTCGAGGGACATACATTTCCCTGTTTTTGGTTGAAGGGATTTTCTTTGTTTATGAAGGGAATTTTCCATTTCTTTGTTTTTGGTTGAAGGGATTTCTTTTGTTTATGAAGGGAATTTTTCATTTCTTTGTTTTTGTTAGTTATTTTCTTTGTTTGTGGAGGGAATTTTTCATTTCTTTGTTTTTGCTTGAAGGGATTTTCTTTGTTTATTGAGGGACTTTTTCATTTCTCTGTTTTTGGTTGAATTTATTTTCTTTGTTAATGGAGGGACATTTACATTTCCCTGTTTTTGGTTGAAGGGATTTTCTTTGTTTATGAAGGGAATTTTCCATTTCTTTGTTTCTGGTTGCAGAGATTTTCTTTGTTTATGAAGGGAATTTTCCATTTCTTTGTTTTTGGTTGAAGGGATTTTCTTTGTTTTTGAAGGGAATTTTTCATTTCTTTGTTTTTGGTTGAAGGGATTTTCTTTGTTTATGAAGGGAATTTTCCATTTCTTTGTTTTTGCTTGAAGGGATTTTCTTTGTTTATGAAATAAATTTTCCATTTCTTTGTTTTTGGTTGAAGGGATTTTCTTTGTTTTTGAAGGGAATTTTTCATTTCTTTGTTTTTGGTTGAAGGGATTTTCTTTGTTTATGAAGGGAATTTTCCATTTCTTTGTTTTTGCTTGAAGGGATTTTCTTTGTTTATTGAGGGACTTTTTCATTTCTCTGTTTTTGGTTGAATTTATTTTCTTTGTTTATGAAGGGACATTTCCATTTCCCTGTTTTTGCTTGAAGGGATTTTCTTTGTTTATTGAGGGACTTTTTCATATCTCTGTTTTTGGTTGAATTTATTTTCTTTGTTTATGCAGTGACATTTCCATTTCCCTGTTTTTGGTTGAAGGGATTTTCTTTGTTTATGAAGGGAATTTTCCATTTCTTTGTTTTTGCTTGAAGGGATTTTCTTTGTTTATGAAGGGAATTTTCCATTTCTTTGTTTATGAAGGGAATTTTCCATTTCTTTGTTTTTGGTTGAAGGGATTTTTTATGTTTATGAAGGGGATTTTCCATTTCTTTGTTTTTGGTTGAAGGGATTTTCTTTGTTTATGAACGGAATTTTCCATTTCTCTGTTTTTGGTTGAATTTATTTTCTTTGTTTATTGAGGGACTTTTTCATTTCTCTGTTTTTGGTTGAATTTATTTTCTTTGTTTATGGAGGGACGTTTCCATTTCCTTGTTTTTCGTTGAAGTTATTTTCTTTGTTTGTGGAGGGACATTTACATTTCCCTGTTTTTGGTTGAAGGGATTTTCTTTGTTTATGAAGGGAATTTTCCATTTCTTTGTTTTTGGTTGAAGGGATTTTTTTTGTTTATGAAGGGAATTTTCCATTTCTTTGTTTTTGGTTGAAGGGATTTTCTTTGTTTATGAAGGGAATTTTCCATTCCTTTGTTTTTGCTTGAAGGGATTTTCTTTGTTTATGAAGGGAAGTTTCCATTTCTTTGTTTTTGGTTGAAGGGATTTTCTTTGTTTATTGAGGGACTTTTTCATTTCTCTGTTTTTGGTTGAATTTATTTTCTTTGTTTGTGCAGGGACATTTCCATTTCCCTGTTTTTGGTTGAAGGGATTTTCTTTGTTTATGAATAGAATTTTCCATTTCTTTGTTTTTGCTTGAAGGGATTTTCTTTGTTTATTGAGGGACTTTTTCATTTCTCTGTTTTTGGTTGAAATTATTTCCTTTGTTTATGGAGGGACGTTTCCATTTCCTTGTGTTTCGTTGAAGTTATTTTCTTTGTTTGTGGAGGGACATTTACATTTCCCTGTTTTTGGTTGAAGGGATTTTCTTTGTTTATGGAGGGACTTTTTCTTTTCTTTGTTTTTGGTTGAAGATATTTTCTTTGTTTTTGAAGGGAATTTTCCGTTTCTTTGTTTTTGGTTGAAGGGATTTTCTTTGTTTATGGAGGGACTTTTTCATTTCTTTGTTTTTGCTTGAAGGGATTTTCTTTGTTTATTGAGGGACTTTTTCATTTCTCTGTTTTTGGTTGAATTTATTTTCTTTATTTGTGGAGGGACATTTACATTTCCCTGTTTTTGGTTGAAGGGATTTTCTTTGTTTATGAAGGGAATTTTCCATTTCTTTGTTTTTGGTTGAAGGGATTTTTTTTGTTTATGAAGGGAATTTTCCATTTCTTTGTGTTTTTTAAGGGATTTTCTTTGTTTATGAAGGGAATTTTCCATTTCTTTGTTTTTGGTTGAAGGGATTTTCTTTGTTTATGAAGGGAATTTTCCATTTCTTTGTTTTTGGTTGAAGGGATTTTATTTGTTTATTGAGGGACTTTTTCATTTCTCTGTTTTTGGTTGAATTTATTTTCTTTGTTTATGGAGGGACATTTCCATTTCTTTGTTTTTGGTTGAAGGGATTTTCTTTGTTAATGAAGGGAATTTTCCATTTCTTTGTTTTTGCGTTCTATTTTCCCGGTGAGGTTATTCTTCTATTTTCGTTGTTCATTGAGGGGCGCTCCTTCTTTTTCCTTGATTTTCGTTGAACAGTGGTGCACCTCTAGCTGGGGTCTCTGCCGAACCTGCATTGATCAGACTTGTGTCCAAAGCAAGCGGATGCGTTAAAGGGGGAGGTAGTCGAATTTGTTCCGAAAACTCGGAAACTGAAGTTTGTTAGGTTCGTGATCATCAGTATTATTATCCGGGGGTTTGTTTATTATTTGTAGCTGGTACTATATTTTCGGATTTTGGGCAGTTTTCAGTGAATTTTCTTTTTTTGGTCGGTAGTTTCTGTATCTAAGATCATGACAATTTCTCTGTTTCTCTCTGAATTACGTGGTTTATTTGGTTTTTGTTTCTTTGGAATGGTTCTTAAGGGAATTTTCCATTTCTTTGTTTTTGTTTGGAGGGATTTTCTTTGTTTATGGAGGGACTTTTTCATTTCTTTGTTGTTGGTTGAAGATATTTTCTTTGTTTATGAAGGGAATTTTCCATTTCTTTGTTTTTGGTTGAAGGGATTTTCTTTGTTTATGGGGGGACTTTTTCATTTCTTTGTTTTTCGTTGAAGATATTTTCTTTGTTTATGAAGGGAATTTTCCATTTCTTTGTTTTTGGTTGAAGGGATTTTCTTTGTTTATGGAGGGACTTTTTCATTTCTTTGTTTTTCGTTGAGGTTTTTGATTGAAGGTATTTTCTCTGTCTATAGAGAAACTTTTCCATTTCCCTGTGTTTCGTTGAAGTTATTTTCTTTAGTCTTGTTCTTCTATTTACCTCTTTTTTCTTGAAGGTGCGTTTTATATTCTTGATGGGGCTATTCTTATATATTTTTTGTTCATTGAGGGGCGCTCCTTCCTTTTCCCCGATTTCCGTTGAACACTAGTGCACCTCTATTTTCATAAATTTCCTCGTTTTTGTTTAGAGCTTTTTTCCCTTTTTGTGAAGGGACTTTTCTTCTATTTTCCTGTTTTTGGTTGGCGTTATTTTCTCTGTTCTTCTATTTCCGTTTTCGACTAAAGTTATTTTTTTAGTTCCTGGAATCACGATTTTTTCTTCGTGTTGTAAACAATTCGTTTTTGATAGATTTCGTTATTAAGAATTTTATTTATTTGGGGTTTTATGGGGTTATATGGCTACAGGCGAACCATCCCCTTAAAAAAATGGTAACGCGCCGTGGTAATACCTCAGTGGTGGTGTGGAAATTTACCAATTAATGTTTTATTATAATTTAGTTGAGGTTAATTACACTGCTCTGATTACTGCCGAATATCACAAAACATTCTTATTCTTTGTAACCATTATTTAATAACATTTATGTGCTTCTTTAAATAATTAATAGACACTTTACCAAAAAAACGTTCTTTTTGTCATTAAAAATCAACTTTTTCTTAAAAAATACCACTTATTTTAAGATAGATACTAGAACATCCATACTAAGAAATTCAAACAAAATTTGATGAAATTGGAGATAGTATTTTATTTATTTAGTATTTATTTATTCAATTACAAGAAGAAATTAATGATGGGAATACATTATTATGTAAAGGTTGATGACTAAGAGATGAATGTATCGAAAAAAAAATCATTATTTGTGTATTCGTCGCCGCGCACGGTCTAAAAATCAAATAATTCAGTTCGATTTTTATATTTAGTTTAAAAATTTAAACGCTTTCGATTATTTCGTTTTCGTTGAGAATCTCGTGCGGTTTTAGTTCCGTTTAATCGCGCGCGTGTGAAGTGCCCTTTAGGATTGGAAATATTTACGTCTGAAATTAGAAGGTTAGTTGAAAGTTTTTATTATTAAACGATTTTAAATTTATTAAATGGAATTACATCGAAAATTGATAAAAATTAGTCTTCCGCATTAGGTCCTGATGATGATTTATTAATCGAAACTAGTTGTCATCTTTTACACCAACTAATGAAGTTTAAAAGTACTAACATTCAATTAATTTCAACTATAAATTATAGATATTTTTACGATTTTTTATGAATTATTTGTTTGTAAACATATTAGTCATTATTACGTAAAGATGTCGTGACTAAGATATTAATTTATCGAAATAAATTCATTATTCGAGTGTCAGTCACCGCGATCGGTCCTAAAATCGAATAAGTCTTTTGATTTTTATCAATTAGTTAAAAAAAAAAAAAATTTAAGCGCTTTCGATTATTTCGTTTTCGTTGAGAATCTCGTGCGATTTTAGTTCCGTTTAATCGCGCGCGTGTGAAGTGCCCTTTAGGATTGGGAAAATTTACGTCTGAAATCAGAAGGTTAGTTGAAAGTTTTTATTGTTAAACGATTTTATTTTTATTTTAAAAATTAAACAAATATTTTTAATTTAGAAACGTAAAAGTGATTTTTCCTTTTACATTTTTCGTCACTATTACAAATTTTTTAATTATAAATACTATTTCAATTTATTATTAAATATTAGTTGGGAATTCTAAATAAAATTATTTTTATTACATTTAATTATTTTACGATACGCCGCCCTGTATAGAAAATTTATCCTTTTGTTTATGTTTACAATAATGTGTTAGTCACGATTTCGTGACTAAAGGGTCGTGACTAATAAACATATAAATGTACATCAAAATAAATCAATTAATTGATGTCGGATTTTCGGAGTGAATGGTCGAAATTAAATTCGGTGGTTTAATAGTTTACGATAATTAAACGATTTTAGTTTTTTTCGTTTTTTTCATGAATTTCATATATGGATTTTTACTTAAGAAATCACAAGGTAAAATTTTTAAACGCTTTTTAATGAATTAAATGAAATGAAAAAAATTTAAAAATAAACTTTTAATTACCTTTCGCAATTGTTATTATTGTTCTATAGTTTATTATAATAGTTTAAATAAAATAATTGCTTGTTAACGCTAACGAATACAACTATTAATTTAAAAAAAAAATTTCTGTTTAGTATTTATATATTTACTATTTTTAAATTATTGTATAATTTTTTTTTAAATTACGATTTATTTAAATTTTAAGCAAATTGAGAATAAATAGCGAATAAATAATATTTTCTCTTTTGTTTCAGAATTTTAAGTGGTCATCATCAGGGTAAGAATTTCATCAGGAAAGGTAGGAAAACTGGGGTATTTGCATGGTGTTTTTTTAATTTATTTCTTATTAAATTCAACTATTCCAAAAATATTTTTGACTATATTAGATCTAATATAGAGGGTGATACATAACTATTTTATTCTTTATGTCTTTTTGATAAAATGATTCTGGATAATTTTATTTTTAAATGTTTTGCGTATATCCGGTTTATAAAAAATGAGTATTATACCGTGTGTTCAACAACAGGGTGTCTTCGATTATTATTAAATTTTTACATTTGTAAAAATTTATGATATACAGTGTATTCGAACAGTAAATGAACATTTTTTCAAATTTTTTATCCTGTGCGTACATATAAAAAAACTTTTTGTGCGTTTTATGTTTTATTCACAGTTGTACAAAGTGAATGATATACAGTGCGTTCAACAGCAGAGTTTCTTCGAAAGACAAACAAACGTTACGAAACTTTTACTTTTCTTTGTTTATGAATGGAATTTTCCATTTCTTTGTTTTTGCTTGAAGGGATTTTCTTTGTTTATTGAGGGACTTTTTCATTTCTCTGTTTTTGGTTGAATTTATTTTCTTTGTTTATGGAGGGACGTTTCCATTTCCTTGTTTTTCGTTGAAGTTATTTTCTTTGTTTGTGAAGGGACATTTACATTTCCCTGTTTTTGGTTGAAGGGATTTTCTTTGTTTATGAAGGGAATTTTCCATTTCTTTGTTTTTGGTTGAAGGGATTTTCTTTGTTTATGAAGGGAATTTTCCATTTCTTTTTTTTGGTTGAAGGGATTTTCTTTGTTTATGAAGGGAAGTTTCCATTTCTTTGTTTTTGGTTGAAGGGATTTTCTTTGTTTATTGAGGGACTTTTCCATTTCTCTGTTTTTGGTTGAATTTATTTTCTTTGTTTATGGAGGGACGTTTCCATTTCCTTGTTTTTCGTTGAAGTTATTTTCTTTGTTTATGAAGGGACATTTACATTTCCCTGTTTTTGGTTGAAGGGATTTTCTTTGTTTATGAAGGGAATTTTCCATTTCTTTGTTTTTGGTTGAATTGATTTTCTTTGTTTATGAAGGGAATTTTCCATTTCTTTGTTTTTGGTTGAAGGGATTTTCTTTGTTTATGAAGGGAATTTTCCATTTCTTTGTTTTTGGTTGAAGGGATTTTCTTTGTTTATGAAGGGAATTTTCCATTTCTTTGTTTTTGGTTGAAGGGATTTTTTTTGTTTATGAAGGGAAGTTTCCATTTCTTTGTTTTTGGTTGAAGGGATTT
Organism: Hermaeophaga mercurialis; assembly: GCA_951812935.1. NCBI lineage: Eukaryota > Metazoa > Arthropoda > Insecta > Coleoptera > Chrysomelidae > Hermaeophaga > Hermaeophaga mercurialis. The sequence continues at coordinate 8,123,115 of OX638363.1, read as the reverse complement.
TCTTTGTTTATTGAGGGACTTTTTCATTTCTCTGTTTTTGGTTGAATTTATTTTCTTTGTTTATGAAGGGAATTTTCCATTTCTTTCTTTTTCATTGAAGGGATTTTCTTTGTTAATGAAGGGAATTTTCCATTTCTTTGTTTTTGGTTGAAGGGATTTTCTTTGTTAATGAAGGGAATTTTCCATTTCTTTGTTTTGGAGTTCTATTTTCCCGGTGAGGTTATTCTTCTATTTTCGTTGTTCATTGAGGGGCGCTCCTTCTTTTTCCTTGATTTTCGTTGAACAGTGGTGCACCTGTAGCTGGGGTCTCTGCCGAACCTGCATTGATCAGACTTGTGTCCAAAGCAAGCAAATGCGCTAAAGGGGGAGGTAGTCGAATTTGTTCCGAAAACTCGGAAACTTAAGTTTGTTAGGTTCGTGATCATCAGTATTATTATCCGGGGGTTTGTTTATTATTTGTAGCTGGTACTATATTTTCGGATTTTCATTTCTTTGTTTTTGGTTGAAGGGATTTTCTTTGTTTATGAAGGGAATTTTCCATTTCTCTGTTTTTGGTTGAATTTATTATCTTTGTTTATGGAGGGACATTTACATTTCCCTGTTTTTGGTTGAAGGGATTTTCTTTGTTTATGAAGGGAATTTTCTATTTCTTTGTTTTTGCTTGAATTTATTTTCTTTGTTCATGGAGGGACATTTCCATTTCCTCGTTTTTCGTTGAAGTTATTTTCTTTGTTTGTGAACGGACATTTACATTTCCCAGTTTTTGGTTGAAGGAATTTTCTTTGTTTGTGAAGGGAATTTTCCATTTCCCTGTTTTTGGTTGAAAGGATTTTCTTTGTTTATGAAGGGAATTTTCCATTTCTCTGTTTTTGGTTGAATTTATTTTCTTTGTTTATGGAGGGACAATTCCATTTCCTTGTTTTTCGTTGAAGTTATTTTCTTTGTTTGTGAAGGGACATTTCCATTTCCCTGTTTTTGGTTGAAGGGATTTTCTTTGTTTATGAAGGGAATTTTCCATTTCTTTGTTTTTGCTTGAAGGGGTTTTCTTTGTTTATTGAGGGACTTTTTCATTTCTCTGTTTTTGGTTGAATTTATTTTCTTTGTTTATGGAGGGACATTTCCATTTCTTTGTTCTTGGTTGAAGGGATTTTCTTTGTTAATGAAGGGAATTTTCCATTTCTTTGTTTTTGGTTGAAGGGATTTTCTTTGTTTATGATGGGAATTTTCCATTTCTTTGTTTTTGCTTGAATTTATTTTCTTTGTTTATGGAGGGACATTTCCATTTCCTTGTTTTTCGTTGAAGTTATTTTCTTTGTTTGTGAACGGACATTTACATTTCCCAGTTTTTGGTTGAAGGGATTTTCTTTGTTTGTGAAGAGAATTTTCCATTTCTTTGTTTTTGCTTGAAGGGATTTTCTTTGTTTATTGAGGGACTTTTTCATTTCTCTGTTTTTGGTTGAATTTATTTTCTTTATTTGTGGAGGGACATTTACATTTCCCTGTTTTTGGTTGAAAAGATTTTCTTTGTTTATGAAGGGAATTTTCCATTTCTTTGTTTTTGGTTGAAGGGATTTTTTTTGTTTATGAAGGGAATTTTCCATTTCTTTGTTTTTGGTTGAAGGGATTTTCTTTGTTTATGAAGGGAATTTTCCATTTCTTTGTTTTTGGTTGAAGGGATTTTCTTTGTTTATGAAGGGAAGTTTCCATTTCTTTGTTTTTGGTTGAAGGGACTTTCTTTGTTTATTGGGGGACTTTTTCATTTCTCTGTTTTTGGTTGAATTTATTTTCTTTGTTTATGAAGGGAATTTTCCATTTATTTCTTTTTCATTGAAGGGATTTTCTTTGTTAATGAAGGGATTTTTCCATTTCTTTGTTTTTGCGTTCTATTTTCCCGGTGAGGTTATTCTTCTATTTTCGTTGTTCATTGAGGGGCGCTCCTTCTTTTTCCTTGATTTTCGTTGAACAGTGGTGCACCTCTAGCTGGGGTCTCTGCCGAACCTGCATTGATCAGACTTGTGTCCAAAGCAAGCAAATGCGCTAAAGGGGGAGGTAGTCGAATTTGTTCCGAAAACTCGGAAACTTAAGTTTGTTAGGTTCGTGATCATCAGTATTATTATCCGGGGGTTTGTTTATTATTTGTAGCTGGTACTATATTTTCGGATTTTCATTTCCTTGTTTTTGGTTGAAGGGATTTTCTTTGTTTATGAAGGGAATTTTCCATTTCTCTGTTTTTGGTTGAATTTATTTTCTTTGTTTATGGAGGGACATTTCCATTTCCTTGTTTTTCGTTGAAGTTATTTTCTTTGTTGGTGGAGGGACATTTCCATTTCCCTGTTTTTGGTTGAAGGGATTTTCTTTGTTTAAGGAGGGACTTTTTCATTTCTTTGTCTTTGGTTGAAGATATTTTCTTTGTTTATGAAGGGAATTTTCCGTTTCTTTGTTTTTGGTTGAAGGGATTTTCTTTGTTTATGGAGGGACTTTTTCATTTCTTTGTTTTTGCTTGAAGGGATTTTCTTTGTTTATTGAGGGACTTTTTCATTTCTCTGTTTTTGGTTGAATTTATTTTCTTTATTTGTGGAGGGACATTTACATTTCCCTGTTTTTGGTTGAAGGGATTTTCTTTGTTTATGAAGGGAATTTTCCATTTCTTTGTTTTTGGTTGAAGGGATTTTTTTTGTTTATGAAGGGAATTTTCCATTTCTTTGTATTTTTTAAGGGATTTTCTTTGTTTATGAAGGGAATTTTCCATTTCTTTGTTTTTGGTTGAAGGGATTTTCTTTGTTTATGAAGGGAATTTTCCATTTCTTTGTTTTTGGTTGAAGGGATTTTATTTGTTTATTGAGGGACTTTTTCATTTCTCTGTTTTTGGTTGAATTTATTTTCTTTGTTTATGGAGGGACATTTCCATTTCTTTGTTTTTGGTTGAAGGGATTTTCTTTGTTAATGAAGGGAATTTTCCATTTCTTTGTTTTTGCGTTCTATTTTCCCGGTGAGGTTATTCTTCTATTTTCGTTGTTCATTGAGGGGCGCTCCTTCTTTTTCCTTGATTTTCGTTGAACAGTGGTGCACCTCTAGCTGGGGTCTCTGCCGAACCTGCATTGATCAGACTTGTGTCCAAAGCAAGCAAATGCGCTAAAGGGGGAGGTAGTCGAATTTGTTCCGAAAACTCGGAAACTGAAGTTTGTTAGGTTCGTGATCATCAGTATTATTATCCGGGGGTTTGTTTATTATTTGTAGCTGGTACTATATTTTCGGATTTTGGGCAGTTTTCAGTGAATTTTCTTTTTTTGGTCGGTAGTTTCTGTATCTAAGATCATGACAATTTCTCTGTTTCTCTCTGAATTACGTGGTTTATTTGGTTTTTGTTTCTTTGGAATGGTTCTTGAGGGAATTTTCCATTTCTTTGTTTTTGTTTGGAGGGATTTTCTTTGTTTATGGAGGGACTTTTTCATTTCTTTGTTTTTGCTTGAAGGGATTTTCTTTGTTTATTGAGGGACTTTTTCATTTCTCTGTTTTTGGTTGAATTTATTTTCTTTGTTTATGCAGTGACATTTCCATTTCCCTGTTTTTGGTTGAAGGGATTTTCTTTGTTTATGAAGGGAATTTTCCATTTCTTTGTTTTTGCTTGAAGGGATTTTCTTTGTTTATGAAGGGAATTTTCCATTTCTTTGTTTTTGGTTGAAGGGATTTTTTATGTTTATGAAGGGAATTTTCCATTTCTTTGTTTTTGGTTGAAAGGATTTTCTTTGTTTATGAACGGAATTTTCCATTTCTCTGTTTTTGGTTGAATTTATTTTCTTTGTTTATTGAGGGAATTTTCCATTTCCTTGTTTTTCGTTGAAGTTATTTTCTTTGTTTGTGAACGGACATTTACATTTCCCTGTTTTTGGTTGAATGGATTTTCTTTGTTTATGAAGGGAATTTTCCATTTCTTTGTTTTTGGTTGCAGAGATTTTTTTGTTTATTGAGGGAATTTTCCATTTCTTTGTTTTTGGTTGAATTTATTTTCTTTGTTTATGGAGGGAGTTTTCCATTTCCTTGTTTTTCGTTGAAGTTATTTTCTTTGTTTGTGAACGGACATTTACATTTCCCTGTTTTTGGTTGAAGGGATTTTCTTTGTTTATGAAGGGAATTTTCCATTTCTTTGTTTCTGGTTGCAGAGATTTTTTTTGTTTATGAGGGGAATTTTCCATTTCTTTGTTTTTGGTTGAAGGGATTTTCTTTGTTTTTGAAGGGAATTTTCCATTTCTTTGTTTTTGGTTGAAGGGATTTTCTTTGTTTATGAAGGGAATTTTCCATTTCTTTGTTTTTGCTTGAATGGATTTTCTTTGTTTATGAAGGGAATTTTCCATTTCTTTGTTTTTGGTTGAAGGGATTTTTTATGTTTATGAAGGGAATTTTCCATTTCTTTGTTTTCGGTTGAAGAGATTTTCTTTGTTTATGAAGGGAATTTTCCATTTCTTTGTTTTTGGTTGAAGGGATTTTCCTTGTTTATGAAGGGAATTTTCCATTTCTTTGTTTTTGGTTGAAGGGATTTTCTATGTTTATGAAAGGAATTTTCCATTTCTTTGTTTCTGGTTGCAGAGATTTTCTTTGTTTATGAAGGGAATTTTCCATTTCTTTGTTTTTGGTTGACGGGGTTTTCTTTGTTTATGAAGGGAATTTTCCATTTCTCTGTTTTTGATTGTATTTATTTTCTTTGTTTATGAAGGGACATTTCCATTTCCTTGTTTTTCGTTGAAGTTATTTTCTTTGTTTGTCGAGGGACATACATTTCCCTGTTTTTGGTTGAAGGGATTTTCTTTGTTTATGAAGGGAATTTTCCATTTCTTTGTTTTTGGTTGAAGGGATTTCTTTTGTTTATGAAGGGAATTTTTCATTTCTTTGTTTTTCGTTAGTTATTTTCTTTGTTTGTGGAGGGAATTTTTCATTTCTTTGTTTTTGCTTGAAGGGATTTTCTTTGTTTATTGAGGGACTTTTTCATTTCTCTGTTTTTGGTTGAATTTATTTTCTTTGTTAATGGAGGGACATTTACATTTCCCTGTTTTTGGTTGAAGGGATTTTCTTTGTTTATGAAGGGAATTTTCCATTTCTTTGTTTCTGGTTGCAGAGATTTTCTTTGTTTATGAAGGGAATTTTCCATTTCTTTGTTTTTGGTTGAAGGGATTTTCTTTGTTTTTGAAGGGAATTTTTCATTTCTTTGTTTTTGGTTGAAGGGATTTTCTTTGTTTATGAAGGGAATTTTCCATTTCTTTGTTTTTGCTTGAAGGGATTTTCTTTGTTTATGAAATAAATTTTCCATTTCTTTGTTTTTGGTTGAAGGGATTTTCTTTGTTTTTGAAGGGAATTTTTCATTTCTTTGTTTTTGGTTGAAGGGATTTTCTTTGTTTATGAAGGGAATTTTCCATTTCTTTGTTTTTGCTTGAAGGGATTTTCTTTGTTTATTGAGGGACTTTTTCATTTCTCTGTTTTTGGTTGAATTTATTTTCTTTGTTTATGAAGGGACATTTCCATTTCCCTGTTTTTGCTTGAAGGGATTTTCTTTGTTTATTGAGGGACTTTTTCATATCTCTGTTTTTGGTTGAATTTATTTTCTTTGTTTATGCAGTGACATTTCCATTTCCCTGTTTTTGGTTGAAGGGATTTTCTTTGTTTATGAAGGGAATTTTCCATTTCTTTGTTTTTGCTTGAAGGGATTTTCTTTGTTTATGAAGGGAATTTTCCATTTCTTTGTTTATGAAGGGAATTTTCCATTTCTTTGTTTTTGGTTGAAGGGATTTTTTATGTTTATGAAGGGAATTTTCCATTTCTTTGTTTTTGGTTGAAGGGATTTTCTTTGTTTATGAACGGAATTTTCCATTTCTCTGTTTTTGGTTGAATTTATTTTCTTTGTTTATTGAGGGACTTTTTCATTTCTCTGTTTTTGGTTGAATTTATTTTCTTTGTTTATGGAGGGACGTTTCCATTTCCTTGTTTTTCGTTGAAGTTATTTTCTTTGTTTGTGGAGGGACATTTACATTTCCCTGTTTTTGGTTGAAGGGATTTTCTTTGTTTATGAAGGGAATTTTCCATTTCTTTGTTTTTGGTTGAAGGGATTTTTTTTGTTTATGAAGGGAATTTTCCATTTCTTTGTTTTTGGTTGAAGGGATTTTCTTTGTTTATGAAGGGAATTTTCCATTCCTTTGTTTTTGCTTGAAGGGATTTTCTTTGTTTATGAAGGGAAGTTTCCATTTCTTTGTTTTTGGTTGAAGGGATTTTCTTTGTTTATTGAGGGACTTTTTCATTTCTCTGTTTTTGGTTGAATTTATTTTCTTTGTTTGTGCAGGGACATTTCCATTTCCCTGTTTTTGGTTGAAGGGATTTTCTTTGTTTATGAATAGAATTTTCCATTTCTTTGTTTTTGCTTGAAGGGATTTTCTTTGTTTATTGAGGGACTTTTTCATTTCTCTGTTTTTGGTTGAAATTATTTCCTTTGTTTATGGAGGGACGTTTCCATTTCCTTGTGTTTCGTTGAAGTTATTTTCTTTGTTTGTGGAGGGACATTTACATTTCCCTGTTTTTGGTTGAAGGGATTTTCTTTGTTTATGGAGGGACTTTTTCATTTCTTTGTTTTTGGTTGAAGATATTTTCTTTGTTTATGAAGGGAATTTTCCGTTTCTTTGTTTTTGGTTGAAGGGATTTTCTTTGTTTATGGAGGGACTTTTTCATTTCTTTGTTTTTGCTTGAAGGGATTTTCTTTGTTTATTGAGGGACTTTTTCATTTCTCTGTTTTTGGTTGAATTTATTTTCTTTATTTGTGGAGGGACATTTACATTTCCCTGTTTTTGGTTGAAGGGATTTTCTTTGTTTATGAAGGGAATTTTCCATTTCTTTGTTTTTGGTTGAAGGGATTTTTTTTGTTTATGAAGGGAATTTTCCATTTCTTTGTGTTTTTTAAGGGATTTTCTTTGTTTATGAAGGGAATTTTCCATTTCTTTGTTTTTGGTTGAAGGGATTTTCTTTGTTTATGAAGGGAATTTTCCATTTCTTTGTTTTTGGTTGAAGGGATTTTATTTGTTTATTGAGGGACTTTTTCATTTCTCTGTTTTTGGTTGAATTTATTTTCTTTGTTTATGGAGGGACATTTCCATTTCTTTGTTTTTGGTTGAAGGGATTTTCTTTGTTAATGAAGGGAATTTTCCATTTCTTTGTTTTTGCGTTCTATTTTCCCGGTGAGGTTATTCTTCTATTTTCGTTGTTCATTGAGGGGCGCTCCTTCTTTTTCCTTGATTTTCGTTGAACAGTGGTGCACCTCTAGCTGGGGTCTCTGCCGAACCTGCATTGATCAGACTTGTGTCCAAAGCAAGCGGATGCGTTAAAGGGGGAGGTAGTCGAATTTGTTCCGAAAACTCGGAAACTGAAGTTTGTTAGGTTCGTGATCATCAGTATTATTATCCGGGGGTTTGTTTATTATTTGTAGCTGGTACTATATTTTCGGATTTTGGGCAGTTTTCAGTGAATTTTCTTTTTTTGGTCGGTAGTTTCTGTATCTAAGATCATGACAATTTCTCTGTTTCTCTCTGAATTACGTGGTTTATTTGGTTTTTGTTTCTTTGGAATGGTTCTTAAGGGAATTTTCCATTTCTTTGTTTTTGTTTGGAGGGATTTTCTTTGTTTATGGAGGGACTTTTTCATTTCTTTGTTGTTGGTTGAAGATATTTTCTTTGTTTATGAAGGGAATTTTCCATTTCTTTGTTTTTGGTTGAAGGGATTTTCTTTGTTTATGGGGGGACTTTTTCATTTCTTTGTTTTTCGTTGAAGATATTTTCTTTGTTTATGAAGGGAATTTTCCATTTCTTTGTTTTTGGTTGAAGGGATTTTCTTTGTTTATGGAGGGACTTTTTCATTTCTTTGTTTTTCGTTGAGGTTTTTGATTGAAGGTATTTTCTCTGTCTATAGAGAAACTTTTCCATTTCCCTGTGTTTCGTTGAAGTTATTTTCTTTAGTCTTGTTCTTCTATTTACCTCTTTTTTCTTGAAGGTGCGTTTTATATTCTTGATGGGGCTATTCTTATATATTTTTTGTTCATTGAGGGGCGCTCCTTCCTTTTCCCCGATTTCCGTTGAACACTAGTGCACCTCTATTTTCATAAATTTCCTCGTTTTTGTTTAGAGCTTTTTTCCCTTTTTGTGAAGGGACTTTTCTTCTATTTTCCTGTTTTTGGTTGGCGTTATTTTCTCTGTTCTTCTATTTCCGTTTTCGACTAAAGTTATTTTTTTAGTTCCTGGAATCACGATTTTTTCTTCGTGTTGTAAACAATTCGTTTTTGATAGATTTCGTTATTAAGAATTTTATTTATTTGGGGTTTTATGGGGTTATATGGCTACAGGCGAACCATCCCCTTAAAAAAATGGTAACGCGCCGTGGTAATACCTCAGTGGTGGTGTGGAAATTTACCAATTAATGTTTTATTATAATTTAGTTGAGGTTAATTACACTGCTCTGATTACTGCCGAATATCACAAAACATTCTTATTCTTTGTAACCATTATTTAATAACATTTATGTGCTTCTTTAAATAATTAATAGACACTTTACCAAAAAAACGTTCTTTTTGTCATTAAAAATCAACTTTTTCTTAAAAAATACCACTTATTTTAAGATAGATACTAGAACATCCATACTAAGAAATTCAAACAAAATTTGATGAAATTGGAGATAGTATTTTATTTATTTAGTATTTATTTATTCAATTACAAGAAGAAATTAATGATGGGAATACATTATTATGTAAAGGTTGATGACTAAGAGATGAATGTATCGAAAAAAAAATCATTATTTGTGTATTCGTCGCCGCGCACGGTCTAAAAATCAAATAATTCAGTTCGATTTTTATATTTAGTTTAAAAATTTAAACGCTTTCGATTATTTCGTTTTCGTTGAGAATCTCGTGCGGTTTTAGTTCCGTTTAATCGCGCGCGTGTGAAGTGCCCTTTAGGATTGGAAATATTTACGTCTGAAATTAGAAGGTTAGTTGAAAGTTTTTATTATTAAACGATTTTAAATTTATTAAATGGAATTACATCGAAAATTGATAAAAATTAGTCTTCCGCATTAGGTCCTGATGATGATTTATTAATCGAAACTAGTTGTCATCTTTTACACCAACTAATGAAGTTTAAAAGTACTAACATTCAATTAATTTCAACTATAAATTATAGATATTTTTACGATTTTTTATGAATTATTTGTTTGTAAACATATTAGTCATTATTACGTAAAGATGTCGTGACTAAGATATTAATTTATCGAAATAAATTCATTATTCGAGTGTCAGTCACCGCGATCGGTCCTAAAATCGAATAAGTCTTTTGATTTTTATCAATTAGTTAAAAAAAAAAAAAATTTAAGCGCTTTCGATTATTTCGTTTTCGTTGAGAATCTCGTGCGATTTTAGTTCCGTTTAATCGCGCGCGTGTGAAGTGCCCTTTAGGATTGGGAAAATTTACGTCTGAAATCAGAAGGTTAGTTGAAAGTTTTTATTGTTAAACGATTTTATTTTTATTTTAAAAATTAAACAAATATTTTTAATTTAGAAACGTAAAAGTGATTTTTCCTTTTACATTTTTCGTCACTATTACAAATTTTTTAATTATAAATACTATTTCAATTTATTATTAAATATTAGTTGGGAATTCTAAATAAAATTATTTTTATTACATTTAATTATTTTACGATACGCCGCCCTGTATAGAAAATTTATCCTTTTGTTTATGTTTACAATAATGTGTTAGTCACGATTTCGTGACTAAAGGGTCGTGACTAATAAACATATAAATGTACATCAAAATAAATCAATTAATTGATGTCGGATTTTCGGAGTGAATGGTCGAAATTAAATTCGGTGGTTTAATAGTTTACGATAATTAAACGATTTTAGTTTTTTTCGTTTTTTTCATGAATTTCATATATGGATTTTTACTTAAGAAATCACAAGGTAAAATTTTTAAACGCTTTTTAATGAATTAAATGAAATGAAAAAAATTTAAAAATAAACTTTTAATTACCTTTCGCAATTGTTATTATTGTTCTATAGTTTATTATAATAGTTTAAATAAAATAATTGCTTGTTAACGCTAACGAATACAACTATTAATTTAAAAAAAAAATTTCTGTTTAGTATTTATATATTTACTATTTTTAAATTATTGTATAATTTTTTTTTAAATTACGATTTATTTAAATTTTAAGCAAATTGAGAATAAATAGCGAATAAATAATATTTTCTCTTTTGTTTCAGAATTTTAAGTGGTCATCATCAGGGTAAGAATTTCATCAGGAAAGGTAGGAAAACTGGGGTATTTGCATGGTGTTTTTTTAATTTATTTCTTATTAAATTCAACTATTCCAAAAATATTTTTGACTATATTAGATCTAATATAGAGGGTGATACATAACTATTTTATTCTTTATGTCTTTTTGATAAAATGATTCTGGATAATTTTATTTTTAAATGTTTTGCGTATATCCGGTTTATAAAAAATGAGTATTATACCGTGTGTTCAACAACAGGGTGTCTTCGATTATTATTAAATTTTTACATTTGTAAAAATTTATGATATACAGTGTATTCGAACAGTAAATGAACATTTTTTCAAATTTTTTATCCTGTGCGTACATATAAAAAAACTTTTTGTGCGTTTTATGTTTTATTCACAGTTGTACAAAGTGAATGATATACAGTGCGTTCAACAGCAGAGTTTCTTCGAAAGACAAACAAACGTTACGAAACTTTTACTTTTCTTTGTTTATGAATGGAATTTTCCATTTCTTTGTTTTTGCTTGAAGGGATTTTCTTTGTTTATTGAGGGACTTTTTCATTTCTCTGTTTTTGGTTGAATTTATTTTCTTTGTTTATGGAGGGACGTTTCCATTTCCTTGTTTTTCGTTGAAGTTATTTTCTTTGTTTGTGAAGGGACATTTACATTTCCCTGTTTTTGGTTGAAGGGATTTTCTTTGTTTATGAAGGGAATTTTCCATTTCTTTGTTTTTGGTTGAAGGGATTTTCTTTGTTTATGAAGGGAATTTTCCATTTCTTTTTTTTGGTTGAAGGGATTTTCTTTGTTTATGAAGGGAATTTTCCATTTCTTTGTTTTTGGTTGAAGGGATTTTCTTTGTTTATTGAGGGACTTTTTCATTTCTCTGTTTTTGGTTGAATTTATTTTCTTTGTTTATGGAGGGACAATTCCATTTCCTTGTTTTTCGTTGAAGTTATTTTCTTTGTTTATGGAGGGACATTTACATTTCCCTGTTTTTGGTTGAAGGGATTTTCTTTGTTTATGAAGGGAATTTTCCATTTCTTTGTTTTTCATTGAAGGGATTTTCTTTGTTAATGAAGGGATTTTTCCATTTCTTTGTTTTTGCGTTCTATTTTCCCGGTGAGGTTATTCTTCTATTTTCGTTGTTCATTGAGGGGCGCTCCTTCTTTTTCCTTGATTTTCGTTGAACAGTGGTGCACCTCTAGCTGGGGTCTCTGCCGAACCTGCATTGATCAGACTTGTGTCCAAAGCAAGCAAATGCGCTAAAGGGGGAGGTAGTCGAATTTGTTCCGAAAACTCGGAAACTTAAGTTTGTTAGGTTCGTGATCATCAGTATTATTATCCGGGGGTTTGTTTATTATTTGTAGCTGGTACTATATTTTCGGATTTTCATTTCTTTGTTTTTGGTTGAAGGGATTTTCTTTGTTTATGAAGGGAATTTTCCATTTCTCTGTTTTTGGTTGAATTTATTATCTTTGTTTATGGAGGGACATTTACATTTCCCTGTTTTTGGTTGAAGGGATTTTCTTTGTTTATGAAGGGAATTTTCTATTTCTTTGTTTTTGCTTGAATTTATTTTCTTTGTTCATGGAGGGACATTTCCATTTCCTCGTTTTTCGTTGAAGTTATTTTCTTTGTTTGTGAACGGACATTTACATTTCCCAGTTTTTGGTTGAAGGAATTTTCTTTGTTTGTGAAGGGAATTTTCCATTTCTCTGTTTTTGGTTGAAAGGATTTTCTTTGTTTATGAAGGGAATTTTCCATTTCTCTGTTTTTGGTTGAATTTATTTTCTTTGTTTATGGAGGGACAATTCCATTTCCTTGTTTTTCGTTGAAGTTATTTTCTTTGTTTGTGAAGGGACATTTCCATTTCCCTGTTTTTGGTTGAAGGGATTTTCTTTGTTTATGAAGGGAATTTTCCATTTCTTTGTTTTTGCTTGAAGGGGTTTTCTTTGTTTATTGAGGGACTTTTTCATTTCTCTGTTTTTGGTTGAATTTATTTTCTTTGTTTATGGAGGGACATTTCCATTTCTTTGTTCTTGGTTGAAGGGATTTTCTTTGTTAATGAAGGGAATTTTCCATTTCTTTGTTTTTGGTTGAAGGGATTTTCTTTGTTTATGATGGGAATTTTCCATTTCTTTGTTTTTGCTTGAATTTATTTTCTTTGTTTATGGAGGGACATTTCCATTTCCTTGTTTTTCGTTGAAGTTATTTTCTTTGTTTGTGAACGGACATTTACATTTCCCAGTTTTTGGTTGAAGGGATTTTCTTTGTTTGTGAAGAGAATTTTCCATTTCTTTGTTTTTGCTTGAAGGGATTTTCTTTGTTTATTGAGGGACTTTTTCATTTCTCTGTTTTTGGTTGAATTTATTTTCTTTATTTGTGGAGGGACATTTACATTTCCCTGTTTTTGGTTGAAAAGATTTTCTTTGTTTATGAAGGGAATTTTCCATTTCTTTGTTTTTGGTTGAAGGGATTTTTTTTGTTTATGAAGGGAATTTTCCATTTCTTTGTTTTTGGTTGAAGGGATTTTCTTTGTTTATGAAGGGAATTTTCCATTTCTTTGTTTTTGGTTGAAGGGATTTTCTTTGTTTATGAAGGGAAGTTTCCATTTCTTTGTTTTTGGTTGAAGGGACTTTCTTTGTTTATTGGGGGACTTTTTCATTTCTCTGTTTTTGGTTGAATTTATTTTCTTTGTTTATGAAGGGAATTTTCCATTTATTTCTTTTTCATTGAAGGGATTTTCTTTGTTAATGAAGGGATTTTTCCATTTCTTTGTTTTTGCGTTCTATTTTCCCGGTGAGGTTATTCTTCTATTTTCGTTGTTCATTGAGGGGCGCTCCTTCTTTTTCCTTGATTTTCGTTGAACAGTGGTGCACCTCTAGCTGGGGTCTCTGCCGAACCTGCATTGATCAGACTTGTGTCCAAAGCAAGCAAATGCGCTAAAGGGGGAGGTAGTCGAATTTGTTCCGAAAACTCGGAAACTTAAGTTTGTTAGGTTCGTGATCATCAGTATTATTATCCGGGGGTTTGTTTATTATTTGTAGCTGGTACTATATTTTCGGATTTTCATTTCCTTGTTTTTGGTTGAAGGGATTTTCTTTGTTTATGAAGGGAATTTTCCATTTCTCTGTTTTTGGTTGAATTTATTTTCTTTGTTTATGGAGGGACATTTCCATTTCCTTGTTTTTCGTTGAAGTTATTTTCTTTGTTTATGGATGGACATTTACATTTCCCTGTTTTTGGTTGAAGGGATTTTCTTTGTTTATGAAGGGAATTTTCCATTTCTTTGTTTTTGCTTGAATTTATTTTCTTTGTTTATGGAGGGACATTTCCATTTCCTTGTTTTTCGTTGAAGTTATTTTCTTTGTTTGTGAACGGACATTTACATTTCCCAGTTTTTGGTTGAAGGGATTTTCTTTGTTTGTGAAGGGAATTTTCCATTTCTTTGTTTTCGCTTGAAGGGATTTTCTTTGTTTATTGAGGGACTTTTTCATTTCTCTGTTTTTGGTTGAATTTATTTTCTTTATTTGTGGAGGGACATTTACATTTCCCTGTTTTTGGTTGAAGGGATTTTCTTTGTTTATGAAGGGAATTTTCCATTTCTTTGTTTTTGGTTGAAGGGATTTTTTTTGTTTATGAAGGGAATTTTCCATTTCTTTGTTTTTTTTAAGGGATTTTCTTTGTTTATGAAGGGAATTTTCCATTTCTTTGTTTTTGGTTGAAGGGATTTTCTTTGTTTATGAAGGGAATTTTCCATTTCTTTGTTTTTGGTTGAAGGGATTTTCTTTGTTTATTGAGGGACTTTTCCATTTCTCTGTTTTTGGTTGAATTTATTTTCTTTGTTTATGGAGGGACATTTCCATTTCTTTGTTTTTGGTTGAAGGGATTTTCTTTGTTTATGAAGGGAATTTTCCATTTCTCTGTTTTTGGTTGAATTTATTTTCTTTGTTTATGGAGGGACATTTCCATTTCCTTGTTTTTCGTTGAAGTTATTTTCTTTGTTTGTGAACGGACATTTACATTTCCCAGTTTTTGGTTGAAGGGATTTTCTTTGTTTGTGAAGGGAATTTTCCATTTCTCTGTTTTTGGTTGAATTTATTTTCTTTGTTTATGGAGGGACAATTCCATTTCTTTGTTTTTGCTTGAAGGGACTTTCTTTGTTTATTGAGGGACTTTTTCATTTCTCTGTTTTTGGTTGAATTTATTTTCTTTGTTTATGGAGGGACAATTCCATTTCTTTGTTTTTGCTTGAAGGGACTTTCTTTGTTTATGAAGGGAATTTTCCATTTCTTTGTTTTTGGTTGAAGGGATTTTCTTTGTTTATGAAGGGAATTTTCCATTTCTTTGTTTTTCATTGAAGGGATTTTCTTTGTTAATGAAGGGATTTTTCCATTTCATTGTTTTTGCGTTCTATTTTCCCGGTGAGGTTATTCTTCTATTTTCGTTGTTCATTGAGGGGCGCTCCTTCTTTTTCCTTGATTTTCGTTGAACAGTGGTGCACCTCTAGCTGGGGTCTCTGCCGAACCTGCATTGATCAGACTTGTGTCCAAAGCAAGCAAATGCGCTAAAGGGGGAGGTAGTCGAATTTGTTCCGAAAACTCGAAAACTGAAGTTTGTTAGGTTCGTGATCATCAGTATTATTATCCGGGGGTTTGTTTATTATTTGTAGCTGGTACTATATTTTCGGATTTTCATTTCTTTGTTTTTGGTTGATGGGATTTTCTTTGTTTATGAAGGGAATTTTCCACTTCTTTGTTTTTAGGTGCAGGGATTTTCTTTGTTTATGGAGGGACTTTTTCATTTCTTTGTTTTTGGTTGAAGATATTTTCTTTGTTTATGAAGGGAATTTTCCGTTTCTTTGTTTTTGGTTGAAAGGTTTTTCTTTTTTTATGAAGGGAATTTTCCATTTCTCTGTTTTTGGTTGAATTTATTTTCTTTGTTTATGGAGGGACAATTCCATTTCCTTGTTTTTCGTTGAAGTTATTTTCTTTGTTTGTGAAGGGACATTTCCATTTCCCTGTTTTTGGTTGAAGGGATTTTCTTTGTTTATGAAGGGAATTTTCCATTTCTTTGTTTTTGCTTGAAGGGGTTTTCTTTGTTTATTGAGGGACTTTTTCATTTCTCTGTTTTTGGTTGAATTTATTTTCTTTGTTTATGGAGGGACAATTCCATTTCCTTGTTTTTCGTTGAAGTTATTTTCTTTGTTTATGGAGGGACATTTACATTTCCCTGTTTTTGGTTGAAGGGATTTTCTTTGTTTATGAAGGGAATTTTCCATTTCTTTGTTTTTCATTGAAGGGATTTTCTTTGTTAATGAAGGGATTTTTCCATTTCTTTGTTTTTGCGTTCTATTTTCCCGGTGAGGTTATTCTTCTATTTTCGTTGTTCATTGAGGGGCGCTCCTTCTTTTTCCTTGATTTTCGTTGAACAGTGGTGCACCTCTAGCTGGGGTCTCTGCCGAACCTGCATTGATCAGACTTGTGTCCAAAGCAAGCAAATGCGCTAAAGGGGGAGGTAGTCGAATTTGTTCCGAAAACTCGGAAACTGAAGTTTGTTAGGTTCGTGATCATCAGTATTATTATCCGGGGGTTTGTTTATTATTTGTAGCTGGTACTATATTTTCGGATTTTGGGCAGTTTTCAGTGAATTTTCTTTTTTTGGTCGGTAGTTTCTGTATCTAAGATCATGACAATTTCTCTGTTTCTCTCTGAATTACGTGGTTTATTTGGTTTTTGTTTCTTTGGAATGGTTCTTGAGGGAATTTTCCATTTCTTTGTTTTTGTTTGGAGGGATTTTCTTTGTTTATGGAGGGACTTTTTCATTTTTTTGTTTTTGGTTGAAGATATTTTCTTTGTTTATGAAGGGAATTTTCCATTTCTTTGTTTTTGGTTGGAGGGATTTTCTTTGTTTATGGAGGGACTTTTTCATTTCTTTGTTTTTGGTTGAAGATATTTTCTTTGTTTATGAAGGGAATTTTCCATTTCTTTGTTTTTGGTTGAAGGGATTTTCTTTGTTTATGGAGGGACTTTTTCATTTCTTTGTTTTTCGTTGAGGTTTTTGATTGAAGGTATTTTCTCTGTCTATAGAGAAACTTTTCCATTTCCCTGTGTTTCGTTGAAGTTATTTTCTTTAGTCCTGTTCTTCTATTTACCTCTTTTTTCTTGGAGGTACGTTTTATATTCTTGATGGGGCTATTCTTATATATTTTTTGTTCATTGAGGGGCGCTCCTTCCTTTTCCCCGATTTCCGTTGAACACTAGTGCACCTCTATTTTCATAAATTTCCTCGTTTTTGTTTAGAGCTTTTTTCCCTTTTTGTGAAGGGACTTTTCTTCTATTTTCCTGTTTTTGGTTGGCGTTATTTTCTCTGTTCTTCTATTTCCGTTTTCGACTAAAGTTATTTTTTTAGTTCCTGGAATCACGATTTTTTCTTCGTGTTGTAAACAATTCGTTTTTGATAGATTTCATTATTAAGAATTTTATTTATTTGGGGTTTTATGGGGTTATATGGCTACAGGCGAACCATCCCCTTAAAAAAATGGTAACGCGCCGTGGTAATACCTCAGTGGTGGTGTGGAAATTTACCAATTAATGTTTTATTATAATTTAGTTGAGGTTAATTACACTGCTCTGATTACTGCCGAATATCACAAAACATTCTTATTCTTTGTAACCATTATTTAATAACATTTATGTTCTTCTCTAAATAATTAATAGACATTTTAACAAAAAAACGTTCTTTTTGTCATTAAAAATCAACTTTTTCTTAAAAAATACCACTTATTTTAAGATAGATACTAGAACACCCATACTAAGAAATTCAAACAAAATTTGATGAAATTGGAATTAAAAATCTAAAATCAATATTAAATTTTTTTAAAAATGTAGAAAGCTGATTGAAAATCATCGAAAAATGTACTAAATCTATCTTTAAAAATTAATAAAAAAATTAACATATATATATATATATATATATATAAACCAGAGATATTCCTTAACTAGTATAAGAGGACAACGAATAAGAAAAAGAAAACAGAGAACTCTTTTAATTAAATTAATAAATCGACAAACTGACGGCATATTTTTATTATTATATTAAACTAAATGAATTTAAATATGTCCGTATAAATTTTATAAATAAAAATATTAAAGGTAAATCAAGAAAAAATCACTATTTTATTTCACCTTTTTTACATTATCTTTTTAATTTATACCATAAAACATAAAAGTTAACCAATTTTATTATCCCCTTGTATTAAAATGAGAAAGTCCAAACGAAACATATTTAACAAAAACTAATAACGGTTATTTGGAATCCATTTGTACACAGAACACTCTGTATAAATAAATAATAAACCGGAGCTGTCTTCAATATATCACCCGCTGTATTTATGATGCCCATTCGATGCGCAAACGTGAAAAAATTAGAATCACCGTTTTAGATGAAGTGTAAATATCGCCACTTTCCTCTTGCGCTGTATGGGGCCTTGAGGGGGCTCTATAAGTGAGGGGGGATTCTTGCCAATTCTAGAATCGAACTCCAAAGGCATTGCAAATTAATATAGTTATAAAAGAAAGCAAGTAAAATCAATATTATTAAACTTACACAGTTGTTTCAAAGATGTTTCTTTAATCCACATATACTAAGTGTTCCAGGTTTTATCGACAGCTAGTATTATTTGAAATAAAATACTGGATTCTTTCATTGCCTATTTAGTTTATTTTTATTGCACTAGATTAAATTTTAATTTTTTGTTTCTATTTTGCTTCCTTGTTTAATACAGGATGATCCGAAACTAACTTTTTCTTTATTTTTTTAAATGAAACAAGCTGTATTTTATGTCAATATGTGAGAGTACTTGAAAGACATTTTTAGTTTTGTTAGATCTTCCTTACTACTGACAGTAAGAGTTTGCCAGGAAACATTTCCAGCCGATTAGCTGGAAAAAAATTAAATGTATCATAAAACAATTTTGTGAATATAAAAATCAACAATAATAAAGATATATGAGCTTACAAAAACTGGTAGATAAAGAAATAAGTATCGGCTAAAAGGCGTAAAAGCGTAAAAAGCGAAAACGGTGTTATCATTAGTATTGTCCGTTGTTATTAGACAAACACGGCAGTTTAAATGTTATTATGGTGATTGAGGATAATGCACAACGCATAAACCTGTATACTTTATAGCCATAAATATAATTTACTGGACTGAAATTCATAACTCACTGTCGTCAAAAACTCTTTTGCACATATTAAATTCCTCTCGGTGAATACCGGCTTTATTTTGTATAGGGTGATCTACCAGTTATTTTTCACTAAAGATTTACATTCAGAAAAACAACGTTTTAAAATTCCCATATTGAATATGTAAATTCGACTGGTTACAAGTAATTTCCCATTGATAGAAATGCCATGTAACAAAAATCACGGGCATATCATCAAAAATTTCCTACTTGTAATAAATAAAAAATTTGTAATATGAATTTTCAGTTCAGTCAAAAATTTAACCTGAAATTCAAAATTTTGAAGAGTGACCAGAATTCAAATTCGTACTTTAAATTTTGTACACGTTATAAAGAATTCCCATATACAATATTCAAATCTTCTGTTATAGAAATTTCGACTTGTATTTAGGCTTGTAAAAATAAATTTTAATCTATAATACGAAATTTTGAACTGTAAATATAATACGAAAATTTAACTTACAGTTCAAAACTTCAAACTGGAATTGGAATTCAGACTTGTACTTTATACATGTGTAAGGAATTGGGACATGTAAGTAATAATAAATTTCTTGTAATGAAAAAAATCAGAAAAACTCATATTTGTAGCAAAAATGTCTGATTTATAATACTTTGACTTACAGTTCAAAATTCTGACTTGTAAGTAGTTTAGATTTTGTACACTTTACAAGCAACTCTCATATGCACTGTTCAAATGTTTCCAATTATAGGAAATTCCGTTTTTCCAATTTCATGTTATAAAAGAACAAATTTATAAAAAAAATCCGATTTGTAATCAGAAGTTCGACTTGTATTTTATATTTTGTGCGCTTAATAAGAAAATCTTCCCATTGGAGGAAATTCCGACTCTTGGGTAATAAAAGAACACATTTGTAAAAAAATTTATAATAATACGAAATTTTGACTTACAGTTCAAAAATTCTTACTTCTAATCAGAATTGCGACTAGTACTTTATAGTTTTAGTATATTTAATAACTAATTCCCAAATGCAATATTCAAATCTTCCCAATTTTAGAAAATTTCTAGTCGTAATGAATTTTATGTAATCAAACATTTTACCTTCTATCGAAATTCCTACTTGTATTTTAGATTTTATTCATTTAATAAGGAATTCCCGTACAATAATCAAATATTCACAATTGTAGGAAATTCTGACTTGTAGGTAATAATGACAGTCATGCAAAGGAAATTTTTAGAAATATTCAGATTTGAGCAAAAAATTCCGGCTTGTAAACAGAAATTCTGACCTATAATAAGAATTTTTATCCAAGAATTCAAAATTCCGACTTGTATTTTAGGTTTTGGAAGTCATTTTGGATTTCTTATTACTGGTAAATTGGTATATTGCAAAATATTCATTTCTGCAGTTTATATGATATTTTGGAAAATAACTGGAGAAATGCAATTCCTTTTGACATTTCATAACATCCTTTTGAAATTATATGAACCATGAATTCCATGTAATAAAAATTCCATCTTGTAACAAGACATATCCATCTGCAATAGACAATTCCTGCTTGTATTAAGAAATTCCGATTTTTAATATGATATCTCAACTTGTGTTTCATGATTTCGACTTGTAATCTGAATTCAGACTTAGATTTGGAACATTAGTAAAAAATTTTGAATTGTAATATTCAAATCTGACACGTCATAGGAAATTCAGTCTTATAGGTAATAAAGACTTCCATGAAATAAAAAACGTATTCTCGTAGAAAATAATTTCGGTTTGTAATGAGAAATTCTGACAAATACCTTGAAGTACTTCTCCAAAGCTGAATTTCAATCAGAAAGTTGATACGTTTTTCCTTATCTTGTTTTATTATCTATTTTATTGTGGAATAAGTTTCCATAAATGGAATATAAGTTTCCATAAATGGAATATAAATTTCTCAATCCCCAATTTCTCAGACTCGGGCAAATGCTTTAGCTACGTCAAAAATTATAGCTGAATCGCCCTGTAACTGCCACAAAAATGTTGTAGTACAAAGTGTAATCATGTAAATCGCCGTATATAACACCCAATAAAGGGTGTTGCGCAATAAATAGCCATTTTTCTTTTGTGGAAAACAATTTGCGGCTCGGCGTGTAGGTGTGAAGACGTGAAAAGCCACCCATTTATACTTGTTTATTAGACGATTCACACTTTGCTCAAACAATATCTGCGAACGTTATTCTTTCGCGGAATTTTTCGTTGTAATAAGAAGACGTTTATTGATTATACTAAGCTAACACTTCATTCAAAACGTCCGCAAAAAATTGAACTGAGATTTTTAACACTGTAAACCGTTAATTTTATTAAGTAAGTTTCAAAATGTTTATTTTTGCAACAGATGGGTTCTTTTTCAATAATGTAATTAAGAAATTCGGTTTTTAAAGGGAAATTCTTCTTATCTAAACCCTTCCTATCTTCTGGTGTAAGGTTGGCTCAGTTAGGTTTTGTTTTGTTCAGTTTGGTTTCTTGTATAATTTCTCCTATTTATTTTTATCCTTGATTTTTACTTAAATTATTATAATTTCAATGTTTTCCCTGATCGTCTAGTTTAACGTATAATTTCATAGCCAACATTTGAATTTTCGATTATTTTAAATAACACAATACCTGTTTTTAGTTTTTTATAGTTTTTGTTGAAAACGACAAATTTTTTTTGAAAAATAACAAGAGTAAGAAACATTTTAGAACTAAATTCCCCATAATATAAAGTAATAAATGTTAACCCAACGGGTTAAAAAATTCTGCCACATTTTTATGGTGCATCAACCCATATGAATCCTTTTGAATGTGCTACAATTGAATTCTGTTTACTGTCGATTAATGCTCTTGATACACTGACAATATGTACCAAATTTGGTTTTTCTGAGATCAAGTATAACTGAGATATTGATTTTTTCGAAATTTGTAACTCCCACTTTCAAGGCCTATAACTTGTCAAGGGTGCAACTAAATATAGAGGTATGTTGCGTTAAATTACCATATTTTTTACATGCCCCTGCTCTGTGTCAGTTCTTATCCGAATCACCCTATATAAAATCAAAAGAATTTTTCCTCCAAAATACTAACCATTTCTGAAATACTATCTAACCAACAGAACATTTAAAACTAAAGTTAATGAAGAAAAGTCTAAACATTTTCCAATCGCAGGTGGAATACCACAGGGTAGTGTGCTCAGCCTAATATACTAAACAAATGTGATATGCCAAAGGCACCACAGACAGTAACTATAACCTTTGCCGATGACACTACTCATCAAGAACCATAAACAGCATCAATGAAGATACAGGTCCATCTAAAAAACTGAATTGGAAACTGCACATAACATAAAAGAGAAAACAACTTAATATAAAAGCAAGCGAACTACATTAGCTAATAGGAAACAAAACCAAATTCTCATTAGAAAACAAAGTCCTTATCTACAAATATATCAATAAGCTCTTTTTATGGAATTAAACTATGGGATTGTACAAAATTTAACATTACAATTATCCAAAGATCCCAACCGAAAATACTCCAACAACTAGTAGATGTCTCTTAGAATGTATCGAACCACATTTTTCATGTAGACCTAAGCGTACCTAGAGTACCAAAAGTCATCCAGGAAAGAATCACTAAACACCATGAAAGCATAGAAACCCATCCAAATCTACTACTAGAAAAACTGCTAAGACCAAGAAACAAAAGACTAAAGAAAATATGGCCAATAGACCTATTATGAGTTGCTGAAGGTTACGTCACTGGAGGTAAACCTAAAAAAAACATTAAAGCCGCTAGTACATCTAGCACTTGAGAGCAAATAAACCCCATAGAAATGTATTGATTGTTAATTAATAATTAATAAAAGAAATAGTGGAATTCGGAAACAAATTATTTAGTAAACTAAAAATCTGAAGACCTGTATCTCATATTTTAAAATTCTCATAAATAGTTCATTTATTAACTGCTAAATGATCAAATCTTTTTTATTTAGTTTTGATACTAAGTCGAATTGAAGCACCATGTAAATCAGGCCCGTTGCCTCCTTACATTACGACTTCATTATACTGTGGCACGAAAAAAGCCGAGCCACTAACAATTCGTGGTTATTAATGACTGGTGATTTTATCTGGTAAAGGACAGTTGCTGATTGACCTCTCCGGGACGGTATATCGATCCAATGGTACAGATAATCTATCTCGGTGATTTTGAATGCAGCGTTTCTTATTTGAACAAAGTCATTCCTAGATATTTATCGGCAAGTATGTATCCACCTGTAACGATTGTAACGAAAAATAAACCGTTCGTAGATGACCGACCGACTCGTTGGATTGTGTCGGTATCATAAACGTCTTTTTCAATTCTTTTTAATATAAGTATTAGTATAGTGCAAAAATCTTATATACAATATTTTTTTGATATTTCACGTGGCATTTTTAAAGTTTTTGAAGATTTACAAAGATATTAACGATTGAAATGTTACTTGAAAGTTTGACATCATTAACATAGTGGATCAAAGAGGATTTATCTAATCTACAGCTATGTCATATCCTCAAATTCTTTTAGGGCGATTGGCTTAGAAGAGTTTCCTCGATTGGAAAGCAATGTTCTTGTCACCTTGGCTGATGACACCCCTATCATTATCATAACCGTAGGGAACAAGAATGAAAAGCCATCAACAACCTACAAACAGCAGTCAACTCTATCTTTAACTGAAGAAACTTTTATTCGAAAGAATAAAACCAGTAATAAAAGAGAGTTAATCCCAATTCATTAGTTTAGGTATAGAAAAACTCACTCAATCATAGGTGAAGTACATAGAATCACCAACATAATTGAAGAGTCACTAGAAGAAAAGAACATATGTACTACCATTTTTTTAGATGTTGCACAAACCTTCGCTAAGATCTAACATGAAGGCCTAAACCCCAAGATGAAGAAAATATTCAGATATCATTCAATCATATACTTGGAATAGATACTTTTGGATCAAACAAGAAATATATTTCTCTGATCTGATAGAAATTAATGTTAGAGAACCATAAAGAAGTATCCTAGGGTCAGTCATACCTACTGTATACATTCGATATTCCTCGATAAATAAGAACATTATTGACACATTCGCTGACGATACCGTTATCCTAACAGTAGCGAGCAACAATGAAGAAGATACCAATAATCTAGAAGCAGCAGTAAACCGTATCAACGACTAGACAAAAATATGGAAGACCAAACTAAATGAGACAGAATCTGTCCGAGTCAACTTTACAAATAAAAGAATATACTAAAATGTACTGGCCTATTGGAAGAAACTCCACTCTATCAGTGTATGATAAATTTGTTTTCTATTAGCAAATACTTAAGCCTGTATGGTCCTATGGCATCCAACTTTGGGGGATGTACGAATCAATACATTCTAGACATTACTTATAATTCCCAGAACAAAGTGCTAAGGAACATAGTAGATGCCCCTTGGTAAATTAGAAATAGAGACCTCCGTCGAAACTTGAAAATGAAAATCGCTGAGCAGATCGTCAAAAAATTTACTAGAGTCCATCCAGCTTTTTTTTTTATACTGACTTTGATAATTCATGTTAACTGATGGAATTGTCGAATCAATTCAGGCGGCCAGTCATCAAAAAAAACTACTAGCGTGATCGGCAACTAATCTAGAGGTTCTCTACTTCCTACTAATCAAGGATCAAGCGATGAGCGGAGTGAAAATTCGTAACAGGAACGTAATTAAATTTATTTTATGGACTTCTAAAATTATGTTTATACTATTCCAAAATATAGCGGAAATACTTAGTGCAACCCTGCATAATGCGTCGATTAAATTTGACATATACCATTGTTTTAAAATGGCGGAAAATATATTTAGTTATCATTAGTAAAACATTGCTCTCGGTTGCGTAGAGAACTACAAAAAGAAGAAAATTGCTCAAGCAGTTACTGATGATATATTTTTCAACAGTGCTCCTGAGAATGTCACAAACCATTCCAAAATACAAGTAATTCTGGTAAAATATTTCTTCAACTAATTTTCCTAATATACCTGTTTTATCCATAGCCGCAGCTTCTGGAAGCAGCCAAAACACTGTGCCAAGTGCATGAAAGCAGCAACGAGCAGATCAATAAACCCTTCCATCAAGACTCCGAGAGGCTGGAAATAAGGTGGATATACAAGGTAATATCACAAATTAGCAGAAACATTTAATTTCATAAAGATAAGTTTGACATATTTTTGGACAAGACAAAATTTTTATAATAATTTTATAATAATTTTTGTAACTGTGCCTTAAAATATTTTAGATTCTTCTTTGTGAAATGTAATTTTATTAACAGCATTATGGAAATCTCTAAAATAAAAATGCAGGATTTATAGCAATATTGGTCGATTATAATTAAATTATCCACGTATCCACTCATTTTCAGCCTCTCGGAGTTATCCTGGAAGCGTTGATAGGGCTACTTGTAGCTGCTTTTATGGCTCTTGAAATGATTATCTTGATTTGTTGCTTTCAGAAGCAGCGGCTGTGAATAAGGCAAAAAAATTAGAAAACTTAATTGAAGAAATATATTTTGACAATTTGCGTTGTGGAATGCTTTGTGAAGTTCTCAGGAGCACTGTTGAAAAGAATATCATCAAGTAACTGCTTGAGCATTTTTCTTCTTTTTGTGGTTCTCTACGCAACCGATAGGACCAC
This sequence comes from Hermaeophaga mercurialis, assembly GCA_951812935.1. Classification (NCBI taxonomy): domain Eukaryota; kingdom Metazoa; phylum Arthropoda; class Insecta; order Coleoptera; family Chrysomelidae; genus Hermaeophaga; species Hermaeophaga mercurialis. The sequence continues at coordinate 8,097,893 of OX638363.1, read as the reverse complement.
CGATCTACTAATGACAATGAATATATAAAGTTTATGGTGCAGTTATATTTTTGACATCAAAAAACCAAGAAACAGCATTCGTTCCAATAATTCAACGGAGCAGATTCAGTCCTTTAAAAGTTTTGAATATGCCAAGTAAAGAGTTACTAGCACAATAACCATAGGACCCACATTAGCGAAATCGATATTAAGAGATTTAGAGTTTGATCTGCTTGAATTCAATTTGGACACATTCTACTAGGGTACAATATTGGACCAAAAGAAAAGCTCAATAGAAAACTATCCTTGTAAATAGAATCTCAAAAATACACCACATCTCAAATGAAGAAGCTGATCTTCGACCTCGATGATGCTACCGTAACAGTTGATCAAAATGATGACAGGGTTTCGATTAGCTCAAGAATTCTTCACAGTTTTGGCGAGAACAGAAATTTTGTGACGAAGAAAATTATATTCAAGTTTTGTATTCATATTGTAACAATGTAATTGACTTTTTTAAATTGTTAAAGGTACTGAACGTAGTTGATTGATGTTAAAATCATAATTCATTTAAATTTATAATTTATCTGATAAATAAAATCGCTAAATGAAATTGTAGTTTTAATTTATTAATTAAATTAGGTCTTGCATTAGAATCCCTGCAAGTACATGGATGTGTGTAAATCTCTCAGTTTGTAGTATAGTAATCTTTGAGGCTGGCTGAAGGTGTACCAAACAAAGCACTTTAGATGTCATCTAAGATTTTATAATAAAGTGATCGTGGATATTCCTTGATACATCAGAAATTGAAACTGTTGGTTCCAACATCAAAAAGTTTGCCAAAAGTTGCGGAGCCGACTGCACCATCATGTGAATGTTGAGGCTATTCAGATACTAGACAACATTAGACTAGAAGAGGACGAATCCCTATCAGTTTAAGAAGCTTGTGAAGTCTATACGCCAAGATTAGTTGTAACTAAATATCAAATATACCTGAAGAACATTAATAGTACACCTTTAAGATTTCATATTAGTTAGTTCATGTCAAAATTGAATTGCTCATTGACCAGCTTTTAATTATAACAAGATCTCCCAATGAATACTTACTAAAAAGTGAAACTTTTGCGAATTTACAAAAAACTAAAATAAACAGTCCTTTTTGGCATTTCCTGTCATATTTTTGAATTTTTAAAGACAAGCGTATTATATTTCAAGTTTGATACAACATTTTGGAAGTTGGAAATGGTGGTTGAAGTCTACTATGGCATTTCAAACATTACTGATGAAGATCTTAATGTTAGTTTTCAATTTTGGCACGTTTTACTAATATAAAAAGAAATGAAATACCCTGGATAAGTTGTTTTTCATATTTCTCGTAACACATATAAATTTTTTGCAGAGTAATGTATTTTTCTCAAGATCATGACGTTTTATGTACATTTTGGAAGTTTGTAATGAAGTTGAAGTCTATGGTGGCATTTAAAATATTACTGATGTAAATCTTCATGATAGTTGTGAATTTTGGACAGGTTTACTAATTTAAAAAGAAGTGAAATATATGGAGAGGTTGTTTTTCACACTTCTCACGATATTTTTGAACTTGTTGAAGTTTAACGTGATATTTTTCAAGATAATGACGTTTTTTGTACATTTTGGAAGTTTATAATGATAGATGAAGTCTATTGTGGCATTTCAAATATTACTGATGTAGATCTTAATGTCAGTTTTCAATTTTGGACCGTTTTGCTAATTTAAAATGAAGTGAAATGGATGTAGAAATTCTTTTTGACATATCTCGTGAATAGCAATCGTTTATAAACATTTATTACACCTTCATTTTTTTCTTCGTTTTATATGAGATTGTTAACTGTGTCGGACAATCTGTAGAGACAATTACTATTTTAATTGGGTGAAAAAGTCAAGAATCACATTTTTAATAATAAACAACGTAATAAGAGAACAGGCAACAAGCGCGCGCGGGTCAAAATCGTGGCGCCCCTGGCACGCCACACGCATAGGCGTACAAAATAGCGGGCCAAAGGCATATAAATATTTATAAAATATTTACAATTGTACTATTTTTGAGTATTATCATTTTACAAACTTACATAAAAATACTAACATAACTCTTTTCCACTCTTATCTCGTATAGATATAATTACTACAAATATGTAAAAAAAATTAATCAATTTAGAGAATATCAAACTAATTTTTATAAAAATATTATTTATACAATTTTATCCACTGTTGAATTAATTTGATTTTTACGAATCATTGTAATTATACTTTTTATTGTCATCATGAAGACAGTAAGTCCAATGATGTAAAATCTATCGTATAAACTACACTATATTTGTTATTACAAAAAGTTATTGTAATTCGTATGTCATGAAAATTTGATATTCCTCAAATCTGTCAATTACACCTTTATTATCCTCCTCAGTAGAATGACAAGTTTTATTTAAGGAAAAGCATAGTTTCATTTAGTTGTTGCGGGTGCCCATGGGTTGGGAGATGGGCACGGGTGCATGGGCTGGATGGTAAGCGGTGGCCTCATCGGCAGCGGCTTTTGTATTGCCACAAGACGAAGGAGAAGAATAAGAATAACAAGTAGAGGAGTAAAAAACAGATCCACGAGAGGTGCTCCCGCGCCCGTGCTTCTGGCATGCGGTAGTACTTCAATACGGAACATTATTTCGCGATGGTGCCGACTCTTCAATTTCTTCTTAAAATATTTTCGTTCCTAACGATTACTAAATTCCAATGGTCTTATTAGAAGTTAGTAATGCTCAAAGTTATATTATACAACGTGACCTGTAAACGACATTTTACATGTGTGTGGAAATATGAATATATGTCAATACTTATATACACTGCTCAAAAAGTATATTTATTTTTATAAACTGCTCAACAGTTTCAATGTCATTCATATTTTTTTTGTTTGATGAAAATAGATTTATACATACAACGAAATTGGAAAAATATAAATAGTTCCGGCCAGTACTCATTTATCTGTAGATTTATTTAATCTTCAAATTTACAAAGAATTTTATAGAAAATTTAATTCATCTGCCTTTTGAAACTTTTTTATTTAATATTTTAGCAGTAATAAAGATTTGGCAGTGAAGATGTAGATGAGGTATGAATATAGACTTTGAACTTCGTGTCTCGAATTCAGGACGTCAATACTTGTACAGGGTGGTCCAAAATATCGAGCAATAGTTCGAGGGGTGATAATTCACCTAAAAATAAAGGCACCTTTTTATATACGCTTTTTTCGAAAGCAATATCTAAAATTGTATAAAAAAATGTTTTTTTAAATGTCTTGAAAATTTCAAATACATAGAAGCTTTGCAGAAAGATACTTAATTTTATTTTATTAGTCAAGTCATCCCTTCTCATTAAGGAATAGCTGTTGGCGTTAAATACCACTGATTACATCCTATTTTTTAAATACGTAAATATTAGAAAATAATGGTAATTAAGATTCCCTGGCATTTTTTACGCCAAAAAGTACTCTTGATACGGTTTCCATAAATAGCACAGTTTTCGAGTAATTTTAAACTTAGAAGTAGACGTGCTATTTGCAAATTAAGTATCGTTGTACAAAGCTTCTATATCATATTATATTAAAAAAAAAATTTTTAATACAACTTTAGAGGCCTGTATATCTCCCTTATTTTTGAGTTCACGAAAAAAAATGTATAAAAAAAGGTACCTTTATTTTTAGGTGAACTATCACCCCAATAAATATTGCTCGACAATTTTGAACCACCCTGCTCAAAAAGTACATTATTTTTTAAAAACTGCTCAACACTTTTAATCAATCTTATTTAAAAAAAATTTTATAAATACAACGAAACTGGAAAACATAAAAGGATTCTTCCTACTACTCAGATTCATTTATCTCCAAATTTACAAGAAATTTTAAAGTAAATTTAATTCATCTACCTTTTGAATCTTTTCTTATATAATAAATATTTTAGCAGCATGTTGATGAAATATGAATATAGACTTTGAACTTCGAGTCACAAATTCAGGATATCAATACAAATACACTTAATGTCATCATTCATTTTGTTTTGTAGTGGTAATTTAATTCAATTTTTTGCACCTTATATAAGATTTAGTAAACAAGGTGATTCAATAATATTCCACGAAAATTTAAGATCGGATTGTGTGAGTTAAGATAGGAAAAAATAAATACATGCACTAAATCCGTTTTCGAGACACAGGGTACTAAAATTTCTTGAAAAGAAAATAGTTTTAATCAATCTATAAAAACGCTTTGGTTGATTTTAATGAATTTTTACAAATTATTATTGATGCCTTAATGACTTATTATAATTGATCAAGTAAGTTCAATGCCATGCACAGGTAAAAATTTTTAAGATGAAGCAACTAAAAGTACAACTTGTAAATATTTTGTATCTCATCTCGTTTATCGAGAAAAAAATGAAATAAAAGTTGCTTCCCAGAATCCAGTAATACAAAAACTAGAATAAATAATTGACTAAAACTTTTATTTGTCCCAAAAAAAAAACGGTTTTTTTTGTATATTTAAATATGGAAATAAATAAATATTTGTCGATGATGGTGGCAACAGTGTTGGGCGGGTGCCACGAGATAATGTTGAATATGAAGTAGCGAGCTGGGAGGGGAATCACCGACCCGAGAGGCGATTTTTTCGCCAAAGTGTGTTTGATTTATGTTTCATGCGGGCGGAGGATCCGCTAATAACCGTTTGTTAAAAGGAGTGTCTCATTTTTTCCGTACGAGTGTCGATCGAAAAGTAACCCGAGTGACGGCTGGCTGTGCGCTTAATAAGGGCGGAGTCCTTTTGGTACATGAAAAGAAAAAGTGGAAAAATGTTTTCGATTATGGCAGAACCCGCTCTATCTATATTTTATTATAAGGTGCCAATAATTTCTGCATTCACTGTGGTCTCCATTTTATATATCGGTGTTATTATTCCCACCCTTGCGTTTTTCATTTTTTGATAGACTTTATTAAACTTATTCCAGATGACTTTCAAGGCACGATATGTTGACCTTCTATATGTGTGCATTGCTCATGAGTTTCCTTTAATTATTTGTTTAAGAATTATTTCTAACCTTTTGGCAGTATTTATTTTTTACTAAATTTAAATCCCCTTCTTTTTTTTACTGCTACTTTCACTATATTAAATATTTTCTATTTCTAGTGACTATTTTCCTATATAAATATACAAAAAACCGTTCTTTTTCTGTGTCACGTAAGGCAAGTCCTTTTTAAAAATGGACGATTCACTTACGACATATATTGTTATATGACGTGGGGCTGAATGAAGAGAATTGGTTTGTCTGCTATGAAAAGTCCACATTTATTGTTTCAAACAAAAACCGAACAAATAGTGCAACATTACTTAAAATGACGATAATGAATTTGTGCATCAGGGGACTTCAACAGTGGGTAAACAAGACGCAGAACACAGAATAACGAAAGGAAAATATGGAGAAGACATAATAATATCACTGGGAAAATATGGAGAAGACATAATAATAATACTGGGAAAAGAATGTTATAATACTACTAGTTGAACAACGGGATTATCAGAAATACATTCTACGAACATAGAAACATACACAGATACACACGAGTGAAATCAGACAAGAATGATCAATAATAGATGATATAATAATACAGAAAAATAACAAAAAATTCATAACAGATGTCAAAGTTAAAAGAAGAACAGAAATAGGCAGTAATGACGATCTGGAAGTAGCAAAAATAAAAAGATGTATAAACGACCTAAGCCAGCAGAAAGAAAGTAACTAACAGAAATTAGATCAGGAAATATTGAACATCTGAATGTGAACTACAGCTGGAATTTGTTTAAAAACATAGTGTTGAAAGCAACCAACGAAATATATTACAAGTTAAATAAGAAATACAAGAAAACAAATGTCATGGTGATCAGATGAATTGAAAGAAAAAATAAGGCTACAGACAAAGAACTGGCAAAATTATCTAACCATAAGAACAACTGAAAAATATGAAATGTACAAAAAACAAAGAAACAAGGTAAAAGGAGACCGAAAGTAAATTCTAGAAAAGCTTCGGTGAGAAAATGGAGAAAGACACTAAAAGCAACCAGAAACTATTCTACAAGGATCTGCAAACCTGAGAAATTACAAAACAAATATAACAACAAAAATTAAAAGCAAAGAAAGGGAGCTGTTAACAGGTGAAAAACAAACAATGGAAAGGAGGAATGAATATTCTTGCAATTTATTAAATGAGGGACACAACACGAACAATATATAACCAAATTTAAACCAACCTAGAGAAAAACGATATATTCCGGAATTTATCACAGAACATAAGTTTAACGAAGTAGTGAAGTCAAAAAAATAAAGGCAAAACCCCTGGACATGATAAAATAAAGACGTAAATTACACAAAAACTAGGACAGAAAGAATAAGAACTAATATTGAATATATCTTATAAAATCTGGACAAAGAAAAGGATATATTTAAAGCAAAAAACAATAAATATTGCCCAAATTACCAAGGGATAACATTACTCAATATCGCACAAAGATTATAGGAACAAATAATCAACAACAGATTAAAGGAAAAAATAGAACCTACGCTGTTAGAAACAGAAAATGAATATACAGTGTTTCGCCTTCTACTGTGTTTAATATAATTGGACTAATATGGTGCCAAGCAAAATCAAATATTAGGAGAAATAATAAATTTTCCACATTAAATATATCTGTAGTAGAATTATTTAAAAATCTAGTAACATTTCTGCAGAAAAATGAAAAAACTGTATACAGCATATAATTAAATTGGAAAATTCCTGTATGTATATAAGTACTAATATTCAACTAATACTCGAACCGATTTATGATCTAGTTTTATTAAGGGAAATTGTATTTCCCATGCAATTGGGAAAAACAAAAAAATGACCGTGTCAATTAAGGGGGATCAACACTCTGAACCGCTGGACAAGTGCAAAATTTTGCAATTTTTTTATTATATAGTAAAGTATTTTTGGATTGAAGTAAAGATACCTATATCTTATTAAATTTTTGCATTCTTTTATGGAAAAATATTATAAATTTACATAGTTATCAAATATAATATTGTTACAGTAGTATGTACAGGGATTTAATTAAATATCGCCCCGTATATACAACTTATTTTTTATTTAATATGTTTTAAATTATAACATTCGCTGTTTATTTAATATCACATGAGCGGAACTTTTGGGCCAAGGTCGCGATTGGATAACAAATAAACATTTTTATTAGGATCACCAAATTTAATAAACATTGGGCTCTTCCTGATTTGGAAAATAAAAAGAGATTAAAACTCATGTTTGGGTTCTCGGATGATCGAAAAGTGGATAGTGCCTACCCCTGCGATTAAGTGTATTAGTTATTTAAAGATGTAAGTTGCTTTAATATTTTGTAAAACTTGTTTTTATTCATAGATTATTTGTTATTGTTTTACTCAGTCTCTTTAATTTCCATTAACCAAGTTACGTAGTGGGTTAAATCCCCCTTTAGATAACATTTAGATTTATTCGTATAATTATCATTCAAAAAGAATAACCCAACACGTAACAATATGGTGGCTCCAGCAAAAATCGTCTTCCATTGATCCACTGAACATCTTTATAAAGATACATTTGAAAAAGAAAACAAATATTTTGTTAACCTGCATAAACGTAGCGTGGCTATAATTACGCATAGCAGCTTTTTTCAACTGATTTTTTGTAAAATGGCGGCATTTAGAAGAACAATGTAAATTTTTATAATGTTTATTAATTTAACTAATCTCAAAAAAGAGTAATTTTGAAAATTGAAGAAAATGGCTAGGCACTAGCACTTGCAATTATGAAAATTTTCGTTAAAAAAAAAATAAAATCCAACTTCCCGACTTCCAGCACGTACAAGTTTAAAAAAATTCGTTTCAGGAAAACGTAATGCAAATTTAAGAATATTTTCAATATAAAAATATCTGCCTTTTATTGTCATTAATACCGGGACTATATAACGGTCGTTCTTCAGCATCATCTCGTTTCTCTTTATTAATTTTTAATTTTTAAAATTTTATTAATCCATCGCAGTATTGTTCCTCCTTAAACACAGAAATTCATCTAGCAAAACTTTCGATACACACCTTAATATATTAGTTTTAAACATATTCTCTCAGCGTCAAACAAAAATATAACAAATTAAATAAAATTTAATTCAATAAAATTTACTGATTGTTGTCTTCTTGACCACGCTCCATAGGGAGACATCGCTTTTTGGAAATTTTAGTCGTACTGGAAATAAAATGTTTTCGAACAACATTATGCACGCAAATGGTTGTTTTCCTAATGTGTTTGGTAAAATGAACGGCTTCAGGTCGTGGTTGTTATGGGTTTGAAACAATTAGGAATGAGAAATACAATCTAGGACTTCTACAATAATAATTAGTAAATGTCACAATTTGTTGCATAAATTTCACTTTTCGTCACTTAATATTTTGTAGTTTACAAGTAATGGTCTATCATTTTTTTGCCACTTTAATGTTTTTTACTGATAATCTGCTTTTAATACAGATTTTTAGTTATTTTAGATACAAAATGTTGAAAATGTTGTGATCGAAAAAACTGCAGGTTATGGAGCTTAGATACGGCATATTTGTGATTCGCCAATGAAAAAGCAGAAATAAAATTATAAAGAAAGTTACGTCCTTATATGTGATGAATGCGGTGCAGCCGATTTGTTTTTTATCTCTACAATAACTAATGCATGAGTATAAGAAAGATGGATGGAAGATATGTTCAGTGTTTTTTCTAATGACGCAATTTGACAAATGGCAATAACGTATGTAAGCTCCGAGCTAACAATTTTGACTTTTTATGATAGGGATGAATAAATGAAGAAGCTAAATAAAGAAGCTAAATAAAGAAGCTAAATAAAGAAGCTAAATAAAGAAGCTAAATAAAGAAGCTAAATAAAGAAGCTAAATAAAGAATATGTTTATTTTCTTCTTAGGTGTAAAGTGAAGGATTTTTATCAAAAATTTGCGACGTTGCCAATGCTTTAATAAATTCGAAATGTTAGGTAATTTTCCTTAATTATTATTTTTCTGTTTAAAATTCACTGAATTTCAGACATACTGCAATAATTCTATGATCTCCAACACTGTTAATCTCGTATCACTCTTATAGATATTAAAGTCGCGTAACAACCTGTACATACACATAAGTAAGTAAATTATGATTGCACATAAAACACGGTACTAGTAATCATTTGTTATTATTGTTTGCAATCAGATTAACAATAATATTCGCAGCGTTGGTCACAATCAACAAATAAATTTCTTGGTTCCCATTAAAATTGTTGTATAGAGCATAAACAAATTCACAATCAGCCACGGGGTCGTTCGTTGTTTGTTTTTCTGTATAAAGTGTCGCCCGTATCCTCTGAGATAGCGCTACTTTAGATCGCGATTATTTAAATACAGATAATCGTTTGTATTAAAATTACCAATAGTTGTTTATTGGGTTCTAGAGCTACTAACGTACAGTTCTCGCCGTTTACTTAGATGTACTAGACAAGCGAGACAGCAATATCTATTATTTCACGTAAGACAGCAGTTGGTTAAGTGCGCTCGAACGAACACCCAATCACAAGAAGTACTCAGTAGCGGGCTAGGTTTAGTCTTTTGATAATGTCTCATCAAAGTGAAAACAAGCGTAAGCTTCGTCTACACGGACAAACTCGTGAAGTTATATTTAAAGTGTACAATTATTTTAAAACGGTTAAAAGTGAACAAGACACTCTAACAGATGTAAAGATAAAAACATCAGAAGTGATAGGTAAGATAAAATTTAGATTTTATTAACATCACATTTTTACTTTTTTCATAATTATTTGGAATCAAAAACCACATATTTTTTATTTGAAATACGACGTTTCGACGAAGTAAATAGGTATAATTTGGTATAAAATAAAGTTTTTTAAAAAAATTAAATTGTAAAAATTCCTAAAATCTTTTTATCAAAATATAGATTTAATGTATATTAAAACGTTTAAACGATTCTCTCTATATAAAATAGGTTCACTTAATTTGTATGTAATGGTTCCTAATGGATTTCCGGTTTTTAAATTTTACCTGCTTTCTAAGTTTTAATTCTTTGTTTACGTAGCGTTTAACAACTATAAATATATGGTTATCAACACATTTTCTTATTTATTGTATTTGAAAAAGCTTTAGTATTTCGAAATGTATCATACGTAATGAAATAAAAGTGGATATTAAGCACTATTTAATTTCGGTCAATTCATAAGAAATATTAATAGCTAAATAATGCAATTGTTTACAACTACCATTTGACAAGCAATTATTGTAGTAGAGAAAAACGTTAGCAAAACTTATCTTATTTTGCACATTTACTTAATAAATAAATGTACGATAAGTACCGACGCCACTGCCAATGGAACCTTATTTGTTTGACCAATGGTTGTCGCTCGGGCGGAGTTAAAATAACACTAGATTCGATTTGGTACATCTAAGTAAACGGCGAGAACTATACCACAAACGTTTACACAGCAATATAACAACTATTTACCTTAAACCGAACTAAATATTAGGGCAATCCGTATTTATTATGATGTCCCTCTTGACTCCCAACTAATTATACCATAGACGACAATGATTAATTTTTAAGTATTCGTACAAAAAATTTTATTTTGATTAATGAATGATTAATTGATCTGTTAAATAATGGCCTAGTGGTTAATTGTAACTCCAATCTTTTTCTTAGTTTTGACGTATTTGTTCATGTCCTCCGTATCATTTCTTCGATTTTTTAAAACGGTCATAATATCTATTCTGTAAACGTATTTATACAATATATACTAGTGGTTGGTTCATGGTTTAGTTTCAGTAGTCATTTTATGCCATTTTCTATAGGAAATGTCAACAGATAACAGGCCATGTTTATGACGCCGTAAAAGTAAATGGTCCTGGAAAAATATGGCGACTTTCGCGAAACTAACTTTTTTTGCATTTTTGCTCTTCGTTTTCTTTAAATTCACTTGAAATTCTTACCTTAGTCGTCAGAAAAACTGGCACAGATAAGCACGTGGTCTCGAGAGATTCAATTAATGACTTGAAATTGAGGATTTTTGCTTTCTCGTAATATTTTATAGACTTTGTTCATATCTCAACTGAAATTATTATTACAAAAAATATATACATTGTGAACGTATTGAAGGGAAGCCGTAAATAATATACGCCCTGTTCAGTTTATAAAAATGGTAAGAACAAATGTACTATGTACATCGCACACACATTCTATATTGTAATTTTTAGGAATATTTTTTCTACTAAGGTTTAATAAAAAAATTAGTTAATTGTTTCAACTCCACTTTATGGAAATTATTCATAATAAATACGGAAAGATAAATAATATATCATTTTCCAAACTTCTATCTATCTTCGAAAATGGTATATTGTCAGATAACGAAACCTAGATAGACTTGAATATATATTAAAACGCTTTGGAAGACTGTGGAAATTCAAGATAAGTATTATTTATCTTTCTATATTTATTAAAAAATTAGTTATTTCTATTTAAAAAAAAATACGTCTTAGTGATGACATTGTCAAAACTGTAGGTTCAAAAGAGGTATATTTAAATGTAAAATTTAACATGTTCAAGTGTTTTTGCACCAATTATACAAGTGTATATTATTTTTTGTTTTCATTCTATACTTTTACTTTGCATATTTAGGCTTATAATAACGTATTTTATAGTCAATAAAAATATTTACTGAAAAATTTAGTCCCTATAATTTGAACTCATGCTTTATGATTAATTTTAGATTCCGATGCCATTAATTAATATTTACTTACTCCATTGGGAAAACAAATTTTGACATTTTTTGTAACATTTTTCATACATCAACCGAAAGAATGACAAATTATTGGGCAAGTGCTTCTATTTTATCTGTAAAATGAGTTTACAAACAACATTGACGCATGATGAAACACCCTGTATGTTTTTATCAACATCAATTCACAGACAAACCAATACTTTTGTATTACTCTAAATATGTTTATATACACATTTTAACTCTGAATTTCTTTACAAAATCTAAAAGAATTTGTTTAAGTTTCAAAAACGTATACCTTGTTTTGATCAACTACACAGACATTGTTCAAATTTGGAAACATAGTACAACTAGAATAAAACTTGTAGCAAAATCAAACATTTCAGTGAAAACAGCTCAATTCTATCTGGCACCTGTTAAAAGCTTTTTAATACTTTCTTAGCATAAGGCTTTTGCATTAATAATTTGTATTGGCCCAACGCAAAAAACCATGTTGCCTCGAAGAGGTTATTATATCGCTTTGCCTTGATGCGTTTTATATGGTTTTAATGCGTTTCTAACGCTTTACAATTTACCTTATGGTTCTTAGAAACAGAAATGTAAAAAAAATATCTCTGTAGAAGCAACTAAAAAAAAACAATCATTTTCACATAACAAAGACAAGGGTTCACACTTTAATAAATATCCACCAAATTTTTTCAGATGATTATGGGTGTTCAGAAAGCCGCGGTTCTTTGAGGAAACAAATTCATACATTCAACTTTTGATGGAACAAAATGAAACTTAACAGATTCGACAATTGAAATTTAAAGTATCCAAGCAAAATAAAAAAGTTCATGGAAGAAAACAAACATATTTATATGCATGGAAGGTATATACACTCTTCTTACACTCACTTTAAGTGCTTGAGCTACAATATTAATGAAGGGTTAAAGAAACTGATTTCAGCAAGTAATAGGCTCATTATAATACACATAGGATTCGAAAATGGTTTTGTACTCAAAACCTGAATTGTGTAGAACTTCCAATCAAAAACAGGAGACTATCATAAAGAAAAGAGAAGACAAGACTTATTCCAAATTTACCAAAAAATGCTGTTATAGTAATAGATTACTCAAAACGGTCTATAAGTTTAGCTACCAATAATTACATTTTAAATTGTATGTACAGAAAATAATAAAGAAATCCATAGATGTATTCATAGAATAAATTAGGAAAAAAGTTATAATTTATACTTATACTTATACTTATACTTATATTATAGTATAACTTATACTACTATAAGTTATACTTGCAAATTTAAATTACCGAGGGAGGGACATTCGACATCGGAAAATTACCAATGCATATCGATACAATGTAGAAGAAAAAAAATGTGTAGATGAATATTCACCTGTCAAAATAATTTAGCTTGTTCATTTTATAGAAAAATATTTGGTGTATCGGTTTTTGCGGTCAGATATGTAGATATTATATTGATTTCACTTTACATGCAGTCTGTGACTTCATGAGAAAAACGAAACACAATATCTTTTAATATCAATTAATAAGAACTAACTTTGTTCAATGAACATTAAAATAATTCGTTGTTAAGTGAAATTCCAAAATAAAAGAAAGAGCATTTCTTTAAAAAATATACGCCTAATATTAGTATTTTAACCCTCTATGGCATGGATTTGTTCGATTTTTTAATTTAAGCCGAAAAAATATCACTCCCAAATTTAAGAATACTTTATAGTGAAAACATATAATTATAATATAAATAATTAAATAAACAAAATTTTGGCAACTATCATTTTTGCGCAAAATACTTACCTATATTTTAGTTGATTTACAACAACAGTGCAGTAGGAATTAAAAAAATGTTAATAAATCGCATAACTCTGATATTCGAACTCAACACATTTGTGAGATGTATCAGAAATCTTCCAAATAAAATATTAAGTTTGAAAATTTACGGACTAGTGTTAAAATGTTCTTTTCTTGTCTTAGTAGTGACATCTATTTCTAGGGCACCAAACTTTCTTATATTTAGACTAATTCTTGTAGAACAAACAGGCAGTTTTAGATCTGTAAAAAAGAAGAGTGGAACGGTTTGGTCAAAACTGTCACGAATTACTGTTATCAATATTGACAAATTTTTAAAAACAAATGTTTTTATCATGGTTTTTGTACGATTTCACAAGAAAATTTGTACTAAATGAGTTTATGATACATTTGAATTTAAAATAGAATAATTTTTGATTTAAAAATGTATCGATGATGGCAGCAGCACACAAGTTTTATGGCCAAAACAAATTATTAACAGCAAAACTTTCATTGATATCTCCAGAGAATTTTCAGGTAGAACTAGACGGATTTGATGAAGACCTTATTGCAATATTTAAAAGAATACCATCCCGAAATTATAGTATGTATCTTAATTCTATTAATTTGCTAGCTTACAATAGTTTTGTTTCTAGATACGCGTACAAGAATATGGAGCTTTGCAATAGGAAATTACGACCAATTACTTTACAAATTACAAAATTTAAAAGCAAAATTACATATAGAACCTATACCATCATACGTTATAAATTGTATAAAAATGAAAACATGTGAAGTTGAGGTTGATTTTAATAGATTAGACCAAACTTTATTTACAACTCTATTGCCGTTTCAAATTGATGGTTTAAAGTATGTATTAATTACCATTTAGGTATAAAATATGTGTAAATAACATTTTAACCATATTTTTTTGTATACTACCTTATTTTACTTATCGAAATTTACAAAAGGGTTAAAAAACTTAGTTGAAAATATATTACATGAACTTTAATATTTGTAAAAATTGAGATGCTACTTTTTTTAAACCAAAAAATAATTCATTAAGTTTTCTTTGTTAAAACAAATCTTAATAATTATACAAAAACCTCTAAAGTGCTTGGTTTTGGAAGAACAAGACATTTTAGCCAGCTTTGAAGTTGTATCCTTACCTACCAGATTACCATTTGAAGACACCAAAATAAGACAAATTTTTTCGAGAGGAAATAGCGATAGGAAGTGCACTAAACCTGATTGTAGCAAATTTCTTTATGAATGAACTAGAACAACAAATCCTACACAATGCAATAAGAAAGCCAAAAATCTGGTATCAGTAAATGGGTCACACTTTTTTTATTTGGAGTCATAGAAAGGAGAAACTGCAAGGTTTTATCACACATATTAACAGATTTGACCAGAATATACAATTCACAATGAAAATAGGAAACAACAACCAGCAGACATTTTTTGATGTTCTTTTGATAAAAATAGGCTCAAAGTTAACCCATAAAGCATATTGGAAACCAAGTGACACACATACCGTTACATAAACAAGAAATCAAATCACTATCCCTTACAAAAATCTGACATAATCAAAACCTTGACTGAAAGTGCAAGAAGAAAACAGAACTTACAAGCCAATGAAGAAAACCAAGGACTATCTTCTGTCAGATAAAAATACAAGGGGTCCACTTTTAACCTTAGGTATATTAAAATAAAAAAAAAATATAGAAAAATTTCATAAAACCTACATATTTCACTAATTTTGCATCGCTAAATTCAAATTTATCGTTTTCAGGCCTTTACACTGCCCAAAATTGTTGATCGCCCTGATTTAATTTTGCAATCTCGGTCTTCTACCTCATACAGCGCGCCCTAATAAATAATGGTGATTTGTGAATATATGTTTTGTTTTATTTATTTTTTAAATTATTCAAGTTTTTCTATCAGTTTCCTTTATTTTTTTTTAACCCATTTGTCGATTTCTGTAAGAAAAGTCATACAAAAAAATCAATGGGTGGAATTTATGGCTAAGGTAGTGTTTAAAAATATATTTTTTTATTTTAGGTTTGGGATAGACAAAAATGGAAGATGTTTCATAGCTGATGATATGGGCTTGGGGAAAACGTTTCAAGCATTAGCTATAGCTAATTATTACACGCAGGATTGGCCTCTTTTGATAGTAACAACATCTACGATGAAGTGAGTGTTATTAATTTTAATTCAATCCAAAGATAAGTCCTAATTTCTTCTAGAACACAATGGGAAGAAACAATTTCAACCTTTCTCCCTTCAGTATCAATTTTGCAAGTACAGTATATGATTACCGCAAAAGATTATATAGGAGAATCGAAAATATTGATAATTTCCTATGATATGATGTCGCGGTCTTTAGATAAACTCTTAGAACGCAATTTTGGAGTTCTAATCATGGACGAATCGCATACTTTAAAAAGTTATAAGTCTAAATGTTATCAAGCAGCATCAAAACTAGGAAATAAAGCAAAAAGGTTGATTTTATTAAGTGGCACTCCTGCTCTGTCAAGACCTAGCGAATTATATACACAATTAAGTCTATTAGACAGCAGATTCTTTGGTAATTTTTTCAAATACAGTCAACGATATTGTGATGCAAAGACAACAAAGTTTGGTTTAGATACGAATGGTCATTCAAATCTTCGGGAATTAGAAATAATTTTAAATAAAAAGTTCATGATAAGAAGAACTAAAGAACAGGTAATGCAGTCTTTACCCAGTAAAACACAAGAAGTGATAACTTTAGACACAAAATTGAATGAGTTGCCTGAAGAAGACATAAAATGCTTTACTGAGTTGGCAGAAAAATACAATCGGCAAAACGGGGCTGGGAAACATGCTGCTCTATTGACATTTTTTTCAGAAACAGCAAGGATAAAAATACCGGCAGTATGGTAAGTTTTTGTATGTAACATAATTGAATAGAAAGGAATAGGTCATTCTGTTATGAGAATTTTATCATGTTTTTGTCCTTAAATATCTTTTAGGCTATGAGGGGAAATGGGTGAGCCACAAGTAAATAACTTCATTAAGACGATTCTAGTTATATATCACTTGGTTTGGGAAGAAGTTTCCTTTCAGTTTTAAAGACCTGTTAATTTAATCATAAATTTTACTAAAATATTTGTAAAATTTCTAAAATGTAGACTATATGATTATTTTAAAAAAGCAAATATTTTGAGTTTAATTGAATTCAGTTTCCAAAAAGGGGTATGAGTGATGCTATGTATGAACTATCAAGTATAAAAAGTGACTTAGATAACAATAACAGAATATAGGTGAATTAGCAAGGAATTTGAACTGTTCCCCACAAACAACTTTTAAATGTTTTTGAAAGTTATGGAATAAATAGGGCAGTGCTAAAAGTCTTTGAAAACTATC
The DNA here is from genome assembly GCA_951812935.1 of Hermaeophaga mercurialis. Classification (NCBI taxonomy): domain Eukaryota; kingdom Metazoa; phylum Arthropoda; class Insecta; order Coleoptera; family Chrysomelidae; genus Hermaeophaga; species Hermaeophaga mercurialis. The sequence continues at coordinate 8,080,807 of OX638363.1, read as the reverse complement.
TATAAGACAGAAAACGAGTAGTAAAAGTAAGAAATGAACGCAGTGATACTGTTACGATAAAAATATGAGTTCCACAAGGAACTGTCCTAGGTCCTATATTGTTTATATTAATTCACTGTTACATTTAGATAGTAAGGGTTTATAAATATTTTACGCAGATGACACAGTTCTATTGTTTAAGAGTAACACATGAGATTCTGTTAAATAGAGAGTTATCAAAGAAATGAGAATTGTCAAAAATTGGCTGGACATGAATAAATTATCACTGAACATTTCTAAAACCGTGTATATTGCGTTTTCACTAACTAATGCAAATAGACCTAAATTTAATAAGAGCCATATTCACACTCCTGATTTTGTCCTAAAAAAACGGATACAACTAAATAGTTGGGTGTAATAATAGATAATCTTAAATGGACTCCTTCCTCAAATGCAATACTTAACAAACAAAATCAGAAAACTAATTCACAAATTCTATCTCATTCGGAATATATTGAATAAAAAATTGTTAATAATATAACAAGTATTAGTTCAATCATTAATAAGATATAGAATAATTGAGTGGAGTGGTTTATATGAAAATTCAATAATAATACAGAACTCCATTCTCAAAATAATTCATCATAAAAATAAATTATTTTCAACAGTTCTTTTATATAGCGAGGCTCTCCTTAAAGTCAGAATATTATATTTATTGTATGTTCTTTTTCAAACTTAAAAACAAAAATGTTAAATATATTTTTTTTTTAAATATGATGGCAACCTTAGATTTCTCACAGTGGTAGGACGAAAAAGTTTTAATACTTTACCTTGTAATATAAGATAAATAAAAAATATAGTCATTTTCTAAAAATGCTCAAAAGTTAAATAGCTGGAACTCTAAAAAATTGCCAAAATTCCAGTAATATTTAATATATAACTTTGTTACTAAAAAATGGACAATCTTTTAAAAATGTAATTTTATAACTTCTATTTATCTAACTATTTAACCTTCGTATTATGTTGCACATACGGATGCCCGCATTTACTTGCACCGGTTAAAACTCTGATAACAATAAAATACACAATTATTTGTATTTACATAGGTATACAATAAGTACTTAGCATTATAATACCAATTAGTAGCTTGACACATTTTTTTAGCACTGGTCCAATAATATATAGGAGCCTTTTGGGTTGTATTTACTACTGGAAATAATTACCGAATCTGATCTTGCTTTGCTAGGATTTATCATACACATGTTGCAGTGATACTTACTTGTGTCTTCAGTTGACATTTAATTTTTTGAAAGATTATATATTCTATATAGTCAAGAAAACTTCGGAACAGGTCACTATGGGAAAAATGTAGAAAATCGACAGGTTGGATAATTATTTTACTACTTTGGTTTCCCGAACAAAAGAGAGTAATGTGTACTATTAAGGGCCAACATCATCACGTGATTTTTTCCAACTCAAAACACTTGCCCCTTACGTCTTCAAAAATATATATACCTACAAACATTCTAACTATAAACACGTCTCCTTTCTTCTGATTTGATTACATGAAACAAAGAGGGAAACGAATATGATCTCAACCAAAACTAATTTTGAATTTGTGATCATTTCACTTTCTAATAGAAAATGTAATCAATTTTTTTGTCACACACACGACTGGAGGGGGAAACGTGGGTAAAATTTATGAAAAAGCATTGCAAATGCTTTCAAGAGAAAGTTTCTAAGAATGAATCAATAGATCAATAATTTTTTCGGTCAAATTTCAATTAACAATAAATACATGGTTTCATAAAAATGCATTAATTAATTTTTGTGACAAAATCACTGGCCTATAGGATGAGTGATTTCGTCTGAAAATTGTTTCATACATTTTCATGAAAACAAAGTTTCATTAATTGAAATTTTACCGAAAAAATTCAAGCCGAATTTCGTGTCGTTCCTTTAAAAAACAAGGAACATCGTTAGTTTTTTTTTATCGAAATGAAATCTGCCTGTTCACAAGCATTAAGATAATTAGTTTATAAGTTTCTGGATGTTGCTTATTACCTCTTTTGAATATTGGTGTAATTTGTAAATTCTGAGTTTTAACAATATTGTTTTTCATACCAATATTATACAAGTTCTGTAGATAGGATATCTATGTATACATCTATACACACACACTAAGTTCTGTAATGCATATTTAACATTTCAGTTCTTATATATTACCTTTATTGGCTGAGAAAAAAAAGTTTCTAATATTCGCTCACCACCAAGTCATGTTAAACGCCATAGAAGATGTAGTAAAAAGAAAAAACTTAAAATACATTCGTATAGATGGCACCACTACTACAGACCAAAGAAAATACTTCATAAACAAATTTCAATTGAACGGCGACTATGTTTGTGCTATTTTGTCCATTAAGGCAACCAATGCTGGAATTACATTGACCGCAGCGAAGCAGGTGCTTTTTGCTGAATTGCACTGGAACCCTAGTGTAAGTATTAACATAAGCAATAAAACCGTAGATCTTTACCCGTACGTCATTAAGGCTTAACGATATTCAAAGTGGGCCAATGAAAACAGTCCTCCCCAATATTTGGCAATAATCATTAAATTTTAAAAAATACTGAAACTGTCGATTTTTAATCCAAAAGGGGACATATTTTTTCAATATGAACATTTGTCATACGTCAACTGTCTTCCATCCCTTTCTCCAACTCCTTAATTTTAAATAGGGAGTATACCATGTGTGGTACATCATTAGAAAGTTAATGCGGTATTTAGCTATATGATGATGTATAACTATTCATTCGATATTAACTCCATTTTGTGTAAAACATTTGCTAATTAATTTAAAGGGTGACATCTCTTTAAAATATAGGCAACGTTAAATGTTTTAACAAATTAAACACTTAATTCAACCATAAAGATATTATCTCTTTAAAATACGAACACTAATAATAAATTTAACTTAAATAAAATTTACTAAATTAAAATAATTTGGCACATTAGATAAACATAGGCGTTGCACGGAATTATTATGAGGTGTTACGCTTTAAATTAATTAACTTTTTTATACAAGATGGAATTAATATTCGAAAGAACAGTTATGGATAATCATATTACTGAATACCCTATCACATTATACAAAGTCTTGGAGAAGTGGAACAGAGGATGTTGAAATAGCGGAAAAGGGGTCTACCCTTTGAATTAAAAATTGATCTGTTTCATCATTTTTTAAATCTGATGGATACTGCCAAATATCGGCTTGGACTGTTTTCAATAATCTACTCTGTATACAAAATAAATATGCAACAAGTCGCGAAAAGTAAAAATGAATTTTAAAATTAGAAACGGCCAGTGAGTGGTTCTCCCTTAATGTTCTGGTACATTGGAATATTTGCGGTTACCAGCTATTACAATTTGAATACCCTATGTAATAATAATTGTTTTATTTGATTATTCACTAATTATGTACATATTTATATAATTACTGTTGATCTAATTAATAAGATATACACAAGGCAAATGACTCCCAAGTCTTACCACATTTACAGTCCACATAGGACTTAATTATTTAATTCTGTATATGTAATATTTAAACCTTTGTTCGAGCAGAAACTTCGTCATTTTTAATTTCAAAATACACCTGTTTTAACAGAATTTCTCAACCTATTTTATCTACATATTAGTTATGATGCATTAATAAAGATCCGTTTGAAGAAATGTATAGATTATTTTGATTTTTTAGATAATAAGTCAAGCAGAAGCTCGAGCTCATAGAATTGGGCAAGAAGATCAAATATTAGTTCAATATTTATTGTGTCCAGGTACTGCAGATGATTCAATATGGCCGTTACTCCAAGAAAAGCAACGTACTTTGAACGCTGTTGGACTTTGCAGAGATTCATTCGAAACAGTTACAGTTAAAAATCATAAATCTAGTGACAATAATTGCTTAAATTTTAATGAAAAGGTAAAGAAATGTGACATTACTGCATATTTTACACCAGAAAAGAGAAGAAAGATAGAAGTTGATGAGGAAGATGTGTTTAATGATGGGTTTGATGAGCTTTTAAGTGAAAGTACGCATGATGCGGAACAGTTGTTGAATGATGGATTTGATGATTTACTTTGTGATGTTCATTTTTAAATAGAACAGGAAAGGCGTATTATTTTTATTTATACTTAATTGAATATTTACCAATGCTGCTAAATTTTATTGCAGTAAAATCAGCTAGTTGCGTGAAGTCTGCTTTATTTGACAAACTGACAGAAGTTAACAATCCCTAATAATGTGGCAAATGTCACAAGATATGTCCATTGTTAAACCACTGGGATATTTATCAACAATACTCAAAAACGGAGTCGGTATACTGGACGTAACTTACTTAACTAGTATTTGATAAGAATTCAGAAATTATTATTTGTCAAAATGGAAATTTCAACTAACTTGACACATATTATCTATCAATTTGACATTTCCAGTTGCTTATTTATTGATTGATGCAGACACCAATAATAATTAGAACCAGCCGCTCTTGACAAGTGTAGCATTTAATACATGTATGTTCTCATTTTATTCAAAATGTTGAAGTTTCCAAGTTATTTGATCCTTTTTTACCTTGAATTTTTTGATTATTCAATAAATAATAAAACCAAGCCCAACTAAAGTATGTAAATGTCGTTCATATTTTAAACACAGATGATTTACATTATTTTCTAGTGCAAATCTGAATGAAATGAGGATAAAAACATCGATATCGTGAATATAATTTGGATTTTTTGAAATAAGACATAATTTGAAAAGCACACGCTTTTGTCTTGCTTATACAAATTGGCTGGCTCTGCCCATTAATCCGACTCATAACAAGGGCTGCGACATTTCTATCAGTTTGACTGTTAAAATTTCATACAACTAGTAAAGGGATCCTAATTTGATCTTCCGATTTAATTTAATAAAACATACAAAACACCTTAAAGATAGTTTTATTTTGAAGTACAAATGTGGTTAATAATGAAATAGTATATTTTTTTCTAAAATTTTCATTTTCAGATATTTCTGTTCAATTTGAATTGCTTCAATAACGTTAATTTGGAGCTGTTTGAGGAATGTTAGTGTAAACATTTTCCTTCGAACAGCTATATAGAAAATAATTGTGAGGTTGATCGAAAAATATCTCTCCTAAAAGATTCAGTGTTTTATTCGCTGTATGGAAAGTTATACCATCCTGTAGAAACCACCTGTTCTGAACTCGAACACCTTTCAATACATCTGACGTATAATGTTATAATTTTCCTACCTTGAGGTCCATAAAAAAAATTTTAAGGTCCTATTAACAAAGTTATGATGAAACACATATAATTTGGTTTTAATTCTCAAATCAACTGTATCTTATAGGTTTTTCAATAAATATCTTTAGAATGTTAAGCAGACAAATTTTTATAAATAGCGACTAATTTAAATCGTTATGTCAAATTTGGACACTTTAATCTCTAGTTAGCATTGTAATTGTTGCATTTAAATTATTTGTAAATATTAAAAAAAAAAACATTTATTATTTACTGTTTTATTTTTACTTATACTACAATTGAAAAAATAAATACTCGCCTAATATAACAAGTCTAAATTATAAAACATCAATAAACTTTTAAATTCATTTATTAACAAAAAGAAACAAATCAGTCATTTACTAAATTAGTACAAACTGAAAACAGAATAATACAAGCATTATACTAAATCTTCAGCCTTGGGTACAATTATTTTTGGTCAGACTTTACCAAAAATCAGATAAGTGTCAAATTTTACATTTGTCGAAACACTTTTGTCTCAAATTACATTTGACTTGGAAATATTATACAAATATCAAATGTTGGAATTTTATATGTCACACTTATAATCTATGCCTTGATAGTTAAAAGTCACCCATACAGAGTTAGAAATTTGTATCTAAAGAAAGTCTGATCTTATTTTCTTACAAGTCCCTAACGTGATGTAAAATATTCATGTCGTCTCCTTTTTATGGGCTATTTCATGCAATTTAACTTGATACTGATACCTTAAACCTAGTTTACAAATATCACAATTAAATAAATTTTCCCTAAGATGCCCTCTTAAATGGTAAACGTAACTGGCAGTAGTTTTACACAATCTTTTACAGAAATTACATCTTCTTTTAGTAATATCAAACCTGTATCTACTAATACATGGGTGATTTTTGAATATGGAATCGTATTCGAAAGAAAATTTACATACAGGACATTTCCTTTTGACTTTTTGGTGGTGGGTGAGTTTGTGTACTCTTAAGGACTCTTTGGATTTATAAGTTTTTTCACACAAATCGCACCCGAATGGACGGTTTCGAGAATGCGTGAAAGAATGTTTTCTCAGTATAGATTGTTTCTTGAATCTTTTATCGCATAAAGTACATTTAAAAGGACGTTTTTCCGAGTGTATAGGCATGTGCTTATTAACACTTTGTTTAGTTCTAAAAGCCTTATTACAGATTTTACAGGTATAATTTTTAACATTAGCGTGCACATTTAAGTGATCTTTAAGATCTCTTTTAGAAGAAAACGTTTTCAAGCAAAGATCACATTTAAATTTCTTATAGTCTTCTTCATGTCTCTTCATATGAGCTTTCAAATATCTTGGGAATTCAAATATTTTATTACACACTTCACAAGTGTAATCCTCCCTAACGGCCTCTTCTAAATGACTTTTTCTGTGATTCTCAATTGACTTTTCATCATAAAAAACCAAGGTGCAAATGTCACACGACCTAGGTTGGTGCATTTTCTCGATATGGTCTTTCAATCCAAAATAAAAAGTTTTGTTCCCACAATATTCACAAATACCAGACGATTTTTGATCCAAGTGGTTGTTTCTGTGAGCTGTAAATGATTCAATATCGTTTAATTTTTCGCCACAAACCTGGCACTTTAACGGATCGGTGTCCCTGTGGATATTCATGTGTTGTTTTAAAGCCTGCTTACTTGTAAATCCCTCTTTACAAAAATGACACCTAAAAGAACGAACAGTCTCGTGCATTACCCGAACGTGGCGTCTCAGGCTCGTGGCTGTTGCAAAAGCACCCTCACAAATCTAAAACAGATTAAATAAAATGAATTAGTTAATACTTAACTTCTACATAGAAACAATACAAGATGATGATAATAATAATTAATAATAAAAGGAGACTGGAATGTAACTTTTGCCCCATTTAACTTGGCTCAAATGTATTATTATATTTTATAATATCCCAATTTAACACACCATAAAAAAATCGACCTGTATAATAAGAGACTGAAATGACTCATTTAATTCCTTGAGTAGTGTTTCTTCATCATTCAAGATGTTTATTTGTTATCTTATTGCCAAACTAAAAATAGGAAAAACAAAAATACAAGACGGAAGTGGATGAAAAATTAAAGAATTTAGAAAACGATAAGTTAGGTCACTGGATGAGTGACATTTAGACACAATAAAGGAAAAAGCATATACAAAAAATTAAAAAAGATGGAAAAGGGAAGAAAAGGTTGACATAAAAAAGAGAAAAGTAGAGAGTAAACTAGACAGGAATGTAATACAATGTACTGGCAAGTAAAAGTAACCGTTAAAAATGCAAAAAGAAAAAGATTGGAGAATTTTGGTAGGTAAATTATATACTAAATAAAAAAATTCTGTTTCAAAGAAAGAGAAATGAAAAAACACCAAATAAAAACAAATTTCTAAATTAGGGGGAACAAATTGTACAATAGTACAAATAAAATAATTTTGTTTTGTACAATAGTACAAATTAAATAATTTTATTTTTATAAAATATGTGCACAGCTGAGTAGGATTAACTTATCAAATTTGTTGAATAATGGCTAAAAATAAGGATTTCTTCTAGGAAATGGAAGTAAATGGTGTCAGTTCTACGCTGAGTAAATTCAACATATTTTTAATAAGAAATCTAATGGAAGATGTGTAGAGAAGAACTCACATTAGCATTTATTGAACTTAAAGGGAAGTTCAACTTAGTAGATGGAATAGGTAGGGAAAGAGAAGATCTACACAGAGACGTAAAAGTATATCAATTACCTTACACTTAAACTTTTTCTCGCCTGTATGGACGACTTCATGATCTTTTAAAGTAGAAATTTGCTTAAACGCCTTCCCACATTCAGTACACATATAAGGTCTATCATCACTATGGACCCTTTCATGTAACTTAGTTTCTCTTGAACTAGGAAAAGTTCTATCACACGTAGGGCATTTGAAAGGCCTAGCACACATATGTCTTCTAACATGACCCACAAATTGGAATCTGTTTTTAACAAACTCTTTACACATAAAACATGTATGGTCTTTAGAATGTATCATTTCGTGAATTCTTAATTCATGATCGTTGACGAAGAGTGCATCGCATTCTCTGCATGTTAAATTTTCGTTATTATGCGTATTCGGCTCTAAAATTTCGACTTTTAGAAGCTTATCACAAGGTGTATTTTCGTTCCAGTCTATGTTAGAGTCACAATAATCTGTTGGTTCTTCTTTAATTCGTATTTCTTCAATGGGGGGTATATCTGACTCCATGTTTAAGAAATCTGCTACAAAATTCTACAAATAATCCATGAGATTTTATTGATTTTTTAGTGTTAAAAATAAATACCAAAGGAAACAAATACGAATTTAAATGACATATTTGACGTTTAGAAAACTGACAGATATTATGATATCTTAAAGGTTATTTTACTAACGCCAATTTAATAAGTAACTAATATTTTGTACGAAATTTCTATTGGTAAGATAACGACGTCATTGTTAATTACCCCAATAAAAATTAAAACATTATCTGCGTGTGAACCTGGCTTTAGTTGATGTAGTTCATGAGCAAGTTGCCAACTCAAGTAATTTTTCCTAGTTTTCGTGACTATTATTTAAGTAAAAATTATACTTACGTTCAATCACGAATTAATGTCCGTGTTGATGTGGCAACGTTTTGTATGTGTTGTGGAGGAGGCTTTGACAGACAAAAATATAATCCATTTGTCTTCAAAATTTAAAATCAGTTAAAGTTTACTACTTAAAGAAAGAAGTTGTGTTTATAATTGAAAACAGTGCTCCGATTTATTAAGTGGAAGTGTTTTTGAATAGAGTTACAGATTAATTCTGAAAACCTCGATTAGTAGGGCAAAGCAAATCAGCTGTTGGTGTGAAAACATTTTCTATTTATTTGGTAATGTAAGCACATTACCTTTTGAGATTTTAGTTCAACGTTTATATAGATATTGTAAATCTGGCGACTGAAATTAGATACCGAATTGGAATGAGACTGATCTTAAAAAAGTTTATTATTCATACATCATCAGATCACTTTTCAGAAGACTTTGAAAACGCAATAATTTAGTTTTACACCCTCCCCCCCCCCGTGCTTTGTATCCCTTCACATACGTTTATTTTTAATTTGAGTTAAATTTTAAATACACCACGTGCAGTTGTTTTTATTCTCATCCCGAATAAGCAAAAATTGGTTTTTATATTTTTACTACAACAAGGAAGTGCTTTTTTTCTTGCAATTTAGAACAAAGATATCTAAAAATGTCTTCAAGGCCTCAAAACAACGATAAAACGACTGAAGAATGTAAAGGTAAGATATATTTATATCTATTAGATTCTATTACTTAACATTCTGATAGGTACAATTTTTACAAAATTATGTGTTCCTATGTACTACCTACTGTTCATTACGTAAATAAAAGTATAGATATAGAACATTTTTTTAAATAATCTGACCTGTTTCTATTATCTCGGTTTATAATTATATAAGAGAAAAGATACCTGTTGTAAACATTCATAGTGTTTTGTAATTATATCAGTATAAACAAATTGTAATGCACATATTATGTACACTACAAAAAAAGTTGCAATGATAGTTCGTTTATAAGATGAATATTTTTAATTGTCAAATATGCCACACATCCTATTTATTATACCAAGGTTAAATGATGTTATTAAAAGTTTATTTTTTTTCAAAACAATACTGCAAAATTTTAAATTTCAAATTATAACAATAATTAGTTCATGCACGTCTCATTAAAAACCATTTAAAACTATCAATTTTTTACTTGACGCAATTGTGATGAAAGTCCAAATTAAAAAAAGAATTGAGCGCACCTGGCTTAAAATAAATAAATAAGCATAAGAAATAAGCTCGCGCGTAAAAAAAGGAGTAAATAATTGCAATTTTCAAATGTTCTTGTGAGGAATCTTTTAATTAAAATAAAAATACAGTTTAATAATTCAAAGTTGATTTTTTTTAATCAGTGGTATTTGTTCTCAGTTTTCTTCTATATTATATAGTAATTTTCTTTACTCGGAACACATTTTTCGTTAATCTGGTGCTTACAGACCAGACAATTATAATATATCGATTTTATAATTTGTTGTATCCTTTTTAAATTTTTTCTTTGTTGAATTGCTTATTTTGTAAAGTTTGGTTTTTATTTTTTTATTTTTATTATAGCTTCAAAATGCTTTTGGCATTTGTTAATGTCTATATTTAAAAAAATCATTAATTGAGTCAGCAGAAACCAAATTTTACAGGAAAACTAAATACTTAGCCAAATCTCAAACTAATTTAAAAAAAATAGCATTACTTTCGAAATTTATTAGGGTTTTATTAAATTTTGAATGTATTCCTCCAAAAAATATGTTTTTTAACCACTTTAGCTGAAGATATTCAATATTTTTATACATTTTTTCAAGAAATCTTCTTAAAGGTAGATTTGGATGTCTTTAATTAGTAATTTTGGAGTAATATAGCTAATGAACGTCTTGTTGGTTATGGAAATTTCCCGTAAATAGAAAATGAATGGGTTCCATTTCTATTAAACTTCAAAGACAAAATATTCTCACAAATTTTCCGTTTTATTCAAGGTCTCTTTCCGAGAAATTATGGTACAGGTACCAAATAAATATAATAATATACATTCCTTGTTCATAGATAACCATGTTTTACCTGTACAAAAATTAGGGAACTGTTCCCAAATATTTTACTGTATCTTCTGCCTATGAGTATCTACCAATAAATGGTTTAGTCCTGGGTTTTTTAATAGTGGATAGAAATCGTCCAAAACTTTTTTAAAATACCTTAAATAACTTAATCAACTGAAATTTTAACTGGAAACAATTTTAATTAATGTATTTAGTATTAAAAATGGCAATTTCCTCAATTGGTCAAAGTATAAATGGTAAATTTTACATATATATAATTATTAAATTATATACGAAATTTTAGAACGTGACATTTCTTTCCATAAAACATTTTTTTTTCTTGTTAGTAACAACAAAAATGACTTATTTTTAATTGTTTTGAAATAATGAATTGTGTTTTATTAACTTATGAATAAAACATATAAATAACGTCTATAATGATTATACAATAATTAATTTGTGGTAATACCCCATAAAGTAATTGTAGAAATATGCCGTTTTATACAAGGGACATGGCTGCAAGTCGTACTACATTAAATATTTTAATTTGATGTTAAATATATAAAACTTGTTACTAATTTTGATTACAGAATTATCATCTTGCTTTCATACGGAATTAATGAAAAAGAAAATTAAAATTTATATAAAAATTCAAAAAATAATAGGCAGATATACTCAAATTGTAGTAGCCAGTTTTATATAGTTAAAAATATTTAATGTGGTTACAATTTGGGTCATTTCCTTTGTATTTACAAAACACATAGGAGTAAATTGAGTCCATATATTAATTGTCATAGTATTTTTATATACTTTTATTTATAATGCTATGCAGGCATATTTACTTTCATATAAAACGTAATCACAATCACTGTTCTTACTTTGTTTCTTAAATCTACCTGTTCACCAACCTTTTTCAAATTTGCCCGTACTTAGACTATCTATTTCAAATCTACCTGCACTCAACGCCCGTTTTTTTTTTAAATATGTCTGTACATTCATTGTATCTAATCTTCCTTCTTTCTACTTTTACTTCTTGAATCCTTTTTTAACTTAAATTTGTTATTGTTTTATTTTTGTGCAATCATTTTATTTCTATCAGTAATTTGATTCCGCTATAGTCTCATAGGCTTAGTTGAAGTCTAGAAAAAATAAACTGCATATCTTTAGATTAATTTATTTTTTAATAACTCATTCCCCAGCTGACGCCACTGCAATCAAAACAAACTATTATCTTTACAATTTTATGATATTTCAAAAGCATACATGGACTTTGCAGCTTGTCTGTTAAAATAAGAACCACAGTTTGGAATTGTCATAGGATATGTTTACTAAATTGCTATCATATGACTATTTTATCTTATTTGAACTTGTGCTGAGCCTAAATTCGGTTTTTTATTAACCAAGATATGTTTTTATTCAGAAGGTCAAATCTTTAGTATACTTTCGACACATGTTAAGTACTAATTATTATTTTAAAGATAATAAAAAAGTTTTTTTCAGATATAATTATATTAAAAACATACACTTAGAGATTGAAGATATTGAACTTTGTAACTAAGCAATTAAGAAAGAATGAGACTGTTGTGGATAATTTGAGCATCAATTTCACAGAAATGTGATTGTAAGATTCGCATATAAGTATAAATGTCTAATTAATATAAAAAATAAAACAATAATTCCAGTTTTTGTAAACTATACAAAGTCCTGACAACTGGTACATTTCAAACTCTTTCTTCTTCTAATCTTTTTTTAATGATTCTATAAAATTATTTACTGAAGAATTTAAGTATCCTACAGAAAGTTTCCTCATGTTAATAAAAATAGTTACTAAAAATAATCATTTCAACTCAGCAAAACGCCCATCTGGCAGGTCTAAATTTAAATTCGAAACGATTCGTTGAGTGTACGCAGAATTTTTGTTTTCTGCGAAAGAAGAAAACAAGCTAATTTGAATATAAATTTTCGCTTCTAGACTTACTGAGAAAAGTGGACGGGATCAAAGGCCAGTTTATTTTGGTTTTGGCCCGCGTTCAATAGCCCGACGTAGGAAGAAACACAATGTTTCGTGTGGCACACGTTTTATGTCCTATTTTACTCATATGATTTCAATGTGATTTTGAATAATATATGGTTTTGTTGTCTTTAAATTTGTTATCGTGATTTATAGATTATACCATGTTTAAGTAAAATACATTCATTTTTATTAGTTTTTATTCAAATATTTACACTAACATTCAGATGGTATACATGTTAAAAATAACTTAAAGCGCAAATGTGTCATTGGCAATTATTTTACAGCTTCTAGTCAAATATTTTTTAGAACGACAGTAATACTACTAGATTTTTACTGATTCATATTCTAATATTTGCGATGTGACTTATACATGTTTCCCTTTAAATTGAACCCCTACGCAGAGTTTATCTTCTTCTCCACAAAGAATCTACGTTTCTCTTCTTCCTCTACTTCTAATCTACAAAGAGCCTACATTTCTCTTCGTCCTCTACTCCTTCTCTTATTTTCTGGTTCGTGTAATTTCTCTTCTTCCTCCTCCTCTTCTTCTTCATCTCCACAAAGAACCTACATTTCTCTTCATTCTCTACTCCTTTTATTTTCTGGTTCGTGTCATTCGTTATAAGTTGTAATTAATAATGTATCTTATCAATAATTAGAAAGTCAACTAATTAAAGCCTTGTTTAATACCACAAGACCTCTATTTATGACATTTAAATAACAAATATTCAAACAGAATCCAAATCCTGTTTTTCTATTTACTTTTATATAATGACCTCGACAAGGTTACACTATTCAAATGTGTTGATAATGTTATCTTTAGTTAGGAAGAAATCATGCAAATAAAAACGTTAACGGCACCAGTTAAAAGAAAACCTTCCAAAATAATTAGATTAGTGAAAATATAGAAATGGAAATTAAATTTACGGTGTAATCAATATGTTGCACTTGATATTAATTGGATTTTTTATATTTATAGGAGCATGTGGGAGTAATAGATAATAAGAGGAAAAATGAGCGTTATAATAAAAAATGTAATAATATCCAGGCAAAACTCAAATTGATTATAACTAATAAAATATAGTACAAAGGAATAAGAAAATAATAAGAAAAGGAAAACGTAAATGGATAGATAATAAAAGTAAAGATATTCGACAAAATAGAAGAAAAAGAAACACGAAAAACTTTTTCAAAAAACTCAAATAGCAAAATAAAGTATATAAAGGGAAAACAAGTGGCGTAAGGAACAAACAGAAACAATAATAATGGAAGATGCACAATATAAATAAATCTAGACAGAATACATAAGGAAATTGCTAATAGAGTCAGAAATAGATGGAGATGAAGTTATACGGAGATGAAGAAAAATATAAATGAGGATAATGACAAACTAAGGAAAGAAGAAATAGTAAAAATAATAGAATAAATCCGTAATGGTAAAACGCCTGCAAATAGCGGAATTAATTTCGAATTTCTAAAATATGGGGGAAAAGAACTGAAGGAAAGGCTATATGTATTAATAAAAATAATATAGTAAGATTAAAAGATGCCAAAAGAACGAGAGAGACAAATAGTACCAGTACATAAGAAAGGGTAGTACCAACAAATACGTAGAAATTAAGGAGGGATAAACTTCTCTATACCGCTTATATAAAATACTTATATCAGTAAAACAAAAGAGACCAGCGGAAGCCAAAAAAGAAATAATTGGAATACAAGGAAAACCTACAGGCACATGAACATGAAATAGGGATAGAAATGTTATTCTTTGACTTTTAGTAGGTAATTGACTCAATAAACGGGATAGAACTCTTATTAAAGAAAATTGAGAATTTCAGTAAAACTAGTTTGTATAATAGCAGTGATAATAAGGACAACATATAGCATCAGAACAAAAAAAATGGAAACACGAAAGAATGGTAAATAAAAGACTAAAACAAAGATATGCATTATCAATTACGTTATTTAACCTAGCACTAGAATATTCGATGAAAAAAATAAATAAATAAAGGAAATATTAGGACTGGTGGAGGGCAAATTATCACAACATATGCGGACGATATATTAATTATTAAAATAAGAAAAGAATAGAAAATTTGCTAAAAGAAATACTGAAACAAAAAAAAATGGTACTAGAGTTAAATCAAGAGAAAATAAATATGAGATTTGGAAGTAAATAAACGACGGGAGTAGTTAAAATAGACACAAAGGAATTTTAAGAATTAGAACAGTTCGATTATTTAAGGGTTACAATATCAAAAACGGGAGAGAGAAGATATGAAATCGAAGAAAAAATTGTTGCAACCAACACACCTTTTTATACCGACAAAAAGTTAATCAAGAATAAAACCCTTACAATAACCACCAAATTAAACATACATAAATCAGTAATTAGACCGATACTTTTAGGAAAGAAGAAGATTTAAGAAGATAGAAAGGAAAATCATGAGATCCATATTAGGACTAGTTAAAGTATCAAAAATTGAATACAGTACAAGAACTAACAACAAAATTAAGCAAGAGCTGAAGGAAGGTGATATAATAATACAAAATAAAACAATCTAGAGTTAAATAGTTAGAACACATATGAAGAACAGGAAACGAGGAGGCAACATACTCAATACTAAAATAAGACCGCGGTTGTGACACGGAAGACCTAAAATAAAATGGCTACAGGAAATATTAGAAAATTTGCGAAGGGCGAGAGATAAGGATTGGCAAAGTAAAACATGTAGAAATATTGTCAGCAGTATAAATGAATAGGCTAGAACGGCTCCTTCCAAAAACTGAATCTGGAAAGCTACTTAATTGCACAACCTCACCAGGGTTAACTAGCCACCATATAGATATATATATATATATATATATATATATGTGTTTATTTAATTTGCCAAAACAGCGTCTTATGGAATTTTATAAGTAAAAAAATCGTTGATACGATACCGGAAAATTTTTAAACAAACAAACAAAAATAAAAGCTATGTTTATATCCAATTAATTAATTATTTACTACTTTTTCTGTTTACAAAATTGAGCAATTTTTACGTCACATTCTACCAGCTTGACCACGCTTCATAATTAACATTATTTCGTTTAAAATTTCACCTTGAAAAAGAAAAATAAATGGTGCTCTTTTGCTAACACCGTATAAATACTCATTTTGGCAAACACTAGCACGTTGAATAAACATGTATGCCAAAAATACACTGTAATAATAATGGCAAATATGATTTGTATTTACGGAGGTAGATATTAACATTGTTACCTATCTATTTATAATTGTGCAAACGAATCATAACTAAGCCACTGTATTTATTTACTTTATCTGACCAGAATGGAAAACCTCAGGATTTTTTTAATCATTTAATTGGCGACCGCTTCTCAATTACCTAATTAGATTATTAATAGTTTTAAATTTATTTAAAATGGCATTTTCATGCAGTATCACATTCACTTCTAGAACTTTTCAAATCGTCCTAGTATTACTGTCTATCCAGTTTTTCTGAGTCATATTGTGCATTGAAAATATTTTTTTATTCACACCAACTTTCTATATGCTAAATATATTTTCTGACGTCCAAAATTTATAATCTTATTTACTTCATTTAAAATAATCATTTTTTTTTTTATTTTAACTTCATAGGGGGCCACCCTAACATCAACTGATGTATGTTATCATACGTCAGTACATTCATAATGATCATGAAGTTTAATATGCTCAAATATTTGAACGGAAATTGGGCTTTGTCTCTATTTAATAACAGATATTGGATATCAAAAGAAAAAATATCACTGTACCACACTGTTTATTTTTTTATTTACGTCACATATTTGTTTAGTAACTTGTTCGAATTTGAATATTTGAAGTAAACAACTAATGTTTTAATTTGATCAATAAACAGGTTTGTTCGCATCTTATCTAATAATATTACAAAATTAGTTTCCCAGTGAGTTACAGCAAACTCTATTACAAATTTGTAGTTTATTGAAACTAAATTATCAAGAAACGTACTTTTGCGCAATCATGCTTTATTTTTAGCTTTTTATCACTGAATAATATTCCTAAAAAATACGGGTCATACAGTTAAAAAATATCCCCTGTACTTTCCAAAACATACACTTGACCTTAAATAATTTTAACGGATGGGGTTATAACTTAGTGAAAATTGATGTTTATGTTGCTGTGTAATAATTTTTTTTCAAATATTTTATTATCAAAAATGTATGTAAACCTATGAAAATAATTTCATAAAAAACAAATAATATAAATATTTATGTAGATATATCTGAAATTAAAATCCATAACTGTTATCTCAAACCCCACTATAAAAGATCATTTAGTATTTAATAATCACAATTCTCTAATAACCATTTCAGTATCGCTTTGAATTCTGACACTGAAATAGATAATTAATTGCATTTAATTGACAACAAAATGGATTTTACCGAAACATATTCAAAAAGTTGTTTTAAAAATAATATTTTTCGTGCAGGTGCCCAAGCCCCAAAAAAGACAACTCTAAGGCAGTTTGCTCCCCTCTTGGTGGCCATGGTCGGCCTTCCGGGACGGGGAAAAAGTTTACTTGCCAGAAGAATTTCGAGATATATGAATTTCACTGGGGACAATACCAGGGGTAAGTAATATTTTTGTTAAATTCGTTAAATTTTATCTTATTTGTTCAAAAATATGATGCAATGTCAATTTTGTGTATTTGGCAATAGTTTCTTAAATATTTTGATATCCAGTGTAAGGAATATTTAAAATCAGCATATTAAGAGATTTAGATTGTTAAAGTTATATGTACACATATTTAATTTAAAAGGTATTTAAAAATACTTTTTAATTAAATGTTTTATTTATATTGTGAATGACGATTCTTTTTTCCAAAAATTAAAAAACCATTTAGAAAATTAATTATAAAATAACAAGCTTAGATGAGTTTAATTTTTTTTTTTTCATAACATAATGTACTCATAATATAATTTCTTAAATAAAAAAATAGATATTAAAATATTTTACTTACTAGGCTTTAAAAACTTTACAAACCCTAATTTTTATAGTTTTCCTTTTTGAAATGCATCTAGTATATAGCATTTGTCACGTATATGTATAAATAAAACATGATAAGGAAGTAACATTGTTTCCATCAATATAAAGTTTTTCCTGTATTGATTCTTAAATAAAAAATTGTTCGTATATGAATATTACTTTACAATTTCAAAAGGATAGTTCTCTATTACTGCTTAAACTTTGGTCCAAGATGCTCAATTTCTATTCAAACATTCCAATTTCTGACCCGAATTGAAAGGAGTAAAACTAAGATTTGATTTTTTCTGTTGCAGTTTATGACATAAGTGACTACCGCCGCAGCCACATGAAACAATACGATTCACACGAAATGTTCCGCGCAGACAACCTCCCCGCATGGCGTATCCGTCAACAAAGCTTCAGAGAAGCCCTTGAAGACGCCGCCATTTGGCTACAACAACCCAACAACCAAGTCGCCATATTAGACGGACCGAACGTCTCCAGATCACAACGCCAAGAAATCTACGATCTTATCTACACTCAATTAGGCTTCAGGGTAATGTTCATCGAATGCGTTTGCGAGGATCCCGTTTTGTTGGAGAGAAATTTCAAGGAGATTTTGCAATACAGCGTCGACTACAGGAACATGGCGACCGAAGATTCGTTGAAGGATTTGACGCACAAAATGGCGCACTACAAGGCTCAATACGAATCTCCTACTCTCGGAAGTTTGTGGGAATTGCCCTGTCCGATGGTGAAGGTATTGGATGGCGGAGATGGTGGAATAATTGCGCATGGAGTCAACGGAACCAGAGAGAGCAAAATTTTGGCTTATATCTCTACTCCTAAGAATTACCAACAGACTTTATATTTCAGCAGAGTAAGTAGTAAACTTTTAGAAGCAAAAGAGCATTCATTACTAAGTGCGTCAAATAGTAGGTTTGAGCGGCAATTGGGGTTAAGTAAAGAGGCAATGTGGAGCAAATACGAAACCTGGACGCAAATTATAACAATTGAGGAGATAGCGCGGCAACGGGGAGCGTAGAGGGTAAATTAGGATAATTGCGGTAAATATTGGTATATAGGGCGAATAGGGCCAATTTTCTTAAATATAGAGAGACTATAGAGGCACCAGGCGTTAAAGAACGCGAAATAGAAGAAATTGCGACACTAAGGGACTGCCAATTTAAATAGATTTCAATTGTTTAAATATTGAGGGTTCAGAGTAACAGCGATAACCTGAGATCGCGAACAATTGTAAATAATGGCAACATATGAGACTTAGAGCGTGAACCTAGGGTAAATTACGGCAATAAAAGGATACATACAGTATCAAAAGGGGCACTAGAAGAGCAACTGTTGAGTAAGAGCGCGAACTATAGTAAATCGCTTAATAATTGAAGCATAGAGTAATAAAGGGGGCCCAGAGCTGTAATAAGTGGGGATTAAACCAATATTTAATTATTTATTTTAAATATTTGTTTCCAGCATGGAGAAAGTGAATTTAACGTTATTGGAAAAATTGGAGGCGATGCCAAACTTTCTCCAAGAGGTAAAATGTATGCAAAAGCCTTGGCGAAGCATATTCGTGCATTAAATTTGCCATCTCTTCAAGTTTGGACGTCCACTTTATACAGAACAAAAGAAACCGCAGCTAATATCAACGTTCCGCAACAACATTTGCACGAATTGGACGAAATTTGGTCGGTGAGTAAATGAAATAATTTTGTTTTTATAAATATAGGTGCAGTAATAAATTGAATAAAACACTACTATGGTACTATAGACATTTACTTATTTGTTAAATCTATTTTTTTTATATAAATTTTGCATACATTTTCACGCTAAGATAATAAAGTTCATAAATAAACTTGGAATCCTCTTTTTAAATTTAAATATAATTTTAAAATGGATTTTATATCAGGTGATCTAATTGCCCTGTTAATCGATATGTATTGGTCTAATCAGTATGTTTTTTTAACGGGAATTGCGTTGATACGGGTTTTTTTGTAACAAACAACAACTTGTAAATACTTGACGAGATAGGAATCGTCAAATTTTGTTTTTCAGTATTAAAAAACAAATATAAATATTTTTGAGTAACTGTGAGATAACAAGAATATCGCAGATTGAACTTTTGGGTTCTTATTCTTGCTCTAAAAATTTTTAGGTTTCAGTATCATCCTATAATAATTAATTCATGTATATGTGCACTTGAGACCTTTATTTTTTCATTTTCTATATTTTCTTCTTCTACATTTTTTTTTTCATTATCTTTACCACAACATTTTGAAGTTTTGATTGTTTCTAATACCTAATACCACATTTGAGAAAACATCTCTTATCAATTTTTAAATGTGTCTACCTAACCATCTTCTTTTTTAACAATGGTTATCATCATTTTCGGGACTCTAATGTGCCATTCACTTCAAACGCTTACTTACTACATATAAATCTCGTTTACTCTTTGTATCCACAGCCCTTCATTTACGTTTGCTCCCTTGTAATTCTATTGTTGGTGTATCTATTGCTGGTCGCTCATACAGATTGGCAAAATAATAATTTTTTCATTTGGGGCTGCGAGAATTGAATATATTTAAGTTATGCTATTAAAAGAGGCAATGTACATTTTGTAAATAACGTCAAAATGTATGTAAAGTTTGAAATGTTATTTACTGTACAGTCTCTAGGGGGGAATACATAATACATTCTTTAGTACATCAGATTTAAATTTACCTAGTATCTTATGCAGGCTGTTGCGAATTTATGTAACAAAATTTAGTAGGATGTGCGTCGTAAAAATTATCTAATCTTTCCTGCAAACAAATATTCTTAGTCCAATCCCTAAATAGATATCACGTCTGAACGGACGGCATTCAAATTAAAATTCTGGAATATTGAATCAAGAATCACTATAAACTTTTGTTATTGCTAAAAATAAATGGTATTTGATATGATTTTTGCATATTAAATTAAATGATTTAATTCTTGATAATAAAGATTATGTTAGAACGTGTTTTGTAAAAATTGTAAAATCGTAAATACTTCACTTTGATTAACAAAAAATTCAAAACAATAAAAAAGATTAATTAATAGATACGATTGGAAATTTGAATATGTAATAATAGTCATATTATTTCAGTTAACAATTATTTGTTTAATCCTTGGTAAATAGATACAATATGCGAACAGATTAAGTTCTGCAATAGTGATAAATAGTATGTGATAATGTTACACAAATAATATACTAACGAAAATAAAATAGAATATCTAAAGTAACATTAAGAACTTATAGAGGGCCTAGAGCACGAGCAGGAGCAAATTTCTTAAAGAAATCATAAATATGGCCCATTGCAACCTAATTACTTAAATATAAATTAATAGAATGTCAGATCGAATAGCTACACTGTAAGGCTGGGGACGCAACTAAAACCAAAATTGTGGTGATAAAATATAGTTTATATATTTTATATGGCGAATATTTTTAATTTCTGTCACAAATTTAGACTTATTTCGTTAAGAGCCAACATCATCCATCGTGACTTTTTCCGACTAAAAATGCCTCCTTATAGACCATATAGGCCTACAAACACGTCTCCTTTCTTCCGATTTGATTACAAAACTATAAAGCATTTATTATAAATGAAAAAATATTGTTCTTTACAAAAACGTTTCCTTTAAATTTAAAACGTAACTATATATTGCAATTTCAATATTTTAGATTGATGCATTGTTTTAGAACTTATTTAAGGATAACAAATAAAAATTGAATTTATCAAAATAAAAATTTCGATAATATACAGCAACCTAAAAATGTATATCCTTAACAAATTTAAATTGAGACTAGACATAATCAAATTAGCAATAAAAATTTGAAACGGCGTTATTAAAAACACTTACTAGTATTAATAGTATTTCCCGCTCTTTTCCGAGAACTCGCTTGTTTAGACGACAAACGTCTTTTGTGACTTTTGTCATTCTCGGTGCAAGTATGCTCCATGATTACTTAAGTCTGACTCAGGTCGTTTACAATTTCCCCAAACGGTACTGTACAAATAGTAATTAACATTTTTCCGAAAACCATTAGAAGGCCGCAGTCAACGTCAGACATGAAAGCATAATCTGACAAAATGTATCAACACTGTTACTCGAATATAGATTTGTATATTTCTAGTGTATAGGCATAATCTACTAATTTTTTGCAGTATTTGAAATATCGTTTTACTGCTAAGCAGTTGAAATGAAAAAAGTTACATTATTCCTTTTTTGTTTTGATAGTTTTTTGTCATTTTCTCCGATACTTAAAAATATTTTTAAAAAAGGAATACTTCACTCCATTTGGTGTAAAAATCTGCATCTCTCAGTTTTTGAATCATCTCATTATCTCCGTACGTTTGAAATATTTGGAATTTACGATTTCATACGGTATCGTCGGCTCTTAAGTAAATATATTCAATTCTTCATAAGTTCAACAAAGCCAACCTTTGTATTTTAGTATTTTTTAAAGTCATCTTTTATTTGTCTCAAATATCTTTTTAGAGAAAATAATAAATTTTGAACAAACATAATTTTGTTACAGGGCGAATGCGAGAGCCTCACCTATGAAGAACTCCAAGAGCAATTCCCAAAGGAACTGGCTCTTCGCGATGCCGAGAAACTAAAATACCGCTATCCACAAGGCGAGTCATATCTCGATGTAATGAACCGTTTAGTCCCAATTTTAACCCAACTGGAATGCGAAACTAATGTCCTAACAATCTCCCATCAAGCGGTGCTTCGCTGTGTCCTCGGCTACTTCCTCGAAACTCCCCCTGAAGAAATCCCCTATATTCATGTCCCGTTGCACACCATCATCAAATTAACACTCAAAGGGCACAGCTACAACATGGAAACGGTGAAAATGCCTATTGAATGCGTCGATACTAACAGAGCCAAACCGTTGAATTGCTCCGAGACACGCACCGCTGAAGATGCGCTGCTCACTTTGCCGAAACACTACGATTCAATCTCTAGTTTGACTTCTTTGATGCCGTGTACTTAGCTTTGCGTAGGAAGATGGTGTTTTATTTGGAGGTTAGAGCTATGTAGTAAGGCTGTCAAATATTTATTCGGTAGGCAGTAGGAGATGTGAGCCAAGAAGAGAAGCCAATTTTTTTTAACCAATTAAATTATTAAGGACCCCTTGAATAAATAATTTGCAGATTTATTTATAGGCTTGTAAATATTATTTCGTCATTTAGGTATTATGAACTGACGTCCCAAAGTTGTTGCTTCAACTAATTTAAATTAGTCCAAAGTTCTTAATATTATGTTGGCAACAAATTTTCAATTTCAAATACGAGGAACGTTTGGGAATTTTAAAAACATGCTTCAAATTATTGACTCCCATTTGAAATAATTCAAATGTCTTAATTCTAAATAGTAAAATAATTTTTCGGGCGTTAAGGTTCATTGATTTTGCTTTTTGGTTAAAGGTGGCTTCTCTTGGCTGCATAGGATTAAAAAAAAATTGTTGTTCAGTTTTGCGACATATTATTTTAGATGTTAGTTTTAGTGTCATTCAGTAGAAGTAGGTTTTAGCTTGAAGACTTAGATATTTTGACTGATGTCTCATGAAATTTAAGACAAAAGTGCTTAAAGTAGTAATTATTTTCAGTTTATAATTGTCTTATTTTCAGATTTTTTTTTTTTCGTATTGTAGGATGTATATATTTTTTTATTTGTGGTTGTATGTATTGTAATTTTTGTTTTGTTTTTGGTTCTATAAGATATTTTTAAGACTAATAATTTTCACGTGTGTAATAAATACTATATTAGTATTATTTTTTCGGCTTAAGATTTTGCGCTATATATAGTTTTTTTATGTTTTGTAGTTAAATCTTAAAAAATGTTATGATTTTTGAACTGTAATAAAAATATTTAGAAAACGCTGTTAGTTTTATTTAAATCATTACATTATCTGCCAAAAGTAACAAAAAAGACCAGATCTACAAAAAGAGCAAAAAAAACTAGACTGGTAATTATACACAATAGTTCTTCGTTTTTCAAAATAGAAAAAATTGTGTTTTAGGCAATTATTTAATTCTCACCAACATGGTTTCTTACCGGATAAATCTACAATGACAACTATATTTGGACTAATAAAAAGTAAAACTGATTGTTAATGGAAACTTTTTATTAAAAAACGTACAAAATTTGAAAATAAAAATAGCGAACTTATAAACTATTTTTACCATTAACAATTAAAATTAGAAATGGTTTTTGGTAACTCTAAACAAAATAACTATTAACAAAAAATAAACTAGCCACTCTTTTTATATGCATTCAGAACTAAAATTATATGGTGAAAACCTATACTATTTAGAAGCAAATGTCAAAATAGTAACAAATCTTGTCATAAACATCAAAAAATCAAATTATTTTACTATTTTGACATTTATTAGTCTTGGGGGAAACTTATATTTAATTCGTTTAAAAATATTGAAATAAATTAACAAATATAATATATTTGATATGTGATAAAGTTAAGAAGATTTAGGGTTTAAAATAACTCCCAATCTTTCTTGAATTTGGTCAAAACGTTCAACATATTGACCCAACAATTGTGGAGCCCTTAGAGGACTCATATCTTCTGGTTTAATTGCATTTGCCCTGAAATCAATAGCAATAATAAAAATACAGCGAAATGTTTGCGAAAACTTTGGCTATTTCAAGATCGTAAAAAAGTAACGAATTGAGGTTAAACGTTACTACACTTGACTACACATATTAAAAGTCAAAATATTGTGTTCTAAGTCTTTTATTAGTATGTAACTACATACGTAAGTGAAATTTACTCACCCAATTTTTATCCTACTCATCTCTTCCTTAGAAGGAGGCGTATTCCCAGACCAAGCAGCTCTATCTCTTCCACAAGGTTCTCCACTAGTCCTTTCTTCCTCTATACAGTCATATTTAAACGAATTGCTCGGATTCCTAGGGGGACCCACGTTTGTCGGTAAATTCGAGAAAAATTGATTAGAAACAGGTTGCCCAACTTGAAAATGAGTAAAAACCGGAAATTGAGCGTATGGTCCTGGATTGACCTGGATCTTCTTTTTAGTAATCTTGTAATGCCTGGAATTGATTTTTTCGGCCATTCTAACCCCACCATGCCACCTTTTTACGAGATATTTCATTCTTATTATGGAGATTATTGCGAGAGATGCAACCCTAAAAAAATTCACGAATTTTTTTAAAGTTATTTACTGAAGAAGTTTTTTTTGGTTACCTAAATCGATGTTTTAAAGTGTATTCTATTCTAAATTGTTTCTGTGAGACAGGATTCGGTAAGGCAACAACTAGACATTGTTTACCGTGCGATTTGAGATATTCCATGAGATAACGTTTTTGAAATATTAACGCTTTCCTAACACTTTCATGCTTCAGATTTTTTGCAAACAAATAGTTGGCCTAAAAATTAAATACATATTTGTTAAAAAAACTTAACACATGTACTCAATTGAGATCGTCAAGCAATGTATCAAAAGTGCTTTCAAGCACCAAAAACCTTGCTTTTAGAATACTTGAGACACTCAATTAGTTGCTTTGAATTTTCAAGCTTTAAATACTGCAAATTGGATGGCCTTAACTTCACGCAATATATGGAGTGCTCCAAATACGTTTAATATGCGTCAATCACCGTAAAAATGTTTAAAACACAGCAATAATAGTGCTTCAATTTCTGCAAAAATGGTTCGGTTACATCAAAAGTGCTTAACTTTTAAAATAAATGAAAACTTGACAAAGACTTTAAAAGCACCAATTATATAAAAACAAACAATAAAAACAAACACCATGTACTAAAAGCACTTTACTTTCAATTGAAGCATTTATGAACGACTTTAAAGTAAGAAGCGCTTCTATAAAATGCTGTAGACAACAAACATTAAGTACTTTCTATTAAAAACACTGCAACATGGTCTTGGATTCCTGAATGGAATTGAATTAAACTTCTTACAATGAATAAAGTATTTTAATGGACTACAAAAGCGTTTGAAATAATTATAAGAAGTGCAACCATTAACGTAATATTATTGAAAGTGATTCAGTCATTGTAAAATTGCATTAATCCTTAGAAAAATGCTTCGATGGATTTAGAAGTGCGTCAATCATTGTAAAAGTATCCCAATCACTCTACAAAAGCGCTTTAGCCACTATATAATTGCTTCAAATAATTGTAAAAAATGAAACACTTCGTAGCATCAAAAGCTTCTATAAAATGCTCCAAATAAAAAAGTAACTAAAGTTATGACATAAATTAAAACTGATTTTCATGCAGTGGATAGAGTGATTAATGATATTCAAAAGTACTTGAATCATTGTAAAGTCTTTTAATTAATATAAACATGCTAAAATCATTGTAAAAAATAAACAAATAATTACTCTCGCCATGATATCCTGGTTAGGTATTTCATTGTTCTCATTGCCCATTTTGGCAATTTCTAGCTCGGTTTCTAGTTGTTTTTTCTCATTGGAAATGCTGGTTATTAAATCCATCAACTTCTTATTATCGAGAAGAGCGTTATTGAGTTGTTTTATCTTATCCAATAGATCATCGGATACTGACCTAGTAGGGACACTCGAAACTTGGGGTACCGTTGTATTTAGTGACTTTATTTTTTGGAGCAACTCTAATTTTTGTTTGACTAAATCTGCTTTTTCTTGCGACAATTCATCCTTAAAAACAAATGAAAATATCAATAAAGATCCTCAAAATAATTACATTATTATTTAACTTACAACGACACGCTCCATTTCAAGATTTTTTTGCATCAAACTCTCCTTCAACTCTTTTTCTCTGGCCAATAAATTCTTTACCCTATCTTCCAAATTCTTTTTCCTCTGCGTTTCTAAATTTAGTAAATCTTTGGTGTGTTTGTAACTGTTTTCTAACTCCAATTTGGAGATGTTTACCGCTGTTAATTCATTGATCATTTTATTCTTTTCTCCCTGTAGAGCTTCATAGTCTTTGCGCAATTGATTCAATTGGATGGCCTCTGGGCTTGGAAGATG
The DNA here is from genome assembly GCA_951812935.1 of Hermaeophaga mercurialis. Taxonomy (NCBI): domain Eukaryota; kingdom Metazoa; phylum Arthropoda; class Insecta; order Coleoptera; family Chrysomelidae; genus Hermaeophaga; species Hermaeophaga mercurialis. The sequence continues at coordinate 8,053,752 of OX638363.1, read as the reverse complement.
TTTATATTCGGTGGATTCAGATTTTGAAGCGCTACTTAGGTTATTTTTCTAAAAAAATACTTAAAGGAACCAAGTATCGAAAAATGATTTGGATCTTACCTTTAAAGCATTTAATTCTTTTTCCACCTCTTCCTTTTCCTTGTTCAGGTCTATAAACAGTTTTTTGAGAACTCCCTCATTTATAACACAATTGTCCACTTTAATTCTAAGCTGCTGTATTACCTGAGCATCTTCAGTTTTAATACGCAAGAGGGTGTTACGTTCTTCTTCCAAATTGTCTTGCAATTCAGTTATTTTTGCTTGGAGCTTGTGAACGTGCTGGAGCAGTTGCTTCTTGTTGGATTTTTCTTTAGACAAGGCTTTTTTATAGGCTTCCACATCTTGGGTTTCCGAGATCGAGTTTAAATTTTGGTCGCTGACAGCGTTCAGGATACTAGAGTCGATTTTAATAGAATGATCAATTTCCCGTTTGACTTGATCTGCGATTTCGTCCACGGATGTGGCCATGTCGTTGTTTTTGTAGTGCATTAACTGAGCTTTCAGGTTATGGATTTCCAGTGTCAGTTCGGCAGTTTTTCGTCGTTCGTTTCTAAGCTTGTTGCCCAGATCCATTAAGTTACCGGGTTCCTTTAAACCAAAAATGAAAATAAGTTATTCATACAAAAAAGCTGCAAATTTACTGTAGATACTAGTGTCTAAAATGAGATTAAGACATAACTGAAAGCAATTTATAATTACTAATATTTAATATTTAATAAAAGCGTGGCACGTATCTCAAGAACGCATTACTAGAACATAAAGGAGAAGATTCGCCGAAAGTAATAAAGAAAATGCAAAAGCGTAGAAGATGATTAAAATAATAAGTAGCCTCTTCAAGGGCCCTCTACACTAAATAAATACATGAACCAGCTGGGTTGCATTTCACGTAATTTTTATGTATTACAGCGAGGACGTAAAGTGTTACCTCCCCCATGAACCATAATGTGAGAATATATTTGAGGAAATGCTGGGACAGTTCGATTTTTATTTCTGATTAAATGGCAATTGTCTCTCTCGAAATTAGTGTGATGAAAATTAGCGATTAATACACGAAAATCATACCCCATTTCTTCATATGGAGACAGTGCTTCAATTACAAACAGAAACAAAAAACAGACTTTTTTCGGTTTGTAAAGAACATTTTGAGCATTTGATAAATGAAGTAACAATTATTACACCAGTGCCATGTCGTTTGTCTGATTAGTTTATTTTGAATTTAATCTAGTCAAAAACCAATAGATTTACAACCCCTAATGCCATTTAATTTTTTTAATGTGCCTGTTAACTTGAGCTGGGGTTGGTATTTGAAAGGTTATTTTTATAATCTTAATAGGCTTCATTAGAAATAAAAATCGACCTGTCTGAGCATTTCTTTAAATTTTTTGTCATACAAGTTATTGAGAAGGGGGTGTGGAGGGGGGGGGATTTTAACACATTACATTACTGTATAAAAAACATCTACAAGACTTCCATATCATACAAGTACCAAAAATCTGCCACAGTTCAATTATTCAATTACTTTGTTCCTGTATGAGAAAATTAAAAAAAGGATTTTATGGCTTTTAGAAGAAATTTCGAATCAATTAAAATTTTTTACATGAAATGCCTCGACTTTTATTAGCAACTTAAATATCTTTCCTATTCTCTATTCATTCGTAAATATTCAAAAAGAGCTTCGTTATAATGTGATTGTTTACTTAAAAACTTAAAATTCGCTGTACTACAAACAAGTGTGATGAACTACTACTTCAGCTTCTATAAGATGTTCTCAAGATGTTTTATTCCCAGTGTCGGTCCTTAACCTAATTTAGTTCAATAAATGAGTGGAGATGGCCTTTCAAAAATTAAAATGGACGGGTTTTAAGAATTTTTTTCAAGTTATCGATTTTTAAAATAATGAAGTTATTCATTACATTTACATCATACTATATTTTTTGACCAGCATATTGAATCTCATTTTGATGCATCGTTGGATTGTGTAATTGAATATTTTAGCAGGTCATCGCCACTGTAAATAACAGGAAACATTACAATTTAATTATTTGTTTAAACTCAACTTTAACCGTTTTTTTTTTGATAAATAATTTAGCACATATTCTTAAAGTTTGCGTATTCTAAATAATCGAACAATCTATTCTTTCTATTTACACAATCGAAAACCGAAGAGATCGATGGCATTTTAAAAAAAAATTATTTGAAATTTGACATTTTTGAATTGTTTACATTTTACAACGCGATTAAGAGTCTGTTCGTCCTTCATACGAACATGTTAAGTCATTTCAAAATTATGTATATACAAAAGAGAACCTTAATAAAACATGATCATAAAAACAATAATAGGTATTTAAAATATAGTCAATCAAAATTGAAATAATTTAAAACCAAATCTGATACTAAATGTTTAATAAATTATGTATAAAATATCGAGAAAATTTATTTTTGTAGAAAACTTACCTACATGTGATTATATTACAAATCTATCGCTTTTATCTATTTAATGCCATTATCATTTTCTTATCTATAAAATTAGATAATTATTCATTCAATACTGGCGGAAATATAACTAGAGATTTACTAATTTCGAAGTCATCACCAAAAATATTGAATACTAACCAGTTGACCTTAAAAATGAATATTTTGACAATGAATCTATTTGTTCATAAAAAAATATTAACAAGACGATAAATTATGCAATTGTTGGATATAATTAACTAAACTTATTTATATTTACGTTGATAAATACTTGCAATTGAATTATGTACATACTATTACATTTAAAAAAACGTAAGAATCTAAATAACAAAATATAATAAAGGTGAGAAGCTAAGGAATATCGAAATACAGAATGATATAAAGAACATGGGTTAAAAAAGAAAAGAACTATTAAATTATATGTTACAAAAGTTATTTAGAAAATTATTACAGTGACAAATAGCATTATTAACTACGACATATTTTATTATTAACAGAGTGATTGTGAGGTAAATATATTTATGACTTATCAAGGGCTATAAATCACGTCGCTATAACATTATAGAAACAGTCATTTTTATTAATATATATTCCAGAGGTGTTTGGTACCTGTCAAAGATCATTAGAAAGATAACAGTAATTGCCAAATGTCATAGTTCTGGTCATAATTCACAGTCGAATATTGCTAAATACGAAGATCGTTTTCAAATTTCTCGGCCCGATACATACACGGCACAAGAATGACCAACTAACAAATGTCATAACTATGGTACATGTCATATTTAACAGATTGAGATGTAAATTGATTTATGACATATTCAAGGCTATATATCACGTCACTATGACACTATAAAAACCATCTTCATCAATAAATATTATGACATTCAGGTTCAGAAAATACCTCAATGGACATAGGCGAAATTTCAAGCAGCGGTGAGCGATGTGCCCCCTCTCGACCAAACTAGAGGTACGGCCACAACTGCCGGTACGTTACTATTGAGTTGACTGGTACGATGTACGTAACAGTAATCGATTGTCAAATCTCATAGTTACAATAATTATAAACATAACTGACTGACACAGAGAAAAATGCCATTAAAAATAATGTATTAATTAGTTTGTCAAAATATCATGCTTAGCATCCTAAAGACACTATAAATATATTAAAATTCATTTTTTGTCGAAGGTAATTAATTATTACAAGAGATTGTCACCTAATAAGCGATACAATGAACTTACCTTAAGCTTGCTTTTGATTGTAACAAGATTGACGTGTAATTTTTGGCTGTCTTCTGACATTTGATTGATGACTTTCCCTTTTTCATTGTTTAACTCTACTAAGTGGGCAATTTGTTTATTAAGTTCCGATATTTTCAATTCCTTTTCTTCAACCTCTTTTTTCATGATAGAAATGTCGCTATTTTTAAATTCGTTCAATTCTGATTGTAATATGGAAATATCTTCTTGGTACCTACCAGCATCTTCATTTAGGATTTCAATAGCCATAGTCTTGTCTGTGATTTGTTCTTTCTGTACTTTTTGTTTTTCTTGTAACGACTTCAACGTATGTTTTTGACTGGCGACTGTTTCTTGTAAATCCCTGATTATTTTTCGTTTCTGATTCAATTTTGCCATAAAACTCGTTAGCTCTCCAGTTATAGTATCAATACGTATCATTTTCTTATCTAATTCTTTCTTCAGTCTTAGGATGTCGTTGTTTAATTCTTGAATTTCATTGTTTAATTCCTCAATTTGGTTGTCACTTTTTTTGATAGAATCTTGTAATTGTCTGTTTTCGAACTGAACAGAATCCAAATTCGCAAGAAGTTTTTCTTTTTCTTTGGACATTGAAGTGATTTGCGCAATCTTGTCGGTTAGTAATCTCCTCGATTTTTCTAACTCGGAGCTAAAAAGAAAAGAAAATACAATAGCCTTAAATTACTTACAAGATAAAATATTGAAGGAAAGAAAGCCTTGCAGTAGACCTTGGGATGAGAGCACCCTTTGCCAAGGCACAGATGTATAGTAGCGCCTACTCTATTTTTAGGCATTTTGTAGAATCCATCGACTCTTTGTTCTTCAAAATTGATCAATGAATAAGAAAGTTATCTTAAAATGTCTTTTGCGAATACACATGATTTGTCAAATATTTTTCGCTAATTTACATCAACTTTACAAACCCTTTGTTTTTTGAAAATCGGTCAGTAAAAATATCATATAAAAATATGTCTCAAATGGTACAGGTAACATATTGTACTCTAATTTGATTTATTGACACTTTATTCACGATAATCAATAATTTTTTTGGATCTCTGACTTTGACGCCACGTTCGATGAATCCAAGCTCCTATACCAATACCAAAGATACAGAAATAACTAGGTGGTAAAAGTACGAAAAGGATTATTTTTGGCAATTGCCATGTAAAGGCGAGCCACCACTGACACAAGACAGAAGAAGAAAGGAGAGAAACCGAAAGAAACGCAAGATAGAGCTAAATAGAGACGAGTGAATCATAAGTAATTCAAAGAAGTGATTAGATTTGGATAATTGACCCTGCTTTTATATTCTACTGTTGTTTTAACTTTTAATATCCTTATTTTTTATTTTAATAGTATCATCAATGTTTAAATAAAGTTCATACCCATAAGTCATAAGTTGTTTCTCCAGATTTATTTTCTCCTTGGTCAAATTTTTATAAACCAGATCTTTACGTTGAGAATCCTGCTCTAATACCTCTATCTCTTTTTCCTTCTTCTCTAATTGAAGTTTTTTCTCGGCTAACTGCACACCTAAATCGTTTTCACGGCCTTTCAGTTCCTTCTGTTCTTTCTCGAACGTTTCTGAAGCTGTTGTCAGAGTTTTTTCAGTCTCTTCCAGAGAAGCTTGCAATCTTTCTATTTTGATTTCCAAATTATTCAACAGCTTCAACCTATCCTCGTAATCTTTCAATAACTTATCCTTAGCTTCTGTCATTTCTTTTAAGTTATCAATTTCCTTCCTTAAATTCTCAACGTCGGTGTCTTCGAAGTGGACCTTTTTGTGAGATATTTCCGTCGAATTTCTAGTTTGTATTGGTGAATCTGAAACTCCTGGTCCTGCTATAGCAGACAATTCGGGTTCTAGCAAAGTTGCTTCTACAACTTTCTTATTGGGAAGGTTGAATGGGCTGTTGAGGCTAACAGAATGCTCCGTTCTTCTCATCTGGTCAGCTTGGGTTAAATCTAAGATACCGAGGAGCTCTTCTAAGCTGGTACCGTTGCTCTTTAGGCTCGCTATGGTTTGGAGGTCCTTTTTATCCAGTTTTAACGACATATATTCTTCCAAAAGCCTCTCTGTATCGTCTAATTTCGACCTTAATCTCTCCATGTCGGTGTTTTTGTCTGAAATTATGTTCTCCACTAAATTAGGAACCATATTTGCATCATTTTGGATCTTAGTTTTCATTCTAGAATTTTCACCCCTTAATTTATCTATTTGTTTCTGCATAGAGACCACTAATTCGTCGTCTTTAGGGTAACTCAATTCCTTTTCAAGGTCTTTAAGACGTTCTTGAGTTTCAACTAACAACATCTGTAGGTTGTTGTTATTTTTTTCTTTCTGTTGCATTTTTTCCCCTAATGTGGTTATTTCGTTTTGCAAGTCGTAGATTTTTAGCTCTAGTGATGTATTGGTCTGTTTTTCGATGTTGTCAGCTCGTATCCGTTGCTCGTCTAACCGGATTTGTAAATCTGATATCAATACTAGTTGCTCTTGGATTTGTTTCTTCATATATTCACGCTCGTTAGTGGTTTCCTAAAAATATTGTAATATATAAATACAAGGATATTTTTGAAACTATTATTAATACTTCTAGATCTTGTTTGAGGCTAAAAACTTGCATATCGAGGTCTCTTATTCGTTTCATAGCTGCATCTTCGGCTCTAGAATGGCGAATTAATTTCTCTCTAAGTCTAGCGAGTTGTTGAAGAGGTACTTCACATTCTTCCATCTTTTTTGGACTCTTTGGCAAAACCTTTGAAAGAAAACATTAAAATTATCACCTTTAGCTATATTTTTTCTGAATACTTACCACTTCCCTAGCGGAAACGTCTTCTGATGGTGAGCTACAATTGGTAGAAGCTGTGGAATGGAGCGTTTCTAATTCTTTGGTTTTTTTGTCGACTTGGCTCTCGATTTCATAGAGCTAAAAAACCCACGATTGAAAAAGTGTATACCTTTCGCACCTATCTAACACTCACCTGGGTTTTGATCTGCTTCAAGGGCCCCTCGTTACCGGCGAGTTCGTTTTGCAGCCTCAGTTTCTGTAGCTCGTTTTCCAAGTGATCGATGTGCCTGTACAATTCCCCAATATCTGAAACATTCCTCCCCGAATCAACGACCGAACTCTCACTTATTCCCTCTTGTTGTTCAACTACAAATTGTAATCTTTTGACAGCTTCTAAGTATTGGTTGATTTCTTTCGATTTCGACTCGGTTTGGTGCTCGAGGTCGCGGATGATGTCGCGAAGAATGGCAATTTTTTCTACGGCCTCGTTACGTTCCGTTTCGATTTCTTTGATCCTCTGAGACGCGGCAGCAAGGGCCGTGTTTTTTTCTTGGAGTTGTTGATCCAACTGATCCACCTAGAAGTACCAACAATAGTCAAATAAAAAGAGCACAATTGCTTGCAGGATGCAGACAATGATCAAAAGTTTCTAAAAATTGGAACTTTCGACGTTGTCTACCACTGTGGTTTCGGATTTCCATAAACTTGTCCTATTGATTTTCGCAACATTTCAATCACTATTGTAACTCCGATTGCCATCAGGTGAATACTAATGAAATAAATCTCGAAGTAAGCTTTTTAAGAATATGTGTATTTCCATGATTCATTGACGCAGCCTCTGGAACTCGGTTGAACCAGTTTTTTTTCCTAACTATGATTGCCCTTGATCATATCATATTGTGATCAATTCAGCGACAATTCTAGAACATGTTACAGAGAGATCCAAAAGAAGAAGACCATGAACCAATATAGCAGAAAGGAAAATTACACCGATAAACTCGTAAAAAGAAGAAAAGGCTTTGAAGCTGCTGCAGGAAGAAAAAACATTTAACCATCTTCATCGAAACTTATAAGAGTAAAATCAACGGTAAAAGGAGAATACATCTAACTTTCGAAAGATCCAAATATAGCAGCAGGAGGAGTAATATGAGAACAAAAAAAAATTACTCACTTATCTGCCTCTCCATCTTCCAGAGATGTAGAGGTTACGATCCGATTCCACGTTCTCCTGTTTATTTAGACCGTCCATTTCTTTTGTTACCTTCAGTTCTTAGTCAGAAGAAACCCTAAAATAAAGCCGGTTTATTCAGGCTGGAAACACAGCTGTCACCCATGTATACAAAAGCACCAAAATTCTACAGACTGCCGAAAACGTACAAAGAGAATATAGCATCCAGAGCAATCACAGAAAAGCGCGCAACCCAAATAAAAGGACACCCTTGAGATATATTACACCAATATTTACCAGAAAACGATTAGAGATACAAAACAAAGTGGTAGACACCATCGAAGACGTTTTGGGAACTTTTCAGAGAAAAATGAGAACTGGAAATGTTATCTCTAACAGTTTAACAACATATATATTCTTTAATACAAACTAGAATTTGCAATTTTTGGAATGTCAATAAAGAAGAAAATAGAAAGTGATTTTTATTTTCTAATTGAATTAATTGGTTAAATTTTAATGTAAAATCAAATGTTAATAAAAAATGTATTGTTTAGACTAATGTGAATTAGTGTAAATGCAAAAACGCATGCGAAAAACGTGCCTCTCCGAAATATCGGGAATCGTCGCTGTTGTTGTCAAATTCCAACACAACTGCACAGGTCAGAGTCACAGAAATGTATAAATAACCCCGCGATATAAATATACCTTTCACTTCCTTAAGGAAACTGCTCTTCATATTGAACCTTTGAGACTAATTTTAGAAATTTAATTACATTACAAAACAATTGAAACCATAATTCTTAAAACTAACTCGTTTGGAGTTATTTTTTGTAATTACAAATAAGAAATATATTAAAATTATTTTATTTATAAAACCATACAAAAATATTTTGAAACAGGCTTTTATTTTACCGGTAATCATTTACAAGTTGTTAAAACATTTCCCCGTCACGGTATAAAAATATTTTTTGATAGAAACACTACAAATAAATGTCTTTTTTCAAAGTATACTCTCAACATTTGGCATTTGTATGATTCTCTAAAAGAGAAATTAACGGGTAGATCAAAATTTCATATTTGTATCTGCTTTCCGGTAAAGAAATTCTAAGTATAGCATTGACATTAGAAAATTAGCAAATTACCTGTAAAAGCGTGATTTTGTGTGTAGCTTTATTACTAATCTCAATCACCTGTAAAATTGTTAATTCATTCAAAAACATGCCAACACTGTGATCTATGAAAGTGCTACCAAAAACGTACAGGTTTTTCCAAAGACAAGAAAACGTATACAGATCGTGCACAACCAATGTAAAAGATTTCAATGATTAAAAAAATGTGATTTTAATTTTATGAAAATGAAAACCGGATTAATCCCCTTCACCAACACCACTGGTCAAAAAACGTACCTCTGAAGAAATTCTTTCGCAATTAACTTTGTCCTTGTCTCTTTCTTTCAACTGATTGTATAAGTTATCAATCTTTTTTTGAGCTTCATCCCTTTCTTGTTCCCTTTCCATGGCTTGTTCTTCCAGAAATGTTTGACTAGTCCTATATTTTTTATCGGCCGCCTCAATCTAGTTTAAATAATTGCCTACTTAAGCATTTGTACTAATTAAACAAAATGGTTTGTGGCATAATACAGAATCTTATCAATGACATTTAGAACTAAAATTTAGGTTAAAATTACAGGTAACGTGATTTTTCAATAATATATGTGACTATCCAAAAATAGTGTACAGGAAGTCATCACTATTTAATGGGCCAACTATATGTTCAGTCCGCAAAAATAATATTTCATCATAATGATGTTTCTACCCTTACTTTCTGGAATCTATACATTATAAATGTAAAAGATAAAATATACTTAACTTAAAATTCCACTAATTCCAAAACTTTTTAAATATTCTTATGACATTTGTTTCACGCTTTGGTTTAACAATAATGATACTATGATTGCTCCTTTCAGAGCTACAAAGCGTTGAAGTTGGAAAAATAAAATATATATTTTTTAGTAAATTAGTAATTTTTTTTGGT